>PVKS010000103.1:0-251505 GCA_004027875.1 Aplodontia rufa
CTCCATTGTTTCATTTGGACACTTCGGATCCAGTTAGCACACTGTGGGTCAACACAAATAGGTTCCTGCTCCTTAATCCATGGGGAACTATGGGTGATGGCTACCATCAGACACTGAGTCCTCAGCACCCCACAAGGACTTGGATCTGTTCAGGCCCTATCTGCACACTCCACTACCCATTCCATGTGTCCCACCTTCCCGTCGCCCAGCAGGGATCAGGGCCTGCTGGAGACAGGGTCCCATGCAGGTCTGAGCACTCACCTGCCTGCAGGGCCCAGGGCCTCCTGCAGCAACACCAGGGGCAGGGCTCTTCCAACTCAACCCCCAAAGTACTCCACTGTTATCTGTGTGTGCGCAGAGTTAACAGGACAGGGGTGGTGGTATAAAAACAAAAGCCAAAACACCCAGACCGCTCCTCAGTATCCACAAAATAGCTAGTTCACCAAAACCTTCATTTTTGTCAATTTATTTAGAAAAAAATTAACATGGGCAAATGAGATACCTCAGTGTTACAACAGAGTATAGAAATGTCTAGCAATAGTCAAATAATTTGATCTTTAAATACAAAATAACCACATGAACACCTAATATACAGGTTTCATCTGAATACATATTTATTAGATAAATATTAGAGGTTGTCACATCATCTAACTACATACAGCTTTGCAAGACTAGAAATCACAATTAGTTTTCTGACCAGTTTAAAGTATGAAATGATTGCATTGTACATACAATGTACAGAGACGATGATGGTTTCTGTGGGAGTCACTTCAGGCTGCACGTGTGGTGTGGGTGTGTTTATGTGTGTACGTGTGAATCACCTGCGATCATGATATCAAAAATTATACAAAGTATGAATTTGGTTACAATTTTCTTCTGAAATCCCCGTTTCTTTTCATTATTTCCATAGCACCCTAAAAGTACACAGGTGGCAGGACTAGTAGACTGAAGCTAAATAGTACATGTAGGTAAAATAAAAACAAAACAGAACAAAAATACCTTTCCACACAGGGTCAGAGTATATTACATGAGTGAGACAAATGTGGGAACTCACAAACGCTAACAAACAGGAACTAGTTTTTCCACGTAAGATGGAGTTCCAAGCCATTTTTTTTTTGTTTTGTTTTGTAAAATAAAAACAATACACATTCCAAGAGAAATGAAAGCATCTGTTGACGTGTCTATTTCTCATTTACATATGTACACATGTCCCTCGAGTCGCTGCTGCTGACACTGCCCTGTCTGGACGGGTCAGGCCTGAGGCCCGCTGGGAGCAGACCTCTAGCTCTCTGGGGGGTTAGGGCCTCCATTAGGGAGAAAGTATTAGAAGTTTCTTAAAAAATAAAATGGCTACAGGGAACATGATACATGGATAAAGCTTCAAACCAAGAAGATGGGGTGATTGCCCACGTGGGGCTCTTCCCACCTGCCTGCTGGCTCCCGGTCCATCTTGGTGGAGTGGCGGCAGAAACGTGCCTACGGGGTGGGTTGATGGTTATCATGGAAAAGTGGCTTGCTGAGGCCTTGTTTTCTGCTGAGGTTACTTATGGCTCCAAGTTGTCATCTGAAAGGATCAGGAAAGCATCTTTCCAGAGCTCAGGCCTGCCTCTGCTTACAGATGTTACCTTTATCTGCATCTGTCACTACTAAGGGACCATCCCAGCCTCAGATGTTTTTGCACCTCCCTCGGATCCTGGACAAGCTCCAAAATTACTGTGGGAGGATATTCCCCAGGGATGGGCTTCAGGCAGCATGGTCCAGAGCCGGCAGGAAGGAAGCTCTCTAATAACTTGCTGGTGGAGGCTTGCTTGGGAGGGAGCCCAGGAAACCAGCCTCAAGTATGCAGCCCAGAGATGGCCAGGAGAGGTGCTTGGAGCCGGGGCCGCGGCAGTATCTAGAGCTCCTCCACTAGCGCTGCAGATAGGTCTGTGGGCGGAATCTGGGTACGCAGTGAGAAGGTCCAGCAGGGGCCCAGGATCATGGCAGGAAGCAGGAACTTCTAAGGAAGGCATCTGTCAGTTTATCTGAAGCTGAACATTCCAGATGGTCCAACCCAGATCATGGCCACCCTCCAGGCCACAGGCACTGCAGGGACAGCCACAACACTACCTGGCAGTCTTGTACCCACCAGCTGACTGGATATGGCTCTCAACAGTGAACTGCCTGGTCTTCCAGCTCCTAGTATAGCCACCTGTTCTATTCGTCCCTCATCTGTACAAATAGCCCTGGTTTCTTTTTTGTTTTTGTTTGTTGTTTTTTTTTTGTAAAAAAAGGACTCGGTTTTTGTTGTTGAGTCAAGGTATTTTAAAAACACCAGCAAAGGGTATAACCAGGTCATGAAAATGTTGAATATTATCAAAGACAATACTAAAATATTCACAAAGATATTTACAAAAGCGATTCTTAAAATAATTGATTTGCATACTGAACAACACACTGTTTGAAAAAACCTCGACAACAGGACAAAGGAAAAGGGGCGGGGGCGATGGCAGCTTTCCTACAGAAAACCTTGTGCCATTTGGTACGGTGACTGCGAGTCAACAGCTGAGGCCACCTTTCTGGTATAATCCGCAGAAGAGTGCTGGGGACCACCCACCGCACAGAGGGGGACTGGGAGATTGACGGCAACTGAGGACACCAATCGTGGACAGGAGAGCAGGAAAGGGCCCTGGGCAGCAGCAGGAAAGGGCACAGAGAATTTAGATAGGACCCAGGTGACGGGACAGCCCAGCATCACCAGAGGCCATGTGGCTCAAGGGCACAGATTAGCCTGGAACAAACTGGACATGAGACAAGCTCCCAGGGGACACCTAAGCCAGATGGAGTGAAGCAGTAGAGGAAGACCAGAGGGAGGAGGAGTGTGTGGTGAGCTTTAGGTGGAGGGCTGGGGGGAAAGAGGAGGCAGGCAGCCACAGGAGCACCCTCCTGGTGCACTCAGCGATGGCTGGGCTGGAGCAGGGGCAGCCTTAATGAAGCACAGAGGGGAGCAACATGGGTGCACAGGCTGCCAGCGGCCCAGCTCCAGTACATGCTTTGCCTGAGCCACATCTGTGCCTGTCCCGCCTCCACAGGCACCTCTGCTGTCTGGCTGGACAGACGTAACTGGACACAGAGCAAAGTGGGTGTCCCATGGAACAGTCTTGGAGAGGCAGGAGGGGAGCAGCAGGAAGGAAACTGAACACATGGAGGGGAATTGTTTGCTTGCTGTCCAAGAAGAACCTTCCTTTCCTCCAGTGACTTTGGAGCTTTCAATGGCTGTTTCAAAGCAGGGAGTGACTTGGAGCAAAGTTGTGAGTGGCTGCCCCTATTTGACTCTGGCTGGTGGCATCCCTCCACATCCCCCAACCAAGGGCATAATCAATTTGGTTGGGTGCACATGAGTGCATGCTCTCTGCCCTTCCAGGCTGAGGCTGGGCCCTGGGCTGAGTCCAAAGGTTGCAGAGCCCTCCAGTGCCTTGTCCTGGCTCCAGGGAGGCCCTGATCCCCTTTTCCACCAGTCCCCAAGCAGGAATGGCAGACCCTCTCTCAGACACAGAATCTTGTCCTTTTTCTCTGCTTTCTGAGAAAGTTTACAGGGCATCTTGGCTTAGAGGTCAGAGGCCAAAGTGATGACCTTTGGCCCCTGAGATGTTCTCCTTCCCAGAGGTTTGTGCTTTTCTGTGGTGGGTGGTGATGGGCAGGCTATTCTCCCTGCTGCCAACTGTCACTGCTCCTCCAAAGTTTGTCCCCCTCCAGGTTTTGGGGGGCCTTCTCTCAGGCTCCAATCATTTGCAGGAAGCAGGCAGGCAGGGTTACAGTTTAGAAAGTGGAAGAACCCTTGGGGACACTGGAAGGTGGTCTGGAGTCAGCACAGACGGAGGGACCTGAAGCCATCATCAGCATGAGCCTCTTGCTGGGCCAGGCTCCCCTTCATGGGGGTCATCCTGGGGCCTGCACTGGGCATGGACCCCTGCCCAGGGCGTTCAGGAGATGTGGGCTGCAGACTCACAGGCCTTCCGGGTACATCCTGCCCACCCCCAAGCCTGTGGTCCCAGTGAGGGGCAGCCTGAGGCACGGGCTCCTGGGTGGAAAAGTGTGTGGGACAGATGGGATAGGAGGCAGAATGGGGAGGGAAGGCCCCAGTGGAAGGGTGGCCTTCAGTTGTTCTCAAAGAGAGATAGGAGGTCATCGTTGCTATTGCTTGGAAGGTCGGGGGGGTCCAGGTACGAGAGGAGCTCGTCAGGATTTGTGAGTTCCGGCAGGAGCTGGAAGAGAGTAAAACCCAGATGAGGTGTCGGTGGGGAGCTGCTCGGGGGGAGGACCGCAGGGGTGCCTGCCAGCCTGTTCGCCTCCCTTCCACCTGCCCCTTAAGCTCCTAACCCAAAGAGGGACCCTAACCGTGTTGAATGCGGGCCTTCTGGCTGTCCCCGCACATGTCCTGTCTCACTGGGGGCAGGATCACCTATGCTCATTTCAAGCCTATCGCAAAGGAGCAGGACTCCTGAGACCCGAGCTGGGCTGATCCTGTGCAGGCACAGTGTGAGCTCCATATACTGGGAAGTCCCAAGGTGGGTCACAGGGCCTTGCAGCAGAAGCCATGTGGCTTTACACATGAGCACAAGGAGATGGGCTGTAGGAAGGCCAGTGGTCCCTGGTCCTCTTCCCAGAGCTTCCCGACAAGCATGTGGCACCATCCATCCTGTGGCCCACTGTCTCCTACCCTCTACCATGACACCCATGGTATCTTTTTGTCACATTGGGAACTCATGAATCTAAAAGCATTCCCACTGGCCTGGTTTGGAGAGGACAGCTGGGTGAAAATCCAAGATGGTGGCACAGTGACAGAGTCTTACCTACTGCAAAACTTCTGCTGCTACTGGGGCAGAGGGTGGCAGAGTGGGACTAGGAGGCAGAGGACAAGCATTACTGAGCAGAGGACAGGCCTCCTCTGGGGAGTACAGACTTAGAGGCATAGGCCAACTATAGCCCCCACCCATCAAAGGCAGGCATGGAAAGAGCCAGTGCTCTGTCCTGTATACCCCAGTCCTGTCCAGCTGCACAGGCTTAATCACTCTGCATCCCACCCTCACCTCAAGGTGGGAGACCCCTGAACTTCAGTTGCTCTCTGATGGTGACCTGAAGCTGATCCTACTGCCCCACCCCTGCTTCTGTCACCCCACACAGGGGCCTCTTGGAGTGAACGATGGAGCAAGCGGAAGCAGGGAATGGACAACACATAGACAAGAAAACTGCAGACAGACAAGACCAGCACAAGACAGAGAAGGGCCCTGTCACTCTAGCCCTTCCCTTGTCTCAGGCCAGAGGAGAGGGCAGACACAGAAACAGCAAGCTCAACATGGTGGGGGAGTGAGAGGAGATGGGGAAGAAGGGCAGGGACCCTCCTGTGCTGCCTCCAAAGCCCTGGCCCCATGGGAAACTGCAAAGACCTGGGTGGAAGGACTGTGGCCAAAGGGACTGTGGGGAGGGGCCAGCGGGGCAGGGGCTCTCACTGACACTTCCCCTTGGTGGGGCTTCCTGGTTCTGAAGCCAGGGCAGACTGGCTGGGACCCACCCACCGCCCACCCACCTCTTCCACCCGGGGCCTTGAGGCCTCAACACCCACCCCTTCTCTTGGGCAGGTCCCCGTGCCAGGCCTGATCCCAGGCCAAGGCGCATGGTGACCCCAACTTACATCCAGTGAAGGCTCCGGCATGTCGGATGCTCCCTGCGCGCCGGCCTGACCCTCTAAGGCTGAGGAGGGGTTAAAGGTCAGGTCGCTGTGTGGATGGTTGCTGGGAGCGGCCTGTGGTGGCTGCCGGGGAGGCTGGGAAGGAGGAGGAGGAGGAGGAGGAGCCCCACTGTGATGTAATGGAGGCCCTGACTGGCTGCTGGGGTGTGGTACGTGCAAACCTTGTTGTATGGAGGGATGGGGCTGGTCAGAACTGCCAGCGTGTGGCATCTGTGGAGGAGGAGAGAGCAGGAGAAAGAAAGGTGAGGTGACGAGGAACAGCCACGAGATGCCTGGAGAAAATGAAAACCAAACAAACCAGGGAAATAACAACCCCCAAACGAAGCCGCCCCTTTACAAAGCTGAATGGTTGTTGGTGGGAAGGGGCAGAAAAACAAACAAAACCCCCGTCTGCCCTGAAAACTGCCAGCCAGGGAGACTGTGGAGAGGGAGGCGGGGGACCGGGCCTCTCAGGCTGTATGGAGCCCACAAGGGCTTTGAGATAGGCACAGCTGAGAGTGGGCCCAGGCCCCACGGAGCCCCATGGCCTCCCCACCCCAGACACCATCACAACGAACAACAGCGAGGGCAGAATGAAGAAGCAAAATGGGCATGTTTCTGGGGAGCGGGGAGGCGGGCGCGTGCTGCCAGGAGCGTGGTGCAGGCCCCCAAGGGCCAGGGCAGCGGAGAGCAGACGTGGACACACAGCAGGGGGCAGGCGTGCAGCTCAGGGCTGGGACTGCACCCGCCAAGTCGGCCCAGGATAGGGCCAAGGACAGGCACAGAGATGATGCACCCTGCCTGCCTCCAAGATGGAAATGGGCTGACACCAAAGGGTAGAGCAAGGTGGGAACCTAAGTGACCAGGGCATCTCAGCACAGGAGCCAGGCCCTTCCTGCTGGCCAACGCTCAGTCACCAACAGGCCTCAAGTACCAGACGCTGGCACCTCCAAGCCTGGGTGTCTCTAACAGATCTAGATGATTCTTCAATGTGCATTTGCACTAAAAACAGGCTTGTCTGTGGGTAGGTGGGTAGGGAAGATTTAAACATGTCCCCTGCTAGTATGTCTGCTGTTCCAAACAAGTCCTCACTCAGAGTGGAAGGCCTGGGGAAGGCTCTGAAGGCTGAGTCCAAGCCCTTGCCCGGACCCTGAATCCTCACAGGGCTCCCAGCCCCACTTACACTCTGCCAGTTGGAACAGGTAGCCTGGTGACCAAATGTTTTCTTAGTCTTTTGGTCCCCCTCCCCATTCTTGGCCCTATCTTCTGGTTCACAAAGAAAAACACTTCCTTGTTTTTCCTTTGTGAGTTTGCAAACAGTAGCCAGACCCTAATTCCTCTTCCTGTTTCTGCTAAGAGATGTTGCCCAGGTCTGCTGTGGACTGGCCTCTGCCCACAGTTCAGGTAGCCCTTTCTTCTAGAGGTACAGAGCCCTACCTCAACATGACATGGGGCAGCATAGTGTTCTTTCAGCCCAGACCCTGAAAATAGGGAATAACCACATGACCATGAGGCTTTGGGACTCTGGGAAGGCAAGGGTGGGATGACACACGGAGGGGACTGGAGGAATAGGCCACCACAGGTCAGTGAGAGGCCAGCTCCAGGCTCCCACTCATGCCTGTGGACGCTCAACCCACCCTGGCAGATGTCCCACAGTGCCCACCCTTGGGTAGCAGGGAGGAGCTCCACAATTTTGTAAGCAGCCCAGCTCTGGATCTTCTGACACAGCTGTTCCCCTTGACCCGGACACGGGCTGAAAGAGTTCAGGGCCTGTTCTCTGAGCCCTGCTAATACACCTGTCAACCTCGACCTAGCATGGGAGAGTCCTTGGGCACATCAGCACCTGGTGGGAGCTGTCCAGTCAGTCCTGACATGCATGAAAATCCCTTCTAGCCGTGCAGGTGTGCTGGGAGTTGACCTGTGCCTGCTCACCCCACCTGGTACAGCTGTATTCGTGGATCTGCTTGCCTTCTAGTTAGAGGCAAAAAAGGGAGCATCCCAGTGGACTCTGAAGTCAACTCACAGGCTCAGGTCCCCCTGCACAGAACGCCAGTGGAAGGGCTAACAGAAGGCAGGAGAGAGCTGGTTGGTAAGAGGAAGCACATGGCCTTGCCACTGCCATCTTCCAGGACCAGGTTTTGCAAGGCTTGGGGTATGTGGTGTGTGGGGGTGTGATCTGGGTGTGGACTGCTAAGATTCTGGGGAGCAGAGCTGAGAAAGGAGAGAAACCCTCCAGAAGTTGGATGCCCCATGTGACAGAGTTAATATTCAGTCTCTCTGAGAACCAAGGGAGTTTCTGGCCCACAGGACATCCTCCGGACCAGTAGCAGAGAGCACAGGCCAGAGGCCACTTCCTTCTAGGTTACACAATGGAAGATCAGAGGGCCATAGCAACCATCCCAATTAGGCCCTCAGCCCGAACCCTGCTTCCAGGCACTGGTGAGACCCCAGACCCTTTCTCTGGCTTGTATGATTCTTGGTAACTGCACCTCTTCCCCAAGGTGACAGACCAGAATAACTGAGACCTCAGTCAAGCCACTTCAGCTCTTGGGCTGCAGTTTCTGCAAAACTCCAATCATTCTTCCTCTACTCAGGCAGCTCCAGAAGTTGTGCTCCGGCCAGTCTTTTACTTTTTGCAGTATTGGGTATTGAAGCCTAAGGGCAAGTGCACACTGGGTAAGTGCTCTATCATTAAGCTACAAACTCAGTCCTTTTTTCAAAATTTCCTTTTGAGAGAAGGTCTAAGTTGCCCAAGCCTGCTTTGAATATGTGATCCTCTGTCTCAGCCTCCCGGGTAGCTGAATTAGAGGTATGCACCAACATGTCCAGCCCCCTGTCTGTCTTGCTCACACTTGGCACAAGCGTGACCCATAGAAAGTCTCAGGAAAATGTTTGTGAAATAGGGCAGAATCTAGCACTCCTAAGATGAGGACTCCGGAGGATAGCTGGGCGTCCAACCACTGCATTTAGGACCACAAGAAGGAAAAATCTGGGGCCAGCATAGGATGCCATGCCCCAGGAGAGGCTTCCCCAGTCATTTCGGCTGTGCATTAATAAATGTAAATCAGTCTGAGGAGCACAGACTACCAGGGCAGTCAGGCTTCCTAATACCACCTTTTGCAGGAGGTGGTAACACTCTGAGATTTAGTCCCCTCGGGAATAAGTGCCTGGGTTTGGGACCAAATTCTAGGTGGCTGGAATCATGTGGGTCAGAGGAAGAGTGTGTAAATAGGGAAGACAGAGGTGGGGAGGTATGTGTACATGTGCAAGTGTGTGCACGCACAGCCTGTGCATGCAAGGAGGAACCAAGAGGTTCCTCAAATCTCCAGAGAATCCGAAGTCTAGATGAAACAGTCACGTCCACAGTGTAGGTGCACCATATCAGGCCCCTTACTCCTTTTCCAAGTCCCCAGACCCAATTCTTGGTCTTCCCCTTTGCTAAGGAAGGAACCAGGGTATTTGTGTCAGGAAGGTCCCAAGGGAAGCCCCGCCCCAGGCAAGCTGGGAGTGGGGCCTGGGCCAAGGGCCATGGAGAAGGTCCAGGAAGGAGGAGGTACTCACAGTTTCCTGCATGGGGTGACTGAGGGGTTTCTCAAGGGCGGCCATGTTGTTTGGCATGTCCGGGGGGTGGGACAGCTGGGGGGGCCCGTGCATGAAGTCGTTCATGGATGTCCCGCCAGGGTTCCCATGGGGGAAGTCAAAATTGCCATGGCCCTGGTAGTTGTTGCCTGGTGAGGGAATGAAAGGGGGACATGGAGTCACCCAGAAGGTTGGTGGTCGTCCTCAGGGAAGGGAGAGAGTAAAGCCACATCTTTTCCCTCCCAGAAGGCTAGCAAGGCTCCTGCAGCCTCACATTCTCACTCTTGGGCTGTAACATGAAGCAACAATGCAGCCTCACCTGGTGGGCCAGGGCAGCCTGAGCATGTTCTGCTATACTGCTGTGGGGAGGAGCAGCGGGAGGAAGGAGGTACAGAATGAGGCCCTAGCCTGGGCACATTTCATAATGGGAGACCCAGGTCCAAAGGGTCATCTCCCAAGGCCACAAAGGCTCAACATACCAGGCTCAAGGTAACACGAGAGGGGACAGCTATCCAGCCTCTTTAGCCACCACACCCTCTACTATGGAGTGATGGTGACGCTCAGAGGGTCAGCACACTGGCAACAGGTCCTCAACATGACAGGGGACACTAAGTAGGTAAGCCAATGTCTCTGGGCTGTTAATTCCTGGAAGCCCTAGGGATCTAAGATCAGGGATCCCAGTTGGGGTGCTGCCCCCTCTGATTTTGAGGGTGGGATATTTTCTAGGAATCATGTTTGGTCTGGCCAACGAAGCCAGTGATGGTGCCGTCGGTAGCCAAAGGCTGGGGCTGCAGCTGCTTGGACTCTGTTCTGGGAGGGTGGGAGAGGCAGTAGGAGAGTGGGCTCTGAAGACCCTGCGCTTGGGCTAACCCTCCAAGTCCAGTGACTTAAGGACTAATTATTTGGGGGTAGGTGTTACTCCTGCCTCTTCACACACCCCCTTTGCACCTGCTACTATCAGCATAGAATTTCTGTGTCCCCGCTGGACTGGAGCTGCCCTCCTCCCTCCCTCCCTGTTTGTCTGGCATTACCCACCTTGGCTGCTATAGTCATTGGAGTTGGTGCCCCCAGGTGGAGGTGGAAGTGGGTAGGGGGATGGACCAGGGCCCAGGGCTGCGATCATATCCATGACGTTGGGCATGATCATCTGGCTGGGGCTCATGGTCTTGAACCGCTTAGAGGGGATGCCGTCGGGGTCATCCTTAATGTGCAGATCTGATTTGATGGGCACTGGCCGCCAGCTGCAAGTGGGGTCAATGGTGACCTCTTCAAACTCAGAGCTGTGGAAGCAATGGGGACAGAGCTGAGGCTATGGCATGCCTGGCTTGGAGAGAAGAGGCCATACTGACTGAGGTCTCCCATCCCCAGTTTCTCTACACTCTGCAATGACAGATGCCTACTCTAAGAGATGGGGAGATTGAGGCTAGGTAAACCAAGTGGCTGGCCTCCCATCCAAGGGATGCTGTCAGTTTTCCGCCTTGGCTGAGTTCTGTCCCTCCTGGGACATTTATTTAACCCCCATCAGGTCCAGAAACTGCCCAGTTAAAGTCACAGAGAGGCGAGGGGTGTGGTCAGTGTTCTGGTGGTCTGGCCAGGGAGGTACTATTGCTGTTGCGCCCTCCCCTCTCCCCTCCAATCCAGGCCACGTTCCAGATGGACCTCTCCAGCAGGGCACTTACTGTTGAATGGCGTTCAGGATGCCCCACATGTACTGATCCACCTCCAGGCCCTCGAGCAGAGCAGTTTTACTGGAATAAGAAAGGGGGACTCAGCCTTAGCTCCTGGGCCCAAGGAGGCAGGGCACAGCTGCCCTTCCCCACCTGTGTGCACCAAATCCCGCCCCTGCTGCTGGTACTCCTGGAGGTGCAGGAGACGGTGGCTCCTCTGCTGGGTTACAGTTCTGTTTTGCTTTTAGGGCAGGTGGAGGTGGCTGGAGCCCAAAGAGGTAGGATAGTCAGAGCGGGGTGGGGGCACTCCTCCCCGTTTGCAGCCATGTAGGGAAGACCCTGCCAGGATAGACATCACTCACTTGCACACAGGACACCTCCAGGTCCCTCTCTCACAATTCAATTGTAGGTAAGACTCCAGGTCAAAGCACTGCAGAGGTGGAGACAGACAATAGACAGATGGTTGAGCCCAGGGCAATCAAAAGCTGCTCTGTGCATCTTGCAGACCCTTGGAAGATTTGCCCACCGGGAAGGCAGCATGGCACAGGGTGCAGTGAAGCCATGCCAACCCTCTGTTCACATGGTGAATGAGCCCCTGATGCCTCTGCCTGGCACCCCTCACACTACCTCTCCATGCCCCAAGGACCCTGTCTTACATCCTTTGAGATGCCTTCCTGGCCCCACCTCCCAGCCAGTTCTCTGTTTCCCCTGTGAAAGCCTTTCAGTGAGGCAGGGGCAGTGCGGACTCTTGCCACCCTTTCAGCCCAGCCCAGGCACAGAGGACAAGTCTGATCAAGTCCATGCATCTATGTCAGATAAACAAAGTGACCACATCATCCATTGCACTGAACAATCTCCTAGAAGAGAGACCCCTCCCACCTGGAGCAGCCCTCAGGAGCAGCCCTCAGGACCAGCTGTTTAACCACAGGGTCATGGCCCAGTGCCGCTCTGCACACTCACACCCGGGTTCTTATGGGGATGGCTCCATGTTCCTCTTCTGGGAGACATTCCCTGAACAGCACAGTGAATCTCTCCCACCCTGGAATGTCTGTATGATCCTAGAGTTCTGTCATAGTCTACCTTGGCTATGACAATCACTCATGCCACAGCCCCTTCCTGAGCACCTACTTGAGGCAAGGACCTGGAAACAGTGTCTCACTAGGCAGAGGAATCCCTGCTCTCAGGTCCCAGGCAGCTGTGGTATTCCTAGCTGGATCTACCATCTGCCAGGATAGGACTGTCTAACCCTGATTCTGTAGCCCCCAGGACCCCAGTTCTGAGCAGGAAGAAAGGGTGCCCAAAGCATAAATGATGGCTGAAGGAATAAGGGGAGTTAGCTGCTGGCGACGTCCTGGGGGTTAGAGACAGGCCCTCTCCATCCTGGCCCAGTTGGTGCTTTTCTTAGAGCTATGCTTCTGGGAATGCTCACCTGGACGTGTTTGCAGTCGTGGCCTCGGGCAGGCAGCTGGATGCGCCGGAATGTGATGGGGCACTTCAGAGACACCTTGATGGCCGTTTGCTCCACTCCATCCTCCCCATTGAGGGTTGTGTTGCCTGAGGAGGCAGCCACGCTGCTAAAGTTCCGCTTGACTGTGGGGCAGGAGACACAGGCAGTTGAGGAGGGCGGGCTGGCAGGTATGCACACGCTCCTGAATGTGCCCTGGGTCTTCCCTGCCCCTCACGCACTGGGGAGGTCCAAAGTGTAGCTCATTCTTTCAGGGGTCCAGCTGCCCAGCACTGACCAATAGCAGCCTCCAAGTGTGACACATGTGGAGTATACAGGCCCAAGGAAAGGACCAGGCAGCTCCTCGATCTCTGCAGAGCAGGACTTGCCTTGGCTGGGAATGGGGGACTTTCTGCAAACCTGGCAGAAACTGTCTGGCACGTCTCCGCTGATTTACTGGGTCAGCAAAAAACCCCTCAGGCATTTTTGCACTGAATTCTGCAAGTGTGGAAGTGGAAGTGGACAATTGCCTGGTGGAACTTAAGGGCTCAAGGAGGCAATGCGAAGAAGCAAAAGCTTAGAGGGCGCCACTGCAACCACTGTATGGTGCTCCCCCCAGATGTGATCACCTCCCAGGCCCAGCCTCAGGCAGGGCAGGTGTGGCTGTCGCCCCAGTCCCCGCCCCCGGCTCCCACTCACTTTTCGTGATGCAGTGCTCTGCAGGCAGGAGGCGCTTCTTGAGGAGGCCCTGCAGCACAGAACGCACGGAGGGCCGGTGCACCAGCTGCAGCACGAAGAGGTGGGACTGCAGAGAGAAAGCAAAGCGGGTGCTCAGTCCCTGCCCACTGTCCCCACGCCCTGCCCCACCTGCAATTTCTGCTGCCTGGATTGCCCCCTCCTGGACCTCCAAGATCCCACAGTGATGTATCTCTAGGAGAGAGTCCCCCGGGACCTAGGAAAGAGCCCTAGAGATCAATGTATTCAGGGATCTGCAAGTCTGGGATCCTAAGCTGGAGTCACCACTCTGGGGTGGTTGTCTCTTCTCCAGGCTGGACTTTGAAACTGAAATACCTCCTGAAGGAGCTTATGGGACTCACAGCACCAGGAATGGAGCACAGCTTACTTCCTAATCCCCTGCCACCCCGCCACTGTTCCCATGGTGCATCTTCAGCCCTTCCTTTCCCAGGACTCATCCTGCCTTCCCTCCTCCAGTCCAGGACTGCACGCCCCAGCAGGCTCCTCACGCTGATAGCAGTGCATCCTTGCATAGAATCCCTAGTCCTGTGACTCCCACCTCTGTGGCCTCAATGCCCCTGTACTTGCAAGGGAAGGGCCACAGCATTTCTTCTTCCGAGTCCTCAAAGGAGGCCAGGAAAGCAGGGCATGCAATTCACTTCCACTCAAGTTTCCCAAAGAAGCCCTGTGTGCCAGCCTCTGATCTCCAGGGACAGCACAGCTCAGACATGGTCCCAGATCAATGATTCATAGGCTACAGGGATGAGTGCTCACACGTGCAGGCACACAGACCTCCAAGACAACAGGGCTGGTGAAGAAGGGAGAGTTAAATCTGGATTTAAGGAGGTTGAGTCTGGGGGATAAGATGCTTAGAATATGAAAATTTTATGCAAATGAGATGAGCGCAGGCTCTAGCTTTGAAGGATGCACAGAATTTCACAAAAAGGGGGTGCAGGTGCCTGGGTGGACCTGAGGAATAAAGTGGAGGTATGTGGACAGAGGAGTATAACCGGAAAAGGCTGAGTATGAGACTGGAGCACAGTGGCTTCAATCACTTTGATAACTATTGGGATAGAGGACAGCAACCCAGGACATGGATGGGGACTAGTGGGAGGGGCTCCAGGGATTCAATGACACTGCGCCCAGCCCCGCCCCACACTCACACAGCAGCAGGCAGTGACGGTTATCTGGATGGTATTGCGGCCCGGCTGGCACACGTGCTTGAGGTGCAGTGGCTTGTGCGAGGTCTTGTTGTCGCCACGCTCAATGGTAAGAGGCGTGGCATTGACGCTGACCTGCACTGAGGCCGGCCAGTTGGTGTTCATCTGCCGGTCCTCGTGGTGGTAGCACTTGAATTGCAGCTCCAGGTCAGACCTGGAGTTGGGGCTAGGGTCAGCTCTAGGAGGCACCCCCATGCCTCTAAAGCACCATTGTCTGAGTCCTGCAGGACCCTGCCCTGGCCACTGTCTGTTTACCTGCCTTACCTTTTCCACTCTTAGCCCAGAGATTCCACCTTCCATTATCTCCAATCAAAACCTGCCCCAACCCCCAAGCCCCACCACTCCCATAACCACCAGCACTCCAGACACACTCTCAGCTCTGGCACTATCTCCCTGGTGCCCCCTCATCTCCAGGGACAGACACTATCCGAGAAGATCAGCTGCGAGGCAGATTGTGCCCATCTCCAGGCCAGTGGGGTGCAGTCTTCCTTGCAGTGCTCCCAGGTAAGGGGTGTGGGTGAACAGGGCCCAGCCAGGGCTGTCCATGTGTGGGAAGTCTTGGCCTTCCTGAGAGAGCGTCCCAGCTCCTGCATCCTGAATACCCACCCAGCTCTGTCTCTGGCAACCTCATGACAGCCTCCCTAGAATATTCCAGGTGACGGCAAGGTGTGTGAGTGAGTGTATGTGAGTGCGCATGTGCCCAGAGCAGAGGGCCCATCTCCAGCCCCAGGAAGGGGGTGACAGCACAAGTGAGCCTTGCCTGAGGACAAAGGATGAATGGGTGGGGGATGCACCCTAGGTTGGTTTTGGCACCCAAGAGACTTGGGCCCAAGTCTCAGCTCTGCCCCTTGGTAGCTGTGAGAACTCGTACCCATTCAGGCACTTGTCTAGCCTCAGCTTCCTCATCTGTCAAAGGGGAAAGGATTGCCGGCTCCCAAGATCATAGCAGGTTGAGAACACAGGGTCTGGCCCAGGAATGGATCCCTAACCTTGCGCTTGAGTTCTCCATGTGTGAGCAGCAGTTCTGCCCAGCATGCCTGGCTCAGCCTCCCATCAGTTCCAGCCTCGTCTCTCTACATCTGAAGCTCTGGTCACGTGAGCCAAGTTCAAATTCTTGACTATTTTCCCCTCTTGTCAACTCAGAGCCTCGCCTGAGACAGCGTCCTTCTCAGCCTCTGGGACTGACCTAGTTCCCTTTTCTGTGGGCAATCTCCCCAACTCTCAGGACTGCGGTGAGCGACAGCTGCTTCCAGCCCTGGGCCACTGTTCCTTAGTGAACATCCTTCCCCTGTGCCAGTGAGTTCTCTATGACTTCCCCACAGTCTCCACAGGACAGGGTCCAGCCAGTGATATGATGACAGGTGAAGGTGGCAGGAAGCTGCTGCTCCCAGCTCTGCAAGGCCACACCTGGGCCCAGGGCAGCCCGCTGCAGCGTGGGGAGAGCTCCTCCTTCTCACCGAGGTCATGCCCCCCACACTCACCTCCACATCAGCGTCTGGTGGACCGTGGGCCGCAGGTGAAACACGTGGTTGCTGACGGCCAGGTTGTGCTCCAGGCGAAACGGCTCCAGCACCACGCCATCCCGCACAGGGAACGTGAGCCGCAGCTCGTCATTGTGGTTGGCTGGGCAGGGACATGGGTTGGATGAGCAACAGGACCATGACTGCCACACCCGGGAACAGTGGCACAGGCTCACTATTGCGTGAGACTCACCTATGTGCTTGCTCAGAACCCCAGAAGCTGGGCTGTGACCAAGTGCACATCAGGAAACAGGGAACCTGAGGCCTCTGATAGTCCACCTGTGCCCTCCCCCATGGGACCCCCTTCGTCCTCAGCCTCCCTGCTCTTTCTAGAGCTCTTCCTCACGAGGCAGCCCACCTCAAATGTCCCTCTGCAGGGACATTTGAGGTGGGAGAGCAGAGAGGGGAGGCCTCTCTGCTCTGAGGTCCTTCTGTGCTTCCTGAATGTTGCCCCCCACAAGCAGCCCAACTTCCAAGCCCCCTACTCCTGGCCCACTGGAGAGCTCCTGTGTGGAACTGGCTGAAGAGAGGGACAGTGTGGGGTCCTTACCTGGAGGTGGCGGCAGAGCGCTCATATTTGGCTTGATGTCAGGTGGGAAAGGTGGTTTAACATCTTGGCTGGGGGACAGGTAGGGAGGGATGCTGCTCCCAGGGGTCATGGGGGGCGTGGGGTTCCCAGGAACAGGCGAGTGGGGGTAATTTGCCACAGGAACTGGCCTGGGAGGCTGGAGGGAAGAGAAGCCACAAGTAAGATATGGGGTCATAGGGATGGAAAGGGCCCTAGCTGTGGATGCATACCCCATACTCTCAGGGCCCCATCTAGAGTGAACCCCCCCCAACAACGGAGGAGCCTCCCCAGGAAACTGCTATCTTCTATGCCCTCTGCTCCCCTTGGAAGACAGGGAACTTGTCTAATCTGCCCTTGGAGGAGAGAAGAGCTGGGACCAATTAGGCAGGCTTCTCACATTCTGACTCGAGGCCACATCCCCAGCCCCACCCTATGGAGGTCCCTGTCCCCAGGAGTCCTTCTCTCAGTCCTCGCCTTGGTCTCTCTTAAGCCCACCCTTCCCCTCGGCTCACCCTTACAGAGCAGTGGGCATCTCTGTGCCCCAAATCAGATAACCAGGAGGTATACCCCCCACCCATGGGCACTAACATCCAGAGAGGCTGGGGCAGGCACAGCGAGGACCTCTCCATCCTGCAACAACTGATGAAGGTGAGAGGATTCAGGATTAAATTGGAACATACCCTGCTGACATTCCCTTGGCTGTAGTTACTGTAGCTGCTCCCCGAGAAGGTGTTATTTTGTCCATTAAACTGTTCCGGCTGTTAAAACAAGATAAGCAATGCTAGGCGCAGAAGGCAGGAAAGCCCCTGGCGCCTGCTCTCCCTCCTGACCCTGGAGCCTGCCTGGAGAACAGGGGTGCTGAAGAGGCTCTGCCAGGGACGGCATTCTGCCCGTCTGTCCATAGAGACTAATTTAGCAAAAGAGCCTAGCAAAATAGCAATACCTAGTGTGCTTAAGTCAGAGCAAAAATGGTAAACCTATGCGGCAGATGGCCGTGTAAGCTGGCATGGTCCTTTGGCAAGTAAATGCAAAATAGTGAAGTCTTCTTCACGCCTGAGAATGTATTTTATAGAAATCCAGAAGGAAAAGTCTAGATGCCTAAAGATATTTATCATAGTATTATTTACTTCAAAAGAGAAAAATAGAAATTTATATCTCAAACATCCAACACAGAGAGAAGAGTAAACTAGGGTGCAGTTGTATTAGCCAGCTGTGAAAAGTGAGGATGACAGAGACATTAGGGAAATAGGTGACACACTTACAATTCAGATTAGGTTAGAAAGATTCAAAATTGGGGCTGGAGCGGTGGCTCGGTGGTTACGGCGCTTGCCTGGCATGCGCAAGTACACAGGTTCAAAACCCAGCAACCCACGTACACAACTAAGAGTCAGAGCAACGAAAGCCATGTGGAAAACTCAATAAAAATTGATTCTCTCTCTCTCTCTCTCTCACTGTCCTTCTCTCTTTAAAAAAAAAAAAAGATTCAAAATTACAGCTGTAGCTGGGGGCAGCAGCTCATGCCTGTAATCACAGCTACTTGGAAGGCTGAGGCAGGAAGGTCACAAGTTGGAGGCCAGCCTGTGCAATTTAGTGAGACCCTCTACTCAAAATAAAAACTAAAAAGGGCAGGGGATGTAGCTCAATGGTAGAGCACTTGCTAAGTATGTGGCAGGGTGGGGTCTGGGTTCAATTCCCAGAACCAAGAAACAAAAAGATTACAGCTGTAATAATAGTTTTATAATCTGTTGGTGCTCATCTGCATTGAGAGAAAAAGTTTAGAATAAAATGTTAATACGTTCGGGATGTATAGTTTTCTTTTTATAAAAGGCATTTCCTTTATTGTCTTGTGTGTGCCATATATAAGAATGAAATCCATCATCTAAACCCCATAACAACAGGCACTAAGAGCAGCCAGTTTTACTTCCTACCCCTGAAACTTAGCTCTGAGCACGCAGGGAAAACCAGAAACAACCTCCTCCTCTCCTGGTGAACTTAAGGGACACAAGCAGGCTCAGAACGTCACTGGTGAGGTTCAGGATGTGAGTAGGAGGAGGGAGGGGCCTCGGGGTGCGGGTAATGAGGCTTGGGGTGGTTCTGGTGCCCCAAGGTGGGACTCACCTTGTAATACTGCCCCATGTTGACTGTTGGGGGCGGATACTGCCCAGTGCTGGGCTGGCTCGGCATCCTTTGCCCAGGGTAGTTGGGAGAGGTGAGTGGCCTTGGAGGGTTTGGGGTGGGGTACTGGCCTGGCTGGGTGGGGAACTGGCTGTTTGGTCCATATTGCTGGTTTCCATAGTTGGGCTGTAGTGGCAGAAGAACAGGGGAGAGGTCGTCAATGTTTTGCAGCCACGCTGTTCACTCCAGTGCCATGCCCAGGCCTACCTCCTGTCCATGGACCCTGCTGTCCTTCTACCCTGAAATGGCCCACGTTGTAGAGAGGCTGAACCAGATGATGCTTGAGGCCCCTTCCGGCCTCGACATCGAGGGTATTACATTCTGCCTGTCCAGCTCATGGGGCACCTCTTTATACCGTCACTCATCCTGAGGTACATGACCTTGGTCCTTCCAGAGCTTCTCAGTCTTACCATTTTGAGCAGGCTCTTTCTAAAGCCCTTCTTTGTGTCTTTCCTAGTGCTTGCTTCAGGGCTAAGTTCCCTAGTGTGCACCAGAATGTGACGGAGAAATGCAAGTCATGGGATGCCCTTCCAGAAAGCTGACACCCTCTGTATTCTGCGGTTGAATTTGGGTGGCACTGTCTCCGAACCCCTCACCGATCAGAACACACACCCGTGTTCAGTTCCAGGCCATCACCAACCAGTCAGCCATGCAGAGCCCAGGGGAACTGGTTGGTGAAGGAACAAGACAACCTTTCCCTGGAGACGCAATTTAAAGAAGAGACAGTGCCACTCTCCAAGTCCAGAGAGTCAGGTGATGCTCAAGTCCACCTGCACCCCTGATTCCCAGAATGTAATGTCCTGTGGAGTCAGTGGTTTCTTATTCCCTCTCTGTTGACATCCCTGTCTAAGTGTCTCTCTTGTCCTCTTAGCTTAGAAGTCCCCTTGGTGATGTTGCCCAGTGCCTGGCAGAAAGCAGGCCCTCAACCAATACTTGCTCATGAAATAAATGAAGGACCTAGGGGCACATAACAGAGTGGTCAGTGCTAAAGAACTTTCCATGATGCACACTGCTGGGCCTGGTGGCTTCTCTGTGCAATAGTGAGTTCTCATGGGTATGGTGTAAATCTGGCTGGTACCTGACCTCTCTAGGAGTCCAGTCTGGGACCAGGTGACCCAACTTCAGCCCCACCCTAAGGCTGATAATTCAAATGTGGATGAGAGTCTGTGAGGTGGGGGCAGCCCTCCCAGACCAGTCAGGCCACACAGGTTGGGCACCTGGCATCCTGATGCAGGGCCAGATACTTGTAGCTGGGGTGCAGCATTGTTCCATGAAGAGGTTGATTTCTTTAGTAACGATAACCTGGAGCCTTTGGGGTGTTGTCCTGGGGCAGGCATTGGCGCAGGCTTAGCACCAATGCCCAGGGCTTTGCTGCAGCGTGTCTAAGATCGCCCGCCTTGGTGCTGGCTGCCTGAGGATCAGCTCACTGTGGCAACCCCAGGGGTTGAGAAGAGAGCTCAGAAATAGTGGGGACTCAGCCCAGTTTGAAAAGCTGAGACAGGAGGATTGCAAGTTCTAAGCCAGCCTCAGCAACTTAGCGATGCCCTATGCAACTCAGCAATACCCTGTCTCAAAATAAACAAAAGGGGCTGGGGATGTGACTCAGTGGGGAAGCACCCCTGGGTTCAACACCCAGTACCAAAAAAAATGATTAAAAAAACCCCCAAAACAAAAGAGAAATAATGGAGGCTCTGCAGTGGGAGCGAGGCCACAGCTTGAGGTTCCCACAGGCCAGGCAGGGCCTGGAAAGGGGTTCATGGTCCTTTGCTGGCCCCTGGCTGAACTGAGAGATCAGGGCTTGACCCAGCCCCCTGGATGCATGAGGATGGCCCCCCATCCTTGAATTGCTCCTGTTTGGTTACAGGACACCTCCACTGGTTGCCAAGCCTGTGCTCGATGCTGAGCGGGGGCTGCATGGATATTCAAGGAACTTGCAAGCCTAAACTGAAGGCCACGATCTGAGACCAGACAGGAGGAGGAAGCAGATCTGAGAATGAGTGTGAGGGCAGAGGGCTGGGGCTGATGCTCTAGACGTGGCGTCATGGGACGGTAACACAAGGCAGCCTTCACGAGGGCTCAGGAATCTGAGGTCCTGGTGTCTTCTGCAAGTGAACTAGCCCCTCACTTGGGTACCTGGATGAGCTGATGGCTGCCGACTTGTTGTCTGTGTGTCACTGGAGGCCTGGAAACACGCCCTTTCTCTGGCCCCACACTGAGTTCTGTACAGCCTGCTATGTTTCCTTGTGGGTCCCGATTTAAGCATCTTCGTTCCTGCTTCTGTCTTGGGTTCCTCAGGCAGGAGGCGTGGGTTTTGCTTCCCTAAATCTTCCCTGACACCTCCCTGGGCTGGCTCTGTGCCTAAGAGGCAGCGCCATTCCCCGCAGAGCAGCCAATGCTGATGGGGATGTGCCCCAGGACTATGCTGCTGCCTCCCGATCACTGACGGCCCATGCACAAGCATTTAAGGGTTTTGTCTCAGCTCCCAAGGTATCAGGGAAGCGGGGGAGGCCCTCATGTGGGCGCCAACCTCTGTGGGTTTAGTTCTTCACCCATAGTCACTCAGGCAGTATCTGAGGCAGGACCAAAGAGAGTAGCAGCAGCGGTTACTGGCAAAAAGGACATCCTGTACATCCCCTCACTCATGTCCCCAGACAGCCAACAGGTGAATTGGACTGCCACCATCTTTGCAAATGGAGAAACTGTGGCTCTGGTTGGTGGCATGATTTGCTCAAGGCCTTCTGTGTGGGAAACAGCAGTACCAGGTCTCAACCCTAGGAGCCCCAGAACCCAAAGTCCTGCCTTTTGCTCCAGGGTTTCTGGTGGTCCAAACAAGCCCTTTCCAAGGCGCCGCCCACAGTCCTGGCATCCTCAAGCCCAGACCTCCCTCTGCCCAGGCTCCCACAACCTGCTGCCACACTCACCTCTCCGGGGTATGGCCTCTTTATGCTCTGAATAGGAAGGGACTGGGGCCGGGGGCCCGGGTAGGTCTGCTGGGGCATCCGCTGCCCATGCGTGCCAAAGGGGCTGATGCCAGGTGGCCGGGGCTGGTTCATGCCCATGGGAGGGCCACTCATCCCCGAGGGCGTCATGCCAGCTGCCATGCTGGCAGGGTTCATGCTGCCCCCCATGGAGGCAGGCCCCCGAGGCCCGGGCTGGTTCATGAATTGGCTGTTATACGCCTGGGTGGGACCCATCTGGAAAGAGGAACAGACCTTCAACAGGAGAAGAAGAAAAAAAAAAGAATAAAATGCCACATGCATTGAAAGTGCAGGGAGGAAAGGGTGGGGAGCATGGGGAGGGGGCACTTTCCTGTGTGGTTGCTGCTGGTGACCAGGCCTCAAGGGACCTGTCCTCCCAGGCTCACTGCTGCCCTCTGCAGGCCGCACAGGGAAGATGCAGCTCCCAGGGCATTAGGGAGTGGGGCAGGGAGCAGTCACTGGCCAGTGCACAGGCAGCATTTCCAGGAAGGCAGGCAGGGGACAGGGAAGAGTGTGCAGGGTGGGGAGGAAATTGGGGAGGGGCACTGGAGGGTGGAGGCAGATGAGGATGGAGGCTGAAGCCCCTTTCCTGGAAGTCCTGGTCCTGCCCTTGGTCCCAGGCCAATGGAGACACACCTCCATTCACAAAGTCTGACTCAGCTCCAGTTTCCACTTCTGCCTACTGCTATGTGGCCCCCACCTCACACCCCCTGGCCTGCACTGCTATGGGGGCTCCCCTGCTCACACCCCTGAGCCCTCCTTGAACTCCAGGCATATACAGGCCGCAGATGCCCTAGCAGACCTACCCAGGCCCCATCCCCAGGCTTCAAAAGTGATCAGAGGGACAGGCTGGTATGGTAACAAGACTATTGTAGACTGAGCCTACTCTTCAGTGAACAGGGGGCCCAGACAGCAATACAGATCCTCTTTCTTCATATGAAGACATATGAGCCAGCAGCCCACAGAGAACACACACAGGCTCCCAAATTCCCCCACCATACCCGACCACGCAGCCACACCCACATCCTAACGCGTACCCTCCACGTGCTTCCAAGAAAACCCAATGCACCCAGACGTCATCAACTCTCCAGCACACGCAGCCCCACAAGCACACACACCCCAACTGACTTCCTCAGGCTGTCTGCCTGGGAGAGGCTGGGTCAGGACAAGCAGGAACCCTTACCGGTCCATACTGGTTTATATCCTTGTTCTGCGTCTCTTGCAACGCCGCCACAGTGGCTGTGGCTGTGGCTGTGGCTGTGGCTGCTGCTGCTGCTACTGCAGCTGCTGCAGCAGCGGCTGCCGGCTGAGTGAAATCAGCAGGCGGCCTTGTGTGCGGAGGGATGCCCATGCCTGCGGGGGCACTGGGACCCCCAGGGTAACTGCAGGGGAGAAGGATGGAAAAGTTAGATACTGTATGAACCTATGACAAACCTGGGGCTGTACTGGGACCTTCCCTGCACTCAGCTCATGGGTGTGCAAGGCACTCAGATGCAGAGCCCAGAGGGGAAAAGGGACTCCTGAGGTTGGCAGCCATCTGTGCCACTTGGTGGTGATTGGGTGCAATTCCTGGAGCCCTGGCTGCTGTTGCTTCCTCACGCTGCATGCTCTTGGTCACCTGGTCAGCTCATCTTCTAGGGGACACTGGGCTCCACTGAAACTCCGGTACTGGATGGCAGAGCTGCAGATGCAGTCTTAGGTGCAGCTGATATCTGAGTTTAACCACCAGGCTGTACTGCTCCGCCAACTCAGGCCAGAAACACAGCAAGGCTGTGGTCAGTACCAGGAGCTGGGGAGGGTTAAGGCCAAGGCGGGGTCTTGGATAATAAAGCATAGGCACCTCTGCTTGTGTGTGTCTGCCCTGCCTCACATCCCTGGAACTCCTCACATCCCTGGAACTGCTTTGAGCTAGTGTGGAGTCCACACCTAGCTGCTCTTTAGTTCTGCTGATCCAGCTCTCTTAATGACTTCTGATTTATAAAGATATGAAGCGGAGAGGGGTCACTTTGAGGAGTGAGAACCTAGTAGCCTTCTACTCTACGGCCCTGAGAGTGTCAGAATATGGCCCAGTTGCTGCAGCATCAAATCCGCAGACCAGCCCTGAGAAGCAGTGGGACAGCCAAGAATGAGACAAGCCGCAGGACCTGCCCAAGCTTCTCAGACCAGGAAGCAATTAAACTGGACGCACGATGGAGGCAGGAGGGCAGGGTGGACATGCTGTTTGCTGAAAGCCCTGCTCACCTGGCCCCGAAGCCGCCACTGCCGGGGTAGTTGGGCCGGCCATACACACTCTGCTGGATGTAGGGCTGAGCCGGGCCGGCCTTGGCAGAGAACTGCTGCTGCTGCCCAGCGAACTGAGGGGAGTTGAGGCCGGGGTTGCTGGTGGTCATGCCCGACGCCATGGGGTTGCCGCCTGGATTCATAGGGTTGTTGGCATTGGCCATAGGGTTCCCAAGGACCTGTGAACACAGAGAGTGGCTATCACCCAAGTTGGTACCCAAGGTGGCATGGAGACAAAAAAGGGGAGAAATGGAGAAGGGGAAGAAGAGTGAAAGAGGCAGAGGCCAACAGGGTTCCCCCCTGTTGGGGTGGTGGTGGCAGAATTTGTCCCGGAGTTTACGAGGGGGTAGGCTGGGAAGCAGGCAGCATGGGGTTGAAATTCAGCCTGTGACAGAAAGAGATGAAGGTGTGACCAAGGTCCACTACGCCAGTTCCTGCGGTCCCTAGGGCCTGGACGTAGAGTTGGGCTCTGGGCTTCTACTCTGGGAGGGGCAGAGGACCCTTGCTAGGAGGCTTCCTGCAGTCTCAGATGACAGAGAAGCACAATGGCTTCCTCCACAGTAGCAACCAGCTGGGCCTTCCAATGGGGCTGGTGCTGAGACTAGAGGTTGGGCCCCTGGGAGACCCTCTATTAGGGTGGAGGAATGGAGGAGAAAGGAAAGAGGAAGGAACAAGAGTGGAGACCAGGCTTGACTAGGGGTGACTGAGGGTTTGTCACAAGGTCAACACATGACCTTTTACTGAAATCTGACCCAGGCCATTCAGGGTCAAAGAACACAGACTTCATGGTACTGAAGCCAATACCACACAGGAAGTTCTCCTGCTTATCCAACCAGAGTAAATGTGGCCTAGGAAAGACCACTGTAGCCTGTCAGATGAAAGTCATTCTCCCAGGAAGGGTCTAGGGTGGGGACAATCTACAGGGGACCAGCTGCAGCCCTTTTGGGATGGTATAGACTCTTATTGGGGTAAAGATGTACTGGCAGCTGGGTACCCCCTGAAAACAGGTCTGCCAGTTTGGAGTCTGGGAGAGTGAGGGGGGCTGGCATGGCACAGTGACCCAAGGGCCTCAGGGCTGAAGGGTGCCTGAAGGGGCTGTGGGCAAGATGGACTCTTACCTGGCTCTGGGATGTGTTGGTCACTCCCCAAACCGTGGTGACCACGGACAGGGAGCCGGGAGGCTGGTTGGTGTTCTGCTGCCAAGGGACAGAGTCATAGGGGAACGACCCATCACTGCAGAGGGAGACAGAGGGGAGATCCTCAGGGGCTGGTATGCAGGGCTCAGGTGGAGCCGCCACTGTTCCAGCAAGCCCTAGGTAACCCCCATCTGGGGCAGCTCATCCCTGCACCCTAAGGCCTGTCATGGTGCCTGGTGCAGAACAGGAAGGCCTTGCATGCCTCAGGCTGTGCTGAAGCAAGTGCCCTTCCCCATCACGGCAGGGCCCACCCATGTCTTCTGTCTCACCATGGCCCGAGTCCACCATCCATGCAGTGCAGGAAGCGATTTGCCCTGAGACTCCACTAAGCCCTTTCTTTAACCAGGCAGCCCTCCAGGAAGAGCCTGGGTTCCTGCACCACCTCCCCTGGGGACTGCCGGGGGCCCCTTCTCAGGGGCTGAAAGGGCTGGTGACTGAGAGTCTTGGCTCTTCCCACCCCCTCATAGCAGGTTGGCTGCTGGGCCCAGCTGAGTTGGCCTTTGGAATGCAGGCTTCTTATGTCACCCTTCCCACCTGAGCCAGGACAAGGCAGGTACAGACCTACCTGCCTCACTCCTTCCCCCACCTATCTCTGGTGCACAACCCTGGTGAGCTAATCCCCCTCAAACACCTAAGACCCTCAGCACAATCAAAGTCCTTCAGTGGCTTCCAGTGTGGACAAGGCAAAGTCCAAACGCACACTTACGAATGATTTACCCCTCTGACTAATTCCATCCCCCACCCCCACGTACCCTGCTTCGCCTCCATGTTCTCTTGGAGTTGCCTCTGAACAACTGCCCTTCCCCACCAACCACTGCTGTCCCTCCCCCACCCCTTGTAGCAGGCTCACCAGTGCCCACTGGGTTTGGTGACATATTTCCAAGTAGCTCTCACACAGCAGAAGCAAGAACTTAAATCTCCCACCATGTCTTGCCCTGGGGCCTACAGGCAGTGTTCAGCAAGACCTCCTGCCAACAGCTGAGGTGCAGGAGCAGTGAGGGCTTCTGCAGATCCCAGAGAGGTGCACAAGCTTGAGAAGGGGCAGGTGATGTCACAGCATGAAGACCTGCCCGGGGTTCCAGCCCCTAGGGGTGCTGCATTGAGGCTGCGCTGGCTCTCCTGTGCCACCCCTCTCAGGGAGGCCACAAATCCCAGCACACAGTTCCCAGGAAGAGAGAACAGCAGAGCACCCATATCTGTGGCCTCAGCTGCACCATGGGCCTCCCAAGGGGGTGACCCCGCAATGCAGTGTGTGTGTATGTGTGCACACATGTGCCACCCTAGGGGAAGTGCCTGGGGGGAGGAGTGGGGTGGGGGTGAGAATCAGCACCAGCTGAGGGCTCATTTGAATGCTGCTGTCCTGGGGGAGGTCCAGCCCTAGGCTGGGGCAAAGGTGGTGGTGCTGGGGGTACGACATTCACTGAGAATAAGTAGGAGCAAGGAACCGGCCTCCAGGCCAGCGCTTCAGGAGGGAGGTGGTGTCCCTGTGACAGGCAGGAAGCAGGAGCCAGGGCGGCTGCTCTGGTGCCCTGCGCTGCCTGCCTGAGTCCTTGGTGATGCTGGTCAAGTAGATGGGACCCTGTGGCAGGGAGCAGCCTGCAGGCTGGTCTGTGTCACTCGCTCACCCTTCCCCTGCCTTGTCCGTCCGCCTCTCTCCTTGATCTCTGTCTGCTGGCTAGCTGCTCCCTTTCCTCTGGTCTGATCAGAGGTCACCTCTCTGGAGGGGTGTGCCCTGCCTTGCCTTCCTACTATAAGAGAGCAATCCTTACTACACACTCCATTTATCCCTTTCCTTGCTTTTCAGATAATTTTCACAGCACTCTACCATCGTCATAATTATATATTTATTTTATTATTATCCATCCACTACTAGCCAGGAGCAACACAAAAGCAGAGACTTGCGTTTGTTCATCGTCTACCTGGGTACCGGAAAGCCAGCCAGACCCAGTAAGTCTGCAGGCCTGAGGGCACTGAAGGGTTGATGGACAAGGGCACCAGCCTGTGGCCAACCCCTAAAGGCAGCCCCTGAGCTCTAGGCAGCATCTGCCCCCCTGCATCATTCAAGAGTCAAACTTCCACTTTGTAGGCCAAAAGGGCTCAGTTTAGGGGTTTTCTGGCCTCACCCTGCACAGGGGCCCAACAGTGACTCTGCCTCATTCTGTTCTGGGTCTCGATGCCCATCCAGATGGCTGCCGACCATGGACGCAGGTCCTGGCCCTGCCCCTCACTAGCTCAGGATGCTGGTGCAAGTTTCTGCATGGTTTCTCATGTAAAATGGGCAGCTATGGCTCCCCTACTCCATTTCACTGCAAACACGAGTGGGTCAAGACACCAAACCAGCACCAGGGGAAAAGGTGATCAGGGGTGAGCTCACAGTAAGGATGAATGTTAATCCTTAAAGTTATGTGACAGCTGGGCTGCGGTGTAGTGTACGTCTTCACTGTAGGTCACAATCAAATAAGTCTGAACCCAGGTCTGACAGATGTGGCTCAAAGAGGACAAAAAGGCTTCCTCAACTGGGAAGTGACATACTTATTACTCATGACATCTAAGGGAAAAGAGCAGGGTTAGAATCTGGGTGAGGAGATGCACTCAACCGGAAGACAGGATGAGGGTCAGCGTCGGCTGCAAAGAGGGAGCTCTAGATGCAGAGACAGGGACAGATCTCTACCTGGCAGACTGGGGACCAAAAGCCCAGAAGAGCAGGATGGAACAGCATGGAAAAGCAATAAACTGGCTGCTCAGGAGTCTGAGTGAAGGACCTCTGTTCTCCCAGGGAGGTGGTTGAGCCCTGAGGTGGCTCCAGGGTGGCACAGCAGTGTTTGGCAGGGAGGCCCAGCAGGAGATGGTTTTAAAAAGCAGATCCCTGACACTTGCTGTCCTGCAGGGCTCACAGCCCAGGTGTGCTGGATAAACACTGGTTCCCCCAGCAACCGAACAAAACACAAGCTTGAGTCTGTTCCCTCCCTAGAACTCCAGCCCCACAAGTTCCCACTGACCCTCCAGCTGGTGGTATAGACAAGGTTTCTGTCCTTTCAGAACATGCCTGGCCACGCTCAGGAAGTGATCCCCCCTGGGGGCCCCAGGAGCCAGGGCAGCTGCTGCCTCACCACCTCAGCAGGGGAGGCCCCTTGCTCACCCGGGATACTGTGTCTGAGGCCCACAAGCAAGCTCCTAACTGCCCTGCAGCTCCGTGGGTGGGCCTTGTGGGCGGAAACCGGCTCCTTCCTGTTTCGCCCACTCCACCCCAAACTTGGTGAGAAGCAAAGTTAACTAATGTTCCCAAAGTGGGCATCCCACTCTCTGGCTGGAAGGGTCACTGCCCTGGAGCGAAGGTGCCCAGCGGTTTGCATGCGAGCCTGCAGGGAGCACATGCTCACACGGGGCCCTGCTGGCACGCTGCCCTGCACACTGAGGGCAAGAGACGGCGCACACACGGAGCAAGGCCTTGGGCCTGATGGGCCTCCATGAGCACCTGCTACAGAAGCAGAAGTGGCAGCTTCGCTGGTGCAGCTGTGACTCATCTAGTTCTGGGGGAGATGGCTCCTGCTGTCTGTCTCTCGAGGGCTCCCCCCCCCCCCGCCCCGACCCCCCTGCAGGTCCACCACAGCAGGCAGTCCTGCTGCCTCTGATTAGACTCATGCAGTCCTTGGGGGCTACTGGGTCCCTGTGCCCAGGCAGGGGCCTGGAGAAGTGGGGGAAGGAGGCCTGGGGTGACAAAGAGAAGGCTGAAGGAACTTCAGGTAGTAACCTGAGACACCCTTCATGTCCCCTGGCAAGTGCTGTTAAACCAGCTAAGCCCCAAGCAGGGCTGCTCAGCACTTTGGGGCTGCCCATCAGGGGCCATGCCCCTCCCCTGTCCATGCCTCAACGTGATGCAGGGGGAGCCCAGAGCTCCCAAAGTCTGAGATTCTGCTCTGCTCTGTACTTTCCTGGCCCAGCACCTACGGTCCTGGTTTCTTGCCACAGACTGCCCCTAGCCATGGTCCTGTCCAGGCACAACTGCCCCAGTGTTTTGTTCCATTCACAGAGGCACTAGGGGCTTGCGGGAGAGATCACTTATGTGGACTTTGAAGTTGTACTGCTTGGGGTCAGACCTTGGCTTTGCCTTTGTCAATTCCGTGAACTTCACCACTTCATTTTCAATCAGACTCAGTTTCCTCATCTACAAAGTGGGACTTAACACTTTCTTAGGAGGCAGGGTGAGAAGATGGGTGAAGTGCCTTGCAGTCAGACCCTGCTCAGCTGTCCTTTCTCTCCAAATCTCCAGGCCAGCCACATGCAGGTACCCATATTTATTCAACGATACACTGAAAGGGCTTAGAAGTTTTGCAAATATGCTACAGACGGGAGGGACTGTTACCACTCCTATCAACTGAAAAGAATGTTTTCCAAGCCTTTGAGGCTTACCTTGGTGTTCTCCTACCTTACCTTCTCCAGCTAGTGAACTCCTACCTATACTTCAAAGCCTCGCCTGCATACTCCCTTTTATTACTTTCCTAAGCAGAGCCAAGGACATTTTTCTCTGTTCCCTCAACACTGTTTGCATATATTTTATGGAGAGCTCTTCACACTGCAGTTATAGTAGATGGCTTACATGTCTGTATACCAGCTCCCTGGGCATCAACGGAGGTTTGCTGAATGTGAAAAAATGAGCTAGGCCTGGGTGAGGAAGTGAGGGATCCTGGCTGCTGGGTATCCCTGGTGGCAGAGCCTGCACAGACACTCATGGAAGGCAGGGGAGGGGGGCTGGGTTATTTCTTCCCTTGCACTTGTAGCTGCTGCTTTATTTGGTAGAAATAACCAATTCTCATTAAGGGTATTGTCAGACCCTAATTAATTTCCCTGATCCAGCTCTATTGGGCCCGGCTCCGTGCAAGGCTGGAATGTTGCTGCTACGGAAACGCCAAGCCAGCGAAGAGCCGACGCTCCTGGCCTCTTTAATTTAGGGGAGCCATTAGCTGCGTTCTCCATCATCACCATTACTGGGGCCTCCTTCCTCCCCTCCCTGCGGGGAACGTGAAGCAGAATGTGCTGCAGCTAACCGCCTGTGAGAGCTGGAACGTTTTTCAATAGGAAGGAGGCACAGGAAAGGTCCTTGCCTCTCAGCAATCTGGAACTGATGGAGCAGGGATTTATGGGTCTTTCAATTCTTTCTGTGTTTCTTAAAATGAAAGACAAAAAACAAACAAAAAAAGTTCTGTGGAGGCTGGAGCAGTGGCTCAGCGGTTAAGGCGCTTGCCCGGCATGCGTGAGTAAGCGAGTTCGAACCCCAGCACCACGTACACAGCGAAGTCTTGGAGCAATGAAGGCCACTTGAAAAACTAAATAAAAATTGTTTCTCTCTCTTTCTCTCTCACTGTCCCTCTCTTTAAAAAAAAAAAAGTTCTGTGGACAAGAAGGGTCTAGTACAAACTGAGCCTTGGCGCAGCTATGCAAAACAGCAGAAAATGGCAGCTGTGAAGGTGGGGATGTGGCCTGCGTGAGAGGACGGGAGGTAGTGGTGGTCTTGACATCTTTGTGGTTGACCAAGAATGAGCACAAGACCAGAAGGCACCAGGCATGGTGACAAGCATGGATGTCTGGCCCCTGCTGTGATGATTCCCTTTCTGTGGATGAGGAAGCTGAGGCACAGAGAGATTAAGTGACTACCCAAAGTCACCCAGCTAGCAGACAGAAGAACTGAAACCCAAGGCCCAAAAGCCTGGCTCCAGGGCCTGTTCCCCACCTACTACACCCAGGGCACCTCTCCTCTGAGTGCCACAAATCCCACACCTGAAACAAGGGTGGCATCTTTTAATCTTGGAGTCTTCCCTAGCTCCAGCCTGCTTTGATTGTAATCAAATTAACAGCATAAACAAGATTTATTAGGCTCTTAATTACCTTTGCAACACTGATTTGCATATGGACAATGTGCTAATCACAAAGGACTTTCTTAACCAATCATTAAGAATCTGGGAGAGGAAGGCAGAAATAGTTGTTGGCATAAGGTCTGGGTCACTGCAGGGACGTGGACGGTGGTGTCCTAGTGTGCAGCCAGTGTGTGGGACCTCATCACGCCTCTCCCAGCCTCTTTCTCCCCTCTCACTTGTTGTGGCCAGTAGTAAGAGCAAAATAGGAGCAGTCTGAAGACTTTCACAGTCTGGTTATCCACATTCCTCATAGCACGGCCACTCCCAGAAACTGCTGAGCGTCACCAAGTCCCCACGGGAACTGCGGGACTCCAGAGGCCAAGTGCCTTGATGGAGGCACAGCCCTGGGTGGAAGAACAAGATTGGAATCACAGCCTCACACAGTGGCACCAAACCTCTGCAGCCCAAAGTGGACATGGCTATGATGGCTGAGCCGCAGGAATCCTGCAGGCACCAGCGGCCCTTCAGACCTCTGGGGCAGGGCGGGGCCTCCTGGCTCCCTGGCCCCACCCCTGTGTGAGTCTTCTAACAGCCAGAGGCCATATCCGAGGCATCCCAGAGCCCAGGTCTGTCTCCTTAACGTTAAGGCACAAGGAGCCACCCTCCTCCAGGTCACTCAATAGCAGGGCTGAAAAGGGTGGACTCTTTCTGAACTGTGACAGCTCTCAGTTTTCTCTTCTATTTTCTTCCTTTCAAGTTTGGGAAATTATAGAAGGACCTGAAAAGGTGATAGGCTGGGCTAGGGCTGCCCTGAAAATAAGAGATTTATCTATGGTGACATTCATGAAGGTCACAAGAAGAGACTAGTAAACTCCTAAGCACTGGACCATACCATGTCCTTGGAACAGCCCTGGGCTTGGAGAAGGCACAAGAAAGGGGCCCTTGTTCAACTAATGACACTGTCTTCTTCCAGTCCCAACTTCCTCACTATAAAATGAGGAACAGGATGGACTGTGGATCAGAACAGACCCTCCAAATCATGGTAAGAACTAGATACTGCTGACCTTGTACCAACTCTGAGTAGCAGGGTGATGGTGATATGCAGTGCCCTACCCTGCCCCTTGCTGGCTGTGTGTTCTTGGGCAAGCCACTTTTCCACTCTGGGCCCAGTTTCCCTTCCAGTTCTGCCACTCAGAGAGGAGGAGGGTGCTATCCAGAAAGCCTACTATCTTGCTGGGCTACAAGGTCTGCAGAATAAATGCGAGAGTGGTCTTTGATCTCCCAGACAACTGCTCAGCACAGTCTACCCTTCGGGCGGAACTCCAGAGAGCTGAACTTGCAGTGGTGGCGGAGGTGACGGAGGCTGGGATGCTGGCTAAGTGACTCTTCGGCTCACAGCACTGCTTGGCAGATCCAGTTTAAAATTCACAGAAGGCATGTGTCCACTCCTGTCCAAGTCCTTTCCAGTTAAGATCCCTTGTCCTCTGGGCAGGCTCCCGGCACTCAGCACTGCTCACCTTCTACCTTCTGAACCAAGGTCCAGTTTACCTGCCACCTAACCTTAAGCCTGCCTTGATCCAGGGCCCAGTTTCGTTCTAAGGAATCTTCCTTCCACAGCTGGCTAGATTGAGCTGCTGCAGTGGAGACCCTTGTGATTTAAGTTTGGGCAGAACAATCTCATGCCTGAGCTGCACTTGACAAAGACCTGGCAATGGGCTGGCTGTGGTCTAGATTTGTCCACTCCGACCTGCATGGTCATGGTCAAGAAGGTCTGAAGCAGGTCTCTAGTGGAGAGCTACAGGGCTCAGGCCCATCACAGCATCAACTTTACTGAAAAGCCTTGGAGGACAGAGGGTTGGTAAAGGATATGTGGGGTGATGAGGCATGGTGACTCTTGTCCAGAATCATTGAGATGAAGCATCACAAGGGCAACTGCCCCAACCAAATAAGCAGCTTTGGGTCCATTCAGCTGCTGCCTGTGCTCAGAGGCTGGGCTCTGACTAAGATGAGCTGCAGTAGCAGAAGCAGGGGCAGGGAGCAGATCCAGGAGGCAGGCTTTGCCTCGCTGGAGCAGCGGTACTCAGCCAAGGGTAATACCCCACTTTCCAAAATGTGCGAGGGTGCTTTTGCTGTTACAGTGCTTGGTGGGGAAGGGTCAGTCACTAGAAGAGTTAGTGGGCAGGGACCAAGATACTAAACGCCCTGCAAATACCAAATACCCTGGCCAAATGCCAACCCTGCCAAGCAACACTTCCACAAAAGGGAGGCAGCTGCAGCTGTCAGTGGCCAGACCCAGGGTCCAGCATGGCAGTGGCCCTAGGTGGTAGTGGGCTTGCTGTGGTCCAAGGTGCCACTGACCAAGACAGGGAACCACATGTCAGGGTGATTCTGCCCAGGCAGGGACTGCACTTGATGAGCGCCAAGGTCTTTCCGGTTCTGAGAGTCAACAAGCCTCTAATTTGATTTATAAAGCGTGCCTGACACCCGAGTCCCCAGCAGTGCCTCTGTGGTGCAACCCAGGTCTGCCTGCAGCGTGCTCTGGGCTGTGGGTTCCTCGTTCAGGCTGGATAATGAGAGCAGAGATCTGACTGCAAATGCCCCTCCCGGTCATTAGCGGGGACCCGCACAGGGAGTGCAGACAGCATGACAGGCTCCGTTGTGCCAGGGTCAGCCTGCAGAGCACTCGGAGAGAGCATCCCAGCTCAGCAAGGGACTCTGGAGATAATTAACTGAGGGAATTGTCAGTTCTGGACACGTGTTCTTTTGAGGCTGGCGCAAGGCGGAATGGCCAATTCCTCAGTACCTAGAGGCCTCCAGCAAGACTGTTCCTGCCTGTGACTCCACACTTCCGGCAGACTCAGCTCAGATTCACTTGGCTCCAATTTGATGGGCTTGAGCTGGTTCTGTCCTCACCTGGTGGTGGTGAGACCACTGGCCCTATGGCCTTCCCGAGACCCTGTTTGCCCCTAGTTTCTCTGAGTTTGCCTAAGACCCTGCTCAGGAAAAGAGAGAAGACTCTGAGTTCAGGACTTCTAATGTTCCACCAGAAGCCCAGAACCTGACAAAGAAAGAGCCCCACCGAGGGATAATGTAGTTGGGTGGGCCAAACCCAGTGTGCTCAGCTGTTTTGATGGGGAAGAAATGGGGTTCACCATGAGGATTTAGAAGATGTGCAATCTTTTCTGCTGTTCAGAGGCCCCACCCCAGTCCTTCTGCCTGAGAGGTGTTTCTAAGGAGACCTCTGGCCCCGAGAGGTGGCTGCTCAGCACCTGGGCAGCCTGGCCCCGCCCCCTGGTGGCATGTGCCCGCTCACCTGTGCGACAGAGTGGGTTTCATGGAGCTCATGGAGTTGAGGGGGGGCTGCATGGGGAGTTTCCCAGGGGGGTCGCTCTGGCGGCTCTTCTGATGTCGGAGCAGCAGCAGGCGGCCAAGCTCCTCACACCAGGAGGACAACAGGGCTGCAAGGAAGGACAGGATGGTCAGTGGGCACCTGACTGCCATGCCCTGCCACACTTGGCCCCCACCACACCCTCCCCAGACTGGATGGTGTTAAGGCCAGGTTTGCTCACTCATTCATGGGACACTGGGAGACTCACTAAGTGTTCTTTGGGAGACCTCAGTGTTCTCAACTGCAAGATGGGACTAACATCCCAAAAGGAGGATTCAAAAGCACCTGTTGCTAAGAGTAGATCGGAGGAGAGCTGGTTTGAATGGCTGTCACACAGAGAAGTAAGTACTAGTCGGGGCAACAGAAGAGAAAGTGCAGGGCAGAGACGGAGCCAAGGGGAGACCGGAGGATCAGCGGGTCCAGCACAGATCTATCAGGGCACAGGCAGTCACTGCCTGCCACCCTGACTTTCAGAGAAGCCCACTCCCTTGCAATTTGGACAGTTAGCTGGAGATGGCTTCTACCCATGGGTGCAGTTCAACATTGTAAGGTTTGGACAAAATCCATAGCCTTCTTGGAGTCTGCTGACAAGCCAGGAGTGTCTGCAGGGCTCTTCCTGAAATTCCCGTGAGCACACACGCATGGGCATATGCTTCCTGGTCACCACACTGCTTGTCCCTGCATAGCTGGACACAAGTGCCTGAGAGGACAAAAGGGTTCCCAGAGCAGGGAGTGGGGAGTTAAGTTAGAGATTGCCAGGGGCACCAAGCACAGGAGATGCAAGAGTTGTCTGCATTCAGGCTGAGCGAGCCTTGAATGCACTGGGTGATAGGGGAAGAGTGCTTTCCTTTCATCCTCTGCTGTCACAATACGGCCACCAGGGCCCAAAACCATGCTCACAATCAGTGTCTCCGTCTGGGCTCCAGGCTGGCTGACCCTTCCAGCATGCAGGACAGAATCAATGTTGGAGAGAATTCAGGAAGTCTGGGCTCTGTCACCACCTTGCTTTGTGACTCTTTGTCCCTTACAGACTCTCTCTGGACCTCAGTTTGCTTGGAGGTAAAGAGGGGTAAAGACTCTTACCCTGCCTTCCTCCCCAGGCTGCGGGGAGGGGCAGATGCCAGATGGTGCAGCATAGGGAGACCCCTCCTCAGAGAATCCCCTGCTCCTGCTCTGAGGACTTCAGCCACAATGACCTGAGGGGTCCGGAGGCAGCTGACCTGTCAGAGGACTCTGCTTAGCCATTTGGCTGCATACAAAGCCTAATCCCTCATTTCGAGGGTCACCCATCTGGACACCATATGACATGTTCCTACATCCTTTACTCCCATCTGCCCCACACAATCCAGAACATTCACTGTCATTGTTCCCATTCTACAGATGATCAGACTAGACTCAAGCAGGTGAAGAAGCTAGTGACCAAAGACAGAAAGTGGCAGAGACAGAGATGGTGCCGCTGCTCCAGGGACTTCTGCCTGGCAAAACCCCAAGTGGTCACAGTCTCCCAGCCTCACTGATTTAACAAGGAAGCCTTGAGTCACCCTCTTCAGCACGCTCAGCTGGCACTGGGAGAAGATGGCAAAATGCATAAGGAGGAGCTGGAGTGGTAAAGTGGTGGATATAGAGCTTGCTTGGCATGTGCAAGGACCAGGGTTCAGCACCACACGTACAACTAAGTGTCAGAAATTTAAAAAAAAACATGCAAAAAATAAATAAAACTGATTCGTTCTGTCTCAAATACACACACACACACACACACACACACACACACACACACAAAACCCCTCAATGACTAGGAGTGGCTAAGCACTTCAAACTGCTCAGATCCTGGACAGAGTTCCCTTGCCAGGTCCCTTGTGTGGAGAAAAAAGATGCAAGTGGGGGCTGCAGCCCAGGAAGACACCTGTTTCTCCCCTGGAGATGGGTAGAGGACAGTCTGAGTCTTAAAAAAAGATGTGTCCTGTCCCTCTCCGTGGGGTCCCCTCGCTGCTGATCAGGGTGGAGGGTGTGAGAGAGGAGACACTTCCCTGCCCCCCTCCCCCGTGTCTGCCCAGAAACTGGCAAAGGCTCCTACAGCGGGTGCCCAGCACACATCTGCTGCCGCTGGAGAGCAGGCAGCCTATTTGGAGAGGACGGAACAAACAGAAACGTGTTTCCAGATCACTCCATTCTTCTCCCAGGCCCCTAGTTACCGCTTCTTGTGCGGGGGCACTGGGCATCTAGAAACTCATTTGCATGCCAAGCACGAGGCTCGCCCGATCGCAGCGGCGGGGACCGCTCGGCTGCCAGCACAAAGGACAGCTGCAGATGGTGCCGCCCGCTGCCCGCCCCTCCCCTCCCAGCCCTTGCTTCTCCTGGGTGTCAGCCACACCATGCACTACAGGTGCTTTCCTTCAATGCCCAAGGCTGCCCCTTGCTTGCTCAAGGGCAGCCCTCATCGTCCTATCCCTAGTGAAGTGGTTTTCTGTAAAGGAATAAAGGCAGGACGGCTTTGTGGTGGGGCCTGGCCATGGCAGCCTGGCTTGCTGAAGCAGGCATCAATGTGTGAATTAGCCAGCCAGGATTTCACATGCCTAGAAGTCCGCATTCCTGCAACAGACAGGCAAAGGAGGGCCAGGAGGGGCTGGCGAGGGAGGCAAGGGCCTCACCCCTTGGCTAAGTGACTGTGCTGCGCCCCTCCCCCTGCAGCCCCATTCATGGTGGGTGGACTCGGTGCACGTTCTCATCATGGTGCTAACCAACAGGAGTTGTTAGGAGGCAAATGCCAGTTAATGCCAATACATGGAATTTACAGCCTAAAAGAGAGTCTGAGCATTGTCAGAGAACCAGGAGGGCTGACAGGGCCGGACAGAGGCAAGTAGGGGGATTACGTAAGGACAGGGTGACACTGGTCGGGCAGGGCTCTGGGTGTGCCTGAATCTCAGGTCATGCACACATCTGATCTCGGAAGGGCCGTCTGCTCCGGTGAGGCGGGTCTGGCCTACACACCTGCTTGACCTGCCTTTGGCCTGTGCACTGGCTTGGTGCAACACAGTCAGTCCCAGGACTGGGTGCAGCATGGGAAGGTGTGGTGTGGTGTGTCAGAGCTCCTGGCTGCCCAGGAAGTCAGCACAGCTGCCTTTTGCCTTGTCCTGAGAATCCCACCCACCAGCGATAACAGAGCTGTTCCCCAAGTCCCCCTTTTCACATTAAAACAGCAGCTAGGATCACAAGTCCCTTTCCCTTTTACAAACTGCACCTTGCTTGGCCTTGGGACAGCCCTGGGCAGGATGTGTGACTGCCTCTTCTGTTGACAGAGGTGGTTGACCTCTCACAGGTGCACCTATGGCCAGGAGTGTACACACTATCTGCACAGCTGGCAACAGATGCCTTTGTGACCTGAGGCCACCCTTCAACTCACATGGCGTTTCTAAAGCAAAATTCCCTAAAGCTGCACAGGCTCCCTGTGTGCACTTTGGCTCCCTCTGCACATCTCCCAGTTTGGGATGTGGACAAGGGGAGGGCCTTCTGCCCGGCAGAAACTGGGAAGCAGAGGTCCTCAGCTTGGGCACAGCTGGCAGGGGAGGCCGGTGGTGCTGCCCCCTCTGCTCCAGCAGGACCTATGTCAGGTCCTGGCATTCCTTGGGGGAAGGGGAATGGGGCAGGCCCAGCTGCAAACCTGCAGCCCCTGAAGGTGCCCTGAGAGAAACTGCCTATACCTCCTCCTTTGGGGGCAGGCCTTGCACAATAAGCACGTGCTGAGCCGGGCAGGTGCATCTGGGACTCTGGGTTCTCAGGCTGGCAGAGAGCTGTGCTCCTCCCCAAGCCCCATCCATCATCCTCGTCAGCGGGTCCAGGAATTGTGCCACTGGGGGTCCTTCCAGAGGACCTCACAGTGCTCTCAGATCAGATTTCCAAGCAATCCCTGAACTTCCTGGCATACAGGGTGTAACATGTATAACCTAATATGTCTAAAATGACTCACTGGGCAATCCCCACCCCTCCTAACTGGCATCTTGGTCACCAGCCTCTCGACACCCAATCCATTCTCATCGCAGATACCAAGATATTTGATCACTCACTCAGTATTCTTTCAATAGCTCCTGAGCATCTACTATGTGTTGGAGCTGCTGTAGTGAAGGGGACCCTGGCTGAAACCCTGCATGGCTCCCACCACAAAGTCCAAACCACTCAGGGCAACGTGCAAAGCCCAGCATGCTGGGAAGCAGCATTCGTTCTCATCTTTCCTGACCTTACGGAGCAGCTGGAGTTCAGGACAAGGGACCCTGAGAAAAGGAAGAAAATTCAGTTCTACCCTTCACAGCTGTGTGACCTGGGCAACTGACATAATCTCTCTAGGCTCGTTTCTTTGTGAATCAGGCATAATGAGAATGCTTATGCTTAGAATTATTGGGATGTTTCTAAGATACTAACGATGGTACAGTGTTTAAAACAGTATCTGGCCCTTCGGTTGTGTGGGGTCCATGTGTGCATGGTGTCAGCAGGTAAGACACCCGCAAATGCACTCTGCTTACTGTGGCAGGACAGCACCTCAGAGGCGGAGGCGGCCTTTTGTTCCTCAGCCTCCTCTGCTCAGCAGGATCCAGGGCCACCTCTGTGCCAGTGTTACCACAGCCCCACAAGACATGGCGAAATTTCCCACCTCCTCCAGGAAACCATCACCCGCTCTCCTGGGCATGATGTAGGTCAGGCATCATCGGAGGTGCTGGGAAGGCTTCCTGGAGGTGGTACTATCAGAAATGAGCCGTGAGGAAGGACAGGCGCTATAAAGGGAGAAGCAATCAAGTGTATTCTAGGCAGAAACCAAGAAGTAGGAGGTGTTTCTGCTTCCCTGGGGTCCCCCATAGGCGTATCTAAGTGCTCCTAAGGCAGTTACACATAATGGGGCATGCACACTGGCTACCCCGAGGCTGCTCACGTGCAGTGCAAATGGAAATGAAAGAATGCAGGGGCTGAGGATCAGGAGGGGCCCAGACAGCAGGTCTGAGTGAGGGCTCTCAGGAAAACCCAAATTCCCAACATCTGCCCCCCGCCACAAGATCTTTCTAGCAATGCTCTTCGCAACCAGGAGCCACTGCAATGTCCTTTAGGGAAAAGGAGGAGGAAACCAGGTATAGTGAGGCAGACCTGGACTGGAAGGCCCTGAGGGGCAGGAGTCTTGGCTTGCCCCAGGCATGCCCTCCCTGGGGGACAGTGAAAGGCCTTGTGCCTGCAGTTCCCAGCAGTGTGCAGGTCAAAGGTAGGTTAACCAAAGAGAGGAGGCAGAAGGCAGAGGCTGCACAGCCCTAATTTGGGATTCACCTGGACACCAGGTAGGGAGGACGGAGCTGCACCACTCTCTAGAGCAATGGAGACTAGCCTTTGTTGGCAGTGATGGGAGGCACAGGCTGGATCTGGCCATAGGGAGCAGACAAGCCAGGCACAAAGGAAAGAACGGCTGCACCTCGCCAGGCTGGGCTCCACCTTGGAAAGGAGCAATAAAACAGAGCCAGTGGTGGTGGCCTGGGGGAAAGAGGTGTTCTGGTGGAGCTGGGCAGGGAGGTGTGGACTGTGAGGGTGAGGCCTGCAATGCTCATTCCTGGCAAGATCTGGGAACCAGGAAGGGAGCAGAGAGGCAGCCAGCCTGGGAGGGATGAAAGGCAGTCTGGAGGAGGGTACAGGGACACGGATGTCAGGGCAGAACAGGAGCTTTATCCAACCCGCTGCAGCCCGGGGAACCACACACAAAATGAAACAAAGGCGGATTGAGTATCAAAGCATGTGTCAGCAGCTAAAAGGCTGCTGGAGAACAGAGGAGCTGTGTGTGTGTGTGTTGGGGGGAGATTCTCAGACCCAGGAGACCCCCATGATGGTACAGAACTCAGTGTTGCTCAGGATCAGGCCTGCGAGGCAGAGAGGGCCCTCCCTTTCTCAAACCATGCCCTGGAGAAAGGGAGAGGGCAGGAAAAGTCCAGCAGAGGAGGCATGCAAGTGGGGTTCACTATTACAATAAAAATACTAGTGATGCATTTTTAGATGCTTCTGTATCGTCAGCTTACTAAGCCCACATGAGACTCTGATGTGAGAACAGCTGGAAGCCCTGTTCCCCAGCAGGAAGCTGGGGGACCTTGCCTGGCGAGTCAGGGGCAGGAGAGCTGAATGCCTCTGGCCCTCTTTTTCCTTCCAAAACATGCTCCAACTTCCTCTTCCCACATACACCCGAATCCCAGGTGCACTCTACAAGACTGGCCCTGCCCCGTGCCACCCACTGGTCACTGCCAGCTGACTGTCTTTGCAGCCAGTTCCTTTGCTCCTGGTCTGCTCCAAGCCAACCACCCTTGGCATCCTTGATGGGTTCTCTCTGCATTATGCCAGGAGCATCCTATCATTTGTCTTAGTCACCAGATCTGCCTCCTGCCAAGTCACCCTCCACGTGGCTGTCAGAGAAATTTTTCCGCACATGCATTCTGTCTACCTCTGGTGGATGGGAGATGATCAATGGACACAGACATGAATCATGGCCGCGCTAGCCAGGGGAAGGTGTGGGGTTCCGTAGCATGGATGTGTGCCCCCACAGTAGGGTTGAAGAGGCTCATTTCTACAACCCTGCATGGTGCTTAGTACATGCTCTGCAGCCAACACATGACTACCAAGGATGCTATGAGTCACTAACAGAAATAATCCAGTATGCAGAGAGATGGACGCGGAGCCCTGAGTCTGAAACCCGGATGCTGGTGGCAATGCCTGTAACCTCGTGCCCTGAAGGTTTTTAAACCTGCTAGCAGCTCACCATTCCTGGGGGAGCAAGACCCAGCCTCAGGGGCAAGAGCCTCAAATGCAGTCCTGTCAGCATGTGTTCAGAGACTGGCGCTGTCACGAAATAAATCCTACAACGGAATCAAACAACACCTGTGTCACAGCACGCATAGTCATGCACAGCCATGCTGGAAACGGGAAATAAAGGTAAGCAGCTGACAGAAACGGCAGGTCATATAACTCAGGGTTTCATGTGACCGTTTCCCCTGCACATGGGTTAGCATGGTGCTGCTGGTGGTTACATTAAGGGTTTCTAATGAATGAGCTCAGACTACACCCTCCCGCCCTCTAACCTTCCTTTTTTACCTCCCATAGACAGGGCCCTGATCCCATTCCTGTATGCAGAAAAGTGGTGATGGGGGCAGGTTTGTATTGGGGGGGTACATGTGGTTTGAGATGACCCAGGGTTAGTCTCCTCATCCTATCTATAAAACAAAGAGACAATAAGAGGATCCTTTCTTGCTCACTGGCCTGGTATGAAGAGCCCCATGATGAAGGACAGAGGAGCCTGTAACCACACATGAGAGATGGTAAGTCTTTTTTTTGTGTGTGTGGTGGTACTGGAGACTGACTCCTGGGTTGATCTACCATTGAGCTACATACATGCCAATCTCCAGCCCTTCACCATTCTTTTAAAATTTTGAAACAGGGTCTCACTAAGTTGCTGAGGCTGGCCTTAAATTTTGTGATCTTCCTGTCTTAGCCTCCTGAGTTGGTATTACAGATGTGCACTCTTATGCCTGGCAAGAGAGGTGTCTTGGGCTAAAGAGTGGAACTTGGGAATCTGGAAAATGCTGACTACCTCCTGCCTCCAGAAGGCAGAGTGGCAAAAACCAGGCTCTGGAGTCAGACGGCCTGGGCTCAAATTTCAGCTACCCATGGAGCAGCTATGAGACCTGGATAAATTCCTTATGCTCTCTAGGCTTTGTTTTTTCCTTCTGTAAAATGGGGCTAAGACATATTACTTTCCTCATAAGTTATGAGGATTAAACACATAAAAAATGCTCATCCAATGGCTGACATGTAGAAGGCACTTTATGAGAATAAACTATTGCTGGGAACAGTGGCACAAGCCTGCAATCTCAGGTACTCAGGAAACTTGCAGGAGGATCTCAAGTTCAAGGTCAGCTTGGCAACTTAGCAAGAACTTGTCTCCAAACAAAAAAAAATTTTTAAAAAGGCTGGTGATGTACTTCAGAGGTAGAACACTCTTGGGCTCAATCCCCACCCCCCGACCAAAAAAGGCGGCCAGTGTGGCTGACCCTTTATTCCTCAGGAGTGCTGGGCACAGGGCTGGGATGGACTTGGCAACCACTCTCTCACTTGGGCCCCAGAAGAGGGATGGGCACTAGGAGACCTGCAAAGTTGGCAGAGCCTCTGCTGGTGTGGTCCCCACCCTGTAGCTGCAGGAGGGGGAGGAAGCAGAGGAGCCAGAGTTCCTGTTCTCCCTGCCTTGCTCCTGGCAGAAAGCATATGACCAGAGGGATATAGGAGGGTTGGTGACCTGGAGCCCTCAGACTGGGGGACAGTGACTGGAGAGCCCCAGGAGACCAGGTGTCACTCTAAGGAGGCCACTGAACCAGTGGTGCAGTCTCGGGGTAACATGTGTGCATGTGTAATATGGGGGAAAATCCCAACCTGAAACATTCCCTGCCCACCTTACACTACAACCTGGACCTGCCTGGATAAGGCAGGCTTGATGTCAAGGACACCTCAGTTGGAGATCAAGAGCGTGTTTTCATTGGACAGTGAATGTCCCTTTGTTATTAGGGGTTCCATCTCTGCAAAGCACTCCCACCCCAAAGTGCTGCCAGTCTGAGGGCAGGCCTGGGCTGGAGCATGGGTCAAAGCTGTTGTTGGAGCCTTCACTGGAACTGCACCCCCCAAAGGGGGTGGGCCATCTTTCCCTCATTCCCCAGGCCCTCACAAGCCTGCCAGGAGTGGGGTGCAACTGCAGCTCCTGGTTTGTGGAAATTAGGCAACCTGCCTCAGGGCACACCTGAGCAGGTGGTAGGCCAAGACCAAGGCTGGGTTTTACCCCAGGGATATAAATTTGCTGACCGTGGGGCACAGGTGGGGAAGTTCCAGACTATCCCAATGGGAAACTAGGTGGTTTTAACACCAAGTGAGTATGCTGGAGAGAGGTGGGGGCCCCAAGGAAGGTACTTACAACCCCCCTTTCAGGACTCTGGCTACAGGTCTGAGTCCTCTTCACAACAGACTGAGGCTGGGGGTAGGGTGGGGGTGCTTTGTGCACTTGCCTTCTACATTCTGGAAGGACATGCATTCCAACACGACACATCTCCTTGGTACTCAGTGAGAACCAAGAGTCCTCCTACCTCCGTCTTGCTTCCAAGAAAAGCTTGAGCAGGAAGGCAAAGGAGAGCCCAGAGGTTCAGAGTGGCCACAAGGCGATAAGGTCAGACTGTGTGGGGAGACGAGAATGCTCTCCCCAAGCTGGCCATGGGTCATCCTGCACAGTGCCAGTGCCTCTTCTAGGTGAGAAGTGAGCCACACCTGCTGTGCCAGGAGTCCTCTACCTCTCAGGAGCCCTGGAGCTGCACGCAGGCCTCATTCCAGCAGGAGCCACCCCAAGAGCCTGTTTTCCATTCTGCACACACAGTCTCTCCTCTGGGCTAAACACCATTGCCTGTTGCTTGCTCTCGGGGAGCTGGAGGGCTAAGGAGGGGTTACAGGAATCAATTTCTTCCCTGGGTAATTTGCTTTTCTGAGGCTTCTCAGCTGGATGCATGCAGGCTGGCTGTGTCTTCCTCACCAGCATAAAAAGGAGAGGCTGGAGTGAAGCCAGGCCTTCCCAGGACTTTACAGAACCCAGGCTCTCAACATCACTGCCTTCATGAATGGCAACAGTTTGGGAACCGAGAGGCCTTACTATGCATTCCTTCAATTTGATCTGGGTCCCATGTCCAATCCCAGATCCTTGGCTCTTCCCCAGGGAGCCAGGAGCCAGTGACAAACTCCTAAGACTCCTCAAGTGGGGGTTTTATTGCACCCAGTGTGAACTTAATGAAATCAGAGTAGAGATTTGGTCTGGGTGCTCCTGATCCAGAGACTAAAGCTTTGGGAAGCAGACAATCCCAGGGCATCTTCATTTCCACAAAGGAGCCATCTGGACAGTTCCTAAATCTAAAGAGGGACTGAGGGAGGTGTGCCCTGGTGACAAGGAGCAGGAGAGGGACCAGATAGAATTTCTTCTGGGCAATCCACATCTTCAAGTACAAGTCTGGGATTAAAGTCATTTGCAAAGGATGCACTCAAGGAATTTGCAAATTCCAGACTCCCACTGCCTCTTACCTCCAGCCATTTGGATCCCTTGCTGCACCCCACCCTTCCCTGCTTCCCCTGGCTGAATGACTTGGTTAACTTCTTAAAGTCTCAGATTCCTGGCGCAAGAAACACAGATGGTGACCTCCTCCTCCCTCCCACTCTGGGCTGGGGAGCCTAAGATTTAAGGCAGGCCAAGCCTGTGCCACTGGGCAGGTGGGCCTTGGAGGTGGAGGTGGGTTCCATGCCAGCTGCAGGTATTTTATGCTCAGGAGGTACCTGGCACCATGTCAGCGCTATTAGCGCAACATGCAGTAGCAGAGATGCTCCCTCCTGACCTCATGCTGTGGGAGGTGACAACCTTCAAACGCTTCTCCACCCAAATCCATGCTGCCATGGTTCTCTTACCCACTCATCAAGTGAGACAGCGGTTGCCTGCGTGTTTCATGCTTCCACACCAGAGCTTCCTAACTGATTCCATGCCTTTTCTGAGAAGCCACAAGTGGAGATTCCTTACGGGAATTCCGGAAACCACACTGTTGCCAGCCATCACTACCTCTCCAGGTGTCCAGCAGGCATCGGCAGATGGATAGCTGTGTTGCTCAAAATACTAGAGTGCCCTCTACTCATCCTACTGGGCCCTGCTTCTAAGATACAGGGTCCCTGGCACCTTCTGGGGAACGTCTGTCCATTTTATAATGGTATCTATTGTTTTAGTCATAGTTGCCATTTGTTCTAGTCAGATGTCATTTGAAGAGAACCTGACATAGAGCCTACATTCATAGTATACTGGAGGGTGGGGCAGGGATCAGAGATTTTTCTCTTTGCGGAATATCCTTTACCTGATGAAATGATTCTCTGTGAGCCTTCTGTACATGCCCAGCTACCCTGTCGCAATGAAAATACGAGTGGTTTACTAGAATTCCATTTCCATCTAGTGCTTCCTGGCTGCACCTGTTGCTCAGGGCAGGACACACCTGGGTGATGTCTGGGTGATCTATGTCCTGGATGGCAGAGTTCCAGGACAGGAATGAACCCTTCGGACCTCCAGACCAGAGGTTCTCCATTGTTATGGTTTGGATATGAAATGTTCCCCCCAAAGCTCCTGTGTTCCTGCGGGAATGTTCAGAGGTGAAGAGATGGGATTGTGGAAGCTGCAACTTAAGCCATCCTACTTTGTACGCCACTGGCGGTAACTGTAGGCAGGTGGAATGTGGCTGGAGGAGGTGGGTCACTGGGGTCGTGCCCTGAGAGGGTGCATCTTCCTTGAGGCTCTTCCCCCCACTCTCTGCTTCCTTGCTCCCATTAGTGGGGAGTCACTTCCCTCCACCACACCCTTCCACCCTGATGTGCTCCGACATCATCTTAGGTCCAGAGCAATGGACTGGCAGTCTACGAACTGAAACCTCTGAAACCACAAGCCCTCTAAGTCATTCTTCTCTGGTATTTTGTTCACGGCGATGAAAAACTGACTAAGACACCACCTTGCCAAGCTTCTGAACTACTTGGAAGACTACAACCCCAAAGTGCCGTGCCCATCTCCAGTGGGGTTTCGGACTCAGCAGGTCTGGGGTGGAGCCAAAGACCCTGCATTCCTAACCAGTTCCTGGGTGATGTTGATGCTGCCAGTCCAGGGACCCCATTTTGAGAACCACCGCCCTGGACCAGAGGGTGGGTGAGCTCCGAGTCTGGCAAGATGCAGGTGCTCTGTTGCTGTGTGAAGGGATCAGAGTGAAGCCTTCTGTTTCCCCTCTGGTTTTAGAACATGCTCGAGCTCTCAGGGCCAGAAGAATCTTGAGCTTGGCAAATGCTCTCCTAGGCTGCTGCTGACCTCCCCTACTCTTTGCATTCAAGGCCCTAGAGGTTTGGCCCTGGACTCTCCCTGGCCTCTGGGAAAAGAGAAAGAAAAATGGGCAGGGAATCGGAAGCAGGTGGAGCCCTCGCTTTAGCCATGATTCTGAACCGCGGGATCCTGTACAGGGCCCCGACGGGTGTGTGTACCTACCTGTTTCTTCCCCTGTATATAAAGCTCCCTCACCTAGATGCTCTAACCCTGACAGTGGCTGCTGAGGCAGAACTTGACTCAAGACAGGCCCTGAATGAGCACAGTGGTCTAATTAAAGCGTCTGCTCCAGGAGGTAATACTGTTTGTTGTCCTACAGCAGCGCTGGGCTCCAGCGTTTGCAGGTGTGCTAGGTGCACGCTCCTGAGCCCTCTCTGCCTTGAGGCCCACAGCAGAGTGGTTGTGTGGACTGTGTTAGGTCTTGCCAGGCTCAGCATCCCTGCAGGCTCTCAGAAAGCAGCCCTAGGTATGTCAGGGGACGGACCGCAGCCTGGACCATCTGCAGTTCAGTCTGGCTCCTGCTTTCTTTTCCAGAGCTGCTGGGGGAGGGAGCCGTCATTTGTTTAGGCCTCTGCAGTGTTTAATCACCACGCAGCGCTCCCTCCCTCTTCCCCCTCCAGCGCCTGCTCTCTCCCTGCAGGAAACAGCTCTCTGCCTTCTGCCTCTGATGGAGGCCATGAGAAATTAACCCTGCATGCACAGAGAGAGAGAGAAGGAAACACTGGGGCACTGGGGCTGGAGAGGTTGGAGCTGGAAGGCCAGCTAGACAAGCTTGGAGTCGAAGGGCTGGCCTAGCCAGACAACTGACCACTCTGCAGGGCCCCAGTGTCTTGGGCGGGTCAGCCTGGGGGTCTGGAGCAAATGAAACTACCCCTCGAGAAGCCAGATTATAGTCTGGACCTTCCTTGGCTCTTGAGCCCCTAGAGAATCTGAGGACAGGATAGGCTTTCTTTCTTTGCTCTTAAGAGTGCCAGGTTATACAGGGACATGTCCTCAGGAAGGTCAACTGTAGACCAGGCGGAAACTCGGAACATCCCTTTTCTCCATCCATCTTCCTGACAAAGTGGAGATCACTACCCCATTTTACAGGAGGAAATTGGCACTCAGATAGGTTAAGGAACCTGCCCAAGGGCAAACACTAGTAACAGTCTTTAGGGTGGAACTATTCACTTTTAACTAATAAATTATTTTTTTCTTGCATAAGTAATACACAAACCACTCCCTTTACAAAGCTAACATTTCAGATAGAGCCCAGAATAGAGATCAGGAACCACATCAGCAAGTGCAAAACCCATAGTTCTTCCGTTATGCGTGATGATTCCAGCTTCTGTTTCCTAACTCTTAAACGTTATTTTGAAGAGATAGTATGTGCACACGATTAGAAATATAGAGGGGCTGGAGCAATGGCTCAGTGGTTGGAGCGCTTGCCCAGCATGCACAATGACCAGGGTTTAAACCCCAGCACAACACATACAACTAAGTGTCAGAGAAACAAATGCCAGATTAAAAAACAAATAAAATTGATTCTCTCTTTGTCTCTCTCTCACATTCTCTCTCCTTCTCTCTCTTTAGAAAAACAATGTAGAAATATAGAGAAGTAGCTGGGCACTGTGGAGCACACCTGTAATCCCCAGCTACTCCAGAGGATTACAGTTCAAGGCCAGCCTGGTAAACTTAGCCAAGACCCTGTCCTCAAAATAAGACATACAAAGCACTGGGGTTGCAGTTCTGTGGCAAAGCATGTGTCACACATACATGAGGGCCTGGGTTCCAACACTGGTACTAAAGAGAGAGAGAGGTTGGGGGAGGAGGACAGGGAGAGAGAGGAAGGTAGAAAAATGGTTAAGTCTTGCAAAACACCACTCCATCATCTTCTTTGCCTAGCTGCTCTCACAAGGTGACCACTGCTGGTGGCTTTTGGTTTTTCCTTGCAGGGTGGTTGTTCTATCACAGACTCGCATCAGGATTTTGCAACCTCTGCCTGGAAGATTCTGCCCCCAACACACACACCAGTCCTTCCTCAGCCAGGACTTCCCTGACTTTCCAGTTTATAAATTGCAACACTCAGCCTGCCACCTGACTGTCCCTATTTCCGTTCCCTGCTTCATTACTCTCCAAAGCACTTGCTACCTTCTCCTTTAGAAAATCTTAGCAGGCGACTCTCCCTTCCCCACACTGCAACCAAAGCTTTCCAGTGCCAAGGTTACCATGTGCTGTAGGCACAACCACCTCCACAGCAGCCAAAACAATGCCTGGCACCCAGGGGCCAAGTACCATTGAGGGAAGGCAGGGGCACCCCTGGACACAGACCGGGTCCCTCTCTGTGTCTTTTATGAACTCTCTCTTGAAGGTTGTATGTTTCATACGAAATACATGTTCTCTCCTGTCTTATCTCTGCCAAGGACCAACCTTGTCTGGGTACTTGGGAGGTGCTCTGAGCTCAGTGACCTTGATCCCTACCTCACACCACAGACAAAAAAAAAAAAAAATAGGGAAAAAGGGTGTGGGGATGCTAGAAGGTGATACAGAAGAATTTCTCCATGACCTCGGCAGGGTTTGGGGAAGCCTCTCAAGGACGACAAATAAGCACTAACCATAAGGGGAGCTTGATAAAGGAGCACAGTGAAGAAGTTCTGGGATACTGAAATATCCCACTCCCTCAGGGTGTGCGGAGAGTCCAGAGACAGAAGCCACAGGGTGCTGGTGCCGCTCCAGGGCCTGGAGAGAAAGGATTCTTGGAGAAGGTGGAAGGTGAACTCATGTCACTCCTCCCCAGTTCTGCCTTCCTCTTCCTCCTCCATGAAACACCAGTGACTTTTAAAAAGAAGGGCCCCAGCTCTCTTGCCTGCCCCATGCAGAGATAGCCAAGCACGAAGAAACAAATTAAAGAGCCAGAAGCCTGGCGGGGCCTTGGGAAGTTGGACTCGACGGGGCAACAGCATTTAACAAAGCGCACCCCATCCATCACTTGGGCCCAGTCATTTAGATACCGGGCATTTGATTAAACTAATATGGGCGGCTGGGGCGAGGCATGGCTGGGCGCTTCCTACCCTTGCCTACAAATTAGACCGTCACACACAATCCGATTACTCTGACTGCCACATTTATATCGAGAGAGGGGCCATCCATCACTCCTCAGCCGCTGGCTCTGCCACCCCACATTAACTCCATCAGGAGGGGCGCTAAGTTGGCCTCAAAGTTTCACCAGGCGATGTTTACTTAGTCATTCATCCCGTCATTCACTCAACATCTACTTGCCCCATGTACCCCGTAAGAAAACACAGTTCTTGCCCACCAGAGGCCTGTGAGAGGGAGGTGTTTGAGTTGGGTGATAAAGGACCCTGCAGTGTGCTGACACCAGGAACCAGCAGTCACAGCTGATGGGGCTGTTTGTGCCCCAACTCAACTTATCCAGCCCACATCCTGGGCCTGACATGCTACGGACCTACTCCTCAATGTCACACCTGTGACATGGGATGATAATGTAGTGCAACACTGTGACAGAATTTCTGTAACCATGAAAACATTCTACATCTGTGCTGCCCGAAACCGGCGCCAGGGGCAACTGACCCTATGAAGCACCTGACCTGCAGCTAGCGCAACCAAGGAGCGGAGTTTAAATTTCATCTAACTTTAGTGAATTAAATTCAAGTGTCAATTGCCCCCCGGGCTCCTGGCTCCTTGCTCCTGGGTCGGACATGCAGATGCAGTGGCTGCTCTGCAGGGTGCGTGAGGCAGCCTTCACAGGCCCTAGCAGCACTTGGCTCTAGACAAACCCTCCAGGAGGCCTATATCTCTCCCTTCTGGATTCCAAGACCAAAGTTTTCCCATTTTAAAGAAAAAGAAGCAACTCAGAGGTAGAGATGGTACAAACTATAACATGTCAGAGGCAGAACTTGGTGTGGGTTTCTGAAACCCTATCTTTTCACTGGATGCCTGGCTCCCCAGCAGACAGACGGACAGAGCCGAGGTCCCTGACTGCCCATACCACATATTGCAGAGGCCACGAAGCCAGATTCTCCTCCACATTAGTCACCTCAACGCCAGTGCTGAGTAGGTGCGTTTAGGCACAGAGTCACCCTGGCCTGTCACAGCACTCAGGCCAAGCCAAAGTCAACACCAAGGTCTCAGAGCTCAGGGCAGAGAGGGGTGGCACCAGAATTTTGGGTTTTAATATAGTAACTCCAGATCACACCTTGTCCAGAGGCTTTTGCAGGGCAGCCCAACAGCAAGCCTCAGTGCCATGGTGACCAGCAAGGCCATCAAGCTCTCTCCTCCTTTCCAGGACACTGGTGACCACAGGCTTGAAAGTCTGGCAAATGGATGGGGTCAAATTAGCTTCTGTCACCAGGAATCTGAGCACTCTGAGAGCCTAGTCTCTACTCTGGCCCTCAATGACTGTCCCCTCCTGGTGCTTGAGTGGGATGGGAGGTGCTGATGTGTGGACGGAACATGTGTGAGAGAAGCAAGCTTGTGCTCACCGGGGCCTGGTCACATGGGTGTGTTGTCTGAGGTCTCAGGTAGTCAGACACCAGGCCAGACCTCAAGTCTGCCCTGAGCAGATGGGAGATGCCATCTAGGAATAAAGCACTCAAGTAGTGACCTAAAGACCCTGCTGCTCACCAATGGACTGTGTAGCCTGGGACAAGCCTCTGAAACCCTCACTTTTTTTTTTTTTTTTTAATCAGAAACTGGAGTAAAATTGTAAGCATACAGCCAGGCATTGTGGGAAAGCCCAGAGACTAGGGAGGCTGAGACAGGAGGAATGCAAGTTTGAGGCTTAATAACTTACTCAGCAACTTAGTAAGACCCTGTCTCAAAACAAAACAAAATAACAAAAAAAATAAAAATAAAAATAAAAAAAGGAGCAGGGATGTACCTCAATGGTGCACTCTCCCTGGGTTCAATCCTCATTTAAAAAAAAAATCAAAATCATGCGCACAGGCAACCCCTTCTGTGAGGGTTGGGCAGGATGTGCAGAGGCACCTGCAACCTGGACTTGATCACATGTGTAGGATCCATGTGCCAGTGGAGGTGTTCCCAGTAGCTTCAGAGCAGCCTGACCCCAGAAAGCAATTGCTGCCCGGAGCAGATGTGCATGCTGTGGAAACAGCTGGAGTGTGAGTCCAGTCTTGAGATGCAGAGGCGTCCTGCTGGCCAAGGACTTCTCATAAACCACAAGCTGGAAAGGAGCAAACCTGGGTCAGCTGAAGCTGCCTGTGAGCTCCTCCTGAATGTGCTGCAGCAGTGGCCAGCAGGCTGCCTCCAGGAGAGGCTGCCCTGGCCCATCTGGTGGCATACTGTGGGCCCCAGCTGGTCTGGGTGGCTGGGAAGGATCCAGGGACACACTGTAGCTATAGGGAAGGGACTTGCCCTGGACAAAATGTAGGAAGTCCCTGGCCAGAAAAGCCTTGAGGGATGAGGTGATGTCAAAGAGATAGAGGTGAGAGTGGGATCAGCTCCCTGGAACACCCCCTGTTCCCGAATTCACCCTTTCCACTGTCCCCAGTTGAAGGCCCACCTAGCCACTTACACATTAGTATAAAAGAACCTGCAACTCTGTGACAAGATGGGCAAGGAGCAGTCTTTGAAGCGAAAAGAAAGGGGTGGAGGAAGGTGGCAGGCAGCTCTCCTTAGCAAGCTGCCGCCTCCATACCAAGGAAAGCACTGGGGCACTGCTCATGGGGACCCTCTTCTGGCAGGACCACTAGCATTCCCTCCATCCCTCCCCAAAATGCCAAAATGCCAACACTCCTTTGTTGCCACTTAAACCAATTTGGGGGTAATTCCGCAGGCAATTGTCTTCCGATTTACAATGCGGCTCTGTGATTGCATCCAGGCTGATGGTTCAGGCTGTAATTGTATGGTAATCACTTCTGTTTATGATCGATGCGGAAATCACCATTGTTTTCCAGCAGGCTTGTTAAATCAAAGAAGTGGAGGGGTGGGGAGGGAGGGTTTATTTCTGTGAGTTGGAGCCCCAGGAAAATGAAATTAAGCAGAACAACCCAATGTGGGGGGAGGTGGCTCAAAGGCACCCTCGTGAGCTCAGAACCAGAGACAGAGACCGTCAGGGACCCAGAGAGGCAGAGATGGCGAGATATGGGAGCACAGAGAAACAAATGTGGAGAGAAACAGGGATGCCCAGACACTGGACAGCTCAGGACAGAGGGCCAGATACCTGCATGCACACAGAGATGCCCAGATGAGCCCTACTCCTCAGACACCCAGAGGAGTCGAGATAGAGATACACTTGGGGACCTGTTCTTAGACTCCCGTACCTATATTCACCAGATCTGCTCTCACTCATGCTCACAGAAAGGCAGGGCCAACCAGGTGCCAGACAGCAGACCAGACACTGGCTTTCCCTCTGGATTGGAGCCCCATACCTTCCCCACATGGGATCTCTGCCTTCTCCTAGCCCTGTTCTGAGGCTGCCTACCTGCCACCTGAAAAAAGGATTGGCAGATGGCACCTTGTGGTCCAGGTGCCAGGAGCATGACAGGGCTGTGAGCTGAACTGCTGCTTCAGGGAATGAGGGGAGCTGCCCACCTGGCAGACAGAAACCTGAACCTCCCAGAGGCCGCAGCAAGCGGCCTGGGCTGGGTGGGGCAATGGCTTCCAGGGCAGTGTGGGGGGTGGAGCACTGCATGGCACCAGCGCAGTGAGCTGGCCCAGGCTGCAGGCCAACAGCCCCACAGGGTGGGAGGAGGCACCAGCTGTCAAGTGCGACTCGAGAAACCTCAAGGTCACCTGCTGAGCTTGGCTAAAAGGCATGTGTTTTTCACCTACACACCTTTCTTCCCTAGCAAGAGCAAATGGGTGCCATTGGGCAATGTGCTTGACATCAGGGCAGTGTGAAAAATATCAGTATTTGGATTCCAAAGCCAGCAAGGCTGTATGGCATTGCCTCCATCAGCTCTCTTCTAGTGCAGGCCTCTTCTTCTTCCTATCTAAATGACACTTGGTGCTTCACAGTTCCCCTTTGCTCCCAGCCCCCAGAGATGCTTCCTTCAGCAAACTGAGCCCCATGGCACCAAATGTCATGCTGACAGAGATGCAGGACTTGGTCACCTCAGATCTGGCTCTAGGTGGTTCTAATTAGCTCAAGAGACTTTGGCAGGTTGCTTTGGCTTTGCTTCACAGTCAGTGGGGACAAGCAGACTGCACCCTGTCACAGGCAAATTACCATTTAGAACAAGAGGAGCATTCAGCAGCCCCCACCAGATACAGCCTGGGGACAGCTCATCCAGACCTGTGGCTTCCCTCAAACCCAAAGCACTCCAGCTCTGCTTTTGCATCTGAACTGCTGTCCAAAGGCAGCCAGGGCCGTAGGATGGTGGGTGATGATCTCAGCCCATCCCCTGAATAGAAAAGAGGACCCTCTCCCAGACCCTTCCGAGATACAGTCCCTGGGCTTGCCAGACTAGCCCTCAAACATGCCACCCGCTGGCATGCTGGGCCTGAGCTGGGGCACCCCTGGCTGCCTAATTAGGGGCTCAGCAGGGCATGCCAGAAAGCGGCTAGAAAACCTTAGAAGTATAACAAGCACTCCTAATTGGACTTCTAGGACTCATCTTAAGAAAACAGACTACTCCTCCCCCAGGGATTTTGTTTCTGAAGTATATACAAATAAGTAATAGTTAGTAGACATTAAAAACAAAGTTGCCTAAAAATGAGGATTTAAGTGATAATTAAGTTTTCCAGATGGAGAGGGAAATGTGTGCATGTGCTGTGTGCCCAGATGGGCACAGTGGACACAGTCAGTGGTTATCTTTAGGGTTCCCCCATGCCCTGGCATGGCTCCTAACGAAGTCCTAGACCCAAGCGAGGCTACTACGGTCTGGGCCCCAGCTCCCTAGGGCACTGTCAGGAAGGGAAGGCCAGGCCTTCACTAGCTTTCCTCGTGGCTGCTAAAGACTGGCTTTTGAAGGTGGGATCCCTGGGTTCCCCTATCACCCCCTGAAGGTGAAGACAACATCTATCCTGGGGATAGAGGGCACCACAGACCACAGGCATAAGCAGTGACTTCTGGACTGAGAAAAGCTCTAGAAATGTCCAATAAGTCCACCCCTTCTCCAATTTGAAACCAAAGGCTTTGGAGAGTTAATGACCTCTGGCCTCTATCTGCTTTGCCCTGGAGCTTAAGTGGGGTCCTGGGTCTTGGGTTTATGGTAAGGCCATGCGGGCCAGGTGTTCTCCCTCTCTGTGCCCCTGAGGGCAAGAGCATCCAGGGTGAGTAAGCAGAGGTGCAGTAGAATGTCATCTCCATGGAGAGGCTGGGTCAGCTTGAAAGAAAGCCAAACCACCGAAAAAGCCCACTGCTCCTGCTTAGGTGGCCACGCCTGAGGGTTCAGAGCTCCAGCTTTCCCTGGGTCCTTCAACTCTGATCTTAAAGCAGGATGGAACGGACAAGGCCATTTTTCAGATGGGGAAAATAGAGGCCTGGAGAGGCAGCTGATTTAGTTTAGGAGTAGAAGGCAGGTGGTCCTTCTGAAAAACCATGTGAAAGTCCCTCTGCAGGAGGTCAGATGCATTCTTCTGTCACCACTGAGACAGGCAAGAGGAAGCTGTGGATACCAGGGCGGATTTCCCGGAGAAGCCACCAAAGCCTGCTTCCTGAAGGTCTGGAAGGGCTACAGTCATTTCTGAAGATGAGAAGGGCCATCTGGGCCTCCATCACTCCTGAGATAAGCTCCAGTTCCCCAGTCCCTGAGAGCAGTGAGTCAAATGCCCTCAGCCCACTCTGGAGGAGGAGTGCCTCAGAAATAAGGGGCCTTGAAGCCAGCCCTGTCAAGAGCTGTAGCTCTACCTGCCTGCAGGAGTGAGCTGAAGGCTTGCCTATATAGAAGAGGGGAAGCAAGGGGTGCCATCTGTCTTGCCCCAACACAATGGTAACAACCAAGATTTATGCACCTTTTGTGTCAGGCACATGGACTCACTGGGTCCCTCCAAAATCTGAAGGAGGGCCTGCCTTCATTTCAAGGTCACTGCTATTACCACCTCTATTTCTGAACATGAAGACTGAGGCATCACAGAGCTTTAGCAACAGGCCCAAGGTCACAGAGCTGGTAAACAAGGGCTGGCCACACACAGCTGGCCCTTCCTCACCCTTGTGTAGCCCAGCATGGCAAGAAGGGACAGTGGTGACACCTGTATGCTCCAAAGGGATCAGGACATCTGAACTCCTACACTCATATGCCACATGCCCCTCCCACGTTGCAGACATGCTGCAGACACCCATGCATGAACTCACGAGAACCCACCCTAGACTCTCATCCAACGATTCCGCTTGGAAACACTCTTCACACGTTGACACAGAAACACCTATGTTCCACTGCATGTAAACTTGATATATATGCACACAGATACAAAAGCCATGTAATATATGCAAATGTTCCAATGTATACTTTTATTCCCAAGCACACACCCCCTTTGGCAGGCTCACCCCCACTTCACCCCAAGATACGCAAATGGCTCTGTACATTCAGTACTTTCCAGTCCTGATGTCTTCATTCTGGGACCTTCAAGTTCCCAGCCAAAGCCTGCTCTGTTCGTTCATTCATTTCACTCATTCAAAAACATACTAGCACGCACATGCTGCCTACCTGGATGCTGATCATGCAAACTTGAATGAGCTACAGCTATGTACTTGAAATATAACAAGTCCAGGGTGGTACTAAGAGCTGAGTGATGGTGCAGGGTGCCTGGTGGGTGTCACAGGCAAGTCTATTAATACAAGCACAAGCAGGAGAGGGTCTTCAGCAGGATGCCTGTATACATGCCCATGCAGTAAGCCAGTTACATGGTGGCTCTGGCTGTGACCATTCTACAGAAGAGGAAGCTGAGCATGCTGCCTGGTGACTGGGAAATTCCAAGCTCAAGACAACCTGAGTGTGTGACAGCAAGGCTTCAGGTAAAGACCCAAAAGCAGGGAGAAGCCCAGGAAAGCCTAAGGAGAGGGTCTGTGTCAGGCCTTCCCAGAGGCTGTTTCCCACTGGGGGAATCCCACATCCTGGGAAGAAACCCCAGGGCAGAAACCTGCATCACAGAGGCTGTTACCTGAGGAGATTTTTATCCAGGTCATTGAAGGTATTTCTGGAGAAAACATAACACCATGCAAAGCTCAGAGGATTATGGGCCCCTGATCGACCTGATGCTGGAGAGGCTTAATTCTAGGCCATGGGTGGGTGCAGGAGACTCAACTCACCAGAAGGTGCCTGGTCAAGAGGGAAGTGGTGGTTCCCTTGAACCCCCTACTGGCTTACCTGCTGTCCACTGGGACCTTTGGGTGGCAGCAGTACCAGGAAGGTCAGGTGCACAGGAAGGGGAAGTCTTGCCTTCATTTCAAGGGCCAAAGTTGGCCTGGATGGAAGGAGCTGGAGCCTGTGCTTACAAGGAAAGCAGTGCTGGGCCCTTGCTCGTCCCCTGTCCTGACATGACCTCTGAGAACACCCCCTACCCCACCACTGTCTCCCAGAAGTCACTAGAGACCCAGTGGTCCAGGCTGTGGAGTTTCCCTGCTGTGAGTGATCCCATCCTGAAACCCCAAGGTCATGGTTTTTTCCTCCTAATAGGGCATCCCTGGGACTGCTCTGGAGCTGCTGGAAACTTTCAATGCCAAACAAAAATCAAACACACCTGTGTATTACATGGGCTGTCCCCAACGCCCTGAAGAGAAGCTTCAAGCCCTCTCTCAGCAAACACCAAGTAAGTCCTGAGCTCGTGGCAAAGACTCCTAGTGGCCTGGGACAGGCAGGGGCACTGTATGCACCAGCTCTCTCAGACTCATGGGAAGGTGTGCATTCTGCATCTGTCCCCAATTCAGGGCTTGTGCTGGAGGGAAGGCACTGCCACAAAGACGCACAAGGGAGGGACGTACAAGTGCTGCAATGGATGATTAAGAGGCCCCTGGCTGAGAAGCAAGAGGATGACGTGCCCCAGAGGAGCAGGCCTCACTCAAAAGCAAGGAGTCCCGTGACAGAACAGCAAGGACAGCTAATGGTTCCTTGGGGCTGACTAGGTCCTAGCACCATGCTCAAGGTTTTAGCTGGAGTGAGCGGTGTAATCTTCTCATAGCCCCATGAGATACGCACTAGCCTCGCTTTCTACAGATGAAGAAACTGAGATCTAGAGAGGGTTCCAGGCCTCAGTGTGTGGAGTGCATGAGAGAACAGGGGAGAGGTGCCAGCGAGCAAGGCTCAGGTGGGGTTCTCTGAGGGCCGAGGGCCTCCAGCCCCAAATTGGGGGAGCAACACCCTCTCCATCTCAAATCTACTGCCACAGCACTACCTCAGAATGCCCAGTCTCACCTTACCTCTCCCCATGGTGACAAATCCCCAGGAAGCACCCTCTGCCCTCCCCAGCTGCCTCTGTTTCCTCACTGCACAGTCTGTTCCCTGGGACAGTGCTGCTGCCTTGCTCCCCAAGGCTGGGCCCACTGCTGTTCTGCCTCCTTGTACCCAGTCCAGCACTGAGAACCCAGTAGAGGCCAAGGCCTGGGGTGCGAGAGGAAGCAGTTTGCTGGCTCTGGGACCCCTAGCTCCCAGAACTTGTTTTCAACCAGGGCCTCTCCCAATGGCCGTTGGGCAAAGGAAGCTAGGCTTGGTGCTATGGTCTTGCAAGCCCAGCCTCTTCAGGGCCCCAAGAACTACCTCAATATGGTTTGGCTCACACACCCTGTGAACAGAATTCTGGGAGCTCTCAGATCATGACAAACCACCGGTGGACCTCAGAGGGGAATTTCTTGTGTGAAGCACCAGAGGGCTGCAGGAGTCCAGGGTGCTGACTCCTTCCTAGCCTGTTCCCCATGAGGGAAATGAAAGTGGGTGCATGGGTGCTGGCCCTTGAGCACTTCCTCCAGAGCTAGACACGCTGGGACCTTCCAGACAGCTGCTGGCAGGGACAGTCCTGTGGCTGAGCCTTAGATACACACACTCGAGCCACTGTCTCAGGCTCTCCCCTGACAGTTATCACTCAGGAGAGAGGACCAAGCTCCTCCACTGCTCCTGGCAAAGTCTCTGGTCATGGTATACAATGTGAAGACAGGCAAGAATATCTACAGACGAGGAAACTAAGGACCACAGGAGGCTGTAGGAAAGCTGAGTCAAGAGAGAGCCCAGGCCTGGTGTGGCAGTGCATGCCTGTAATCCCAGTGGCTCAGGAGGATGGGGCAGAAGGATTGAAAGTTCAAAGCCACCTCAGCAATTTAAAATAAAAATTAAAAGGGCTGGGGATGCAGCTCTGTGGCTAAGAACTGCTGGGTTTGATCCCTGGTACCGAACCAAAAAAAAAACAAAAAAACAAAACAAAAAACGGTGGGAGGAGAGAGGGAGGGAGAGGGAGAACCCCGTCTATTAGGCTTAGGAATGGAGAGAACCAAAAGCCCAGCTACTTTGGGAGCTAAATGAGGGAACTGTCAACCTGACAGTAAGTAATAAAGGCTGCCACTCACTGAGCAAGTGCCACGTGCCAGCCTCTGAGCCAAGAGCTTTCTAGCCCCATCTCACTCACACCCCATGGCAACACTACCAGGCATGTATGGTGGCTCTGTTTTATTGATTATGAAATAGATGCTTGGAGAAGTTAAGTGACTAACCCAAAGTCACTCAGGAAACAACAGATGTGGGTTTCATAATTATTCTCTGACACCGACTTGGTAGGACTCCGGGTGGCTCCACTTTAAGATCCCTTGGGGGTTGGGGCAGAGAGGTCCTGATGGACCTGTACACAGTGGGCAGGAGTATAAGCAGTCACAGGAACTGCTAACAAGGAGGTAGGAGGGTCCTCAGAGTCTCAGGCCCCCTACAGATCCTGCCTTCCACAGAACTATATGTGACAGAGATGCAAGGGCCTCAAAGGCTCTTAGCATACATAGAGCACTGTCCAACAGCCTCCTGCCTGATGGAGCAGTCACTAGTGACACCATTCAATATATTGTTCACTAGTCCCATGGGGTTGCCAAGAACTTCAAATTGGCCACTGTGACTGAGCAATTAAAAACTTAATTTAGGGGCTGGAGCCGGTGGCTCAGAGGTTTCAGCGCTTGTTTGGCATGTGCAAGTACATGGGTTCAAACCCCAGCACCCACGTACACTATTAAGTGTCAAAGCAAGGAAAGCCATGTGAAAACTCAATAAAAACTGATTCTCTCTCTCTGTCCTTCTCTCTTTAAAAAAAAATTAATTTAATTTTACCTAACATACGTCTCCACAGCCACATGTAGCTACTCTTTAAAGATGGGGACATCAAGAAAGGCAGGATTCCCCTATATCACACAGCCAGTTTGGGAGACAGAGCTAGGCCAAGAACTGGGTCCTCTCATTTCCTTCCTGAGTGAATGCCTTTGCCACAACCTACCCAGGTGCTGGACTGGTCATTTAGCAGACATTTATGGAGCGCCTGGTATTGATGTATGTTATGGATGGTCTATTCCTCAACTCACAGTCTAGCAGGGCTGACACCCAGTGGGCAAGTGGTCACAGAAAACATACCAGCGTCTGGTTGTGGGAGGTACAAAGGGGCTTACGGACACTCAGGGACAGTGTCCATGTGTGCTGGGGGCAGGGGACCAGGAAAGGCTTCCTGGGTGGTGCCTGGACACAGAGGAATTGAAGAGATACAAGGACTCCCACCCTGACTTGATGATTACACATTGTACACATTGTATACAGGTATTGAAATGTTATATTGTATACCAAGAGTATGTGCATTAACTATGTGTCAAGAAGGAAGGCAAGAAGGAAGGAAGAAAAGGAACGGGAAATTTTTTTTGTTTATTCAGTGGGGCTGCTTCTCTTTCTCACTGAAACATCCCCCCACCCCAATTTTTCATAGTCTTCCCTCCCACACACAGGAGCTGAAACAGACCATGTTAAAATTTTTGATCCACCAATCAGATTACAAACTCTTGGGTGGTGGAGAGGATGCCTATAAATCACGGGCCACCTCAGGCTCTGAGGGGGCAGGGATTAAATATCGGGGCTCAGAGAGGATATGAGTCCAAAAAGCCCAGAGGCTGTTTCCTCTCACCGGGGTGCTCCAGCCCCAGCCCTGGGGAAAGGCCCACATTGATTTCAAACCTCCTGGGTCTGGCAATAACCCCTGAGGGACTGTTAGTTCACAAACAGGCACAATTTTTTTTCCAGGGGATCCCTGGGCAGCAAAGGGGATTGTTGGGGCAAGTTCCATCAGGTTCTGAGAGTTCTCTGAAGGCAGAGATGGCTGCCCTTGCCCCCTACCATGGACAACTGCTCAACAGGAACCCTGTGACAAGAGGAGACTTTCTACTATGTCAGCAGTGACAGGGACATTCCCACAGCAGGACACTGACCTCCTCACTTCCATGCACAGATTCCCGCCTGCAACTCAGCTGCAGCCCTGCTCCTGGAAGCCACAGGAATCCCAGGGGCCTCTGTGGCTCCAAAGCCTTCAAAGACTCCCTGCTGCCCTGGGCTAGAGTTTCAGCAATGGTCCCACTTAACCTCTACTCAAGGTTCTGCCCAAGTTCCACACCTGTCCTGGATCCAAAGCCTGTGCAGCTACTGTCCTCCCACCTGACATTTATTCAAGACCCCCTCCCACCCATTTCTGGAGGAGTTTCAGGCTGCTCCAGCCCTAAAGTCACCATTTCCTCCTCTTGCTTGTACAGCTCTTCAAATATAAACCAAGACCTCTACTCCACCCCTAGATGCTGGTGGCCCTACAGGCAGGACCCAGCTACCTGTCTCTCATGCCCTGTTAGGGGCCAGTGGTTGAAATCCTGGAGTGGAGTCTGTCTTTCAGAGATGTGACAAAGAGATGGCACAGTAACATCCATGGTACAGAGATGAGAACACTCACCCCCCTCCCTGCCGCCCGCTAAGGGATGTGACTTGCCAAAGGTCACACACTAATTTGGTACCACATCACAGATTTTATCACTAGAGGGCTAGGCTTGAGGAGCTGTTTCCACAAACAGCATCAGACTTACGTGGGGGAACTTTGCAGAGCCAAAGCCAGTCACCAGAAGTACGGAACATCCAAGGTGATGTGGGAGCCTCAGAGAACAGGGCTGTCCTACCCAAATCCCCTTTTCTTCATTCACCAACATGTCAATTACCCACTACTTCCCTGGGCTGGGCACTCACAGGTCCTGGCCTCACCCTGTGCTGTGGGCCGGGGAAAGCAGGAGGACCCAACAAGATTACTGAGGCTCAGAAAGGGCTTTGAAGAAGTCCCCAGAGCTGGCTTCAGGCAAAAGACAGGACCATAGCTGGGGCTACCGAAGAGAGGGAAAAGGCCCATATTTGCTAAGACTGTCTAGGCAGGGGTCAGCCAGCCCAGCCCAAGGCTCACATGCTCTGGTGGGTGCAGGGTTTGGTTCCTGAGTCAGTTTGGAAGGACCCATGGCCATGGTCCATGAGATTGTGGGAAAGCCTAAGTGGCTTTCCCTGGTGGCTCCCAAGCAAGGGAGCAGGCAGCTGAGGCCCCACTGGCCCCCTCTTCTTATTCTCACTTAAGAGAACTGGAAGCCTGGGAATGTGCACAACGGACTTCATATCCCCCCAATCTCCTTTGGAGGAGCCTTGAAGATCCCCCTTTCTGGTGTGCCGTGGTCTATGACACAAAGCCGCTCCCTTCAGCTGCCTCAGGGCACAGGGACAAGTCCTCAGATAAACTAATCTCACCTGCTGGGGCAGAAACCAAACAAGAAGGGCCCAGTTAAAACATAAACCTAAGGCCCACAATGGTGGACTAGGATTTGCACCTGACCGTGTGAGGGTCTTAGCTCCATCCCAGGCCTGCCCTGACATGTGACCTTGGGGCAGCAAGTCCCTTCACCCTCTGGGCAATGGCTGGCTGTCCTTCCTTGCCTGGGTGCTGCCCAGTGCACCCAGGGGAAGCTGGATGTGTTCCAAGGATGGGGCCTTGTTTTTCCCTGAGCAGGCTCCCTTGTGGGGCTGTGGCTGCTTGGCAGGCCCTGGGAGAGTTTCCTCAGCAGCTGAGCCTTCTGGGAAATGCAAAAGCAGGCATGACCCAGCAGACACCTTGTGATAGGAGGGTGTCCTGGAAGCATGAGAGCAGGGGGCAATTTGCACATTTGCCAAATATCCAGAAGCCCTTCTCCTGCATGGGCTCAGGCCTGCACCCCTCTCTCTGGGGAAGCGCTGAGCAACAAGGCTACTGATGAGTTCCTTCCCTATGGAGGAACCAGCCTCTCCCAAGGGACCAAAGTCGCATCCAGCAAGGTAAACACCTCCCAGCCCTGAGTGCCTTACCCTCTCCAGGACTGCAAGCATAGAACTATCTGTTCCTGAGGACCAGGCCCATCTGGCTCTCCTGCCTGATCAATGGATGACTTCACGGAGACTGATGCCTACCGGCACCAAGACTGTCCTCAGGGAGGTCTTAGGATATGCCTGGGACTGCTGCCCATCCATGCCCCGGGGCTGACCTCTACTGGATGGCAGAGTGCTGGCTGAGGGGTCAGAGACCTGGGGCTCATACCACTCCCTCATCAGGTGACCTCAGGCAAAACTGAACCTCAGCTTTCTTCTGTGTTAAATGCAAGTACCTGGCTGGTCTAGACTTCCCTCATATGAAGGCTGCCATGACACCAAAGGCTCAGAACACGGAAGGCCTTTTTATTTATCTTACTGGCTCTGTACTGTCACACCCACAGGCTCTGGGCTAGTGTCCTCATCTGACATCTCAAAATCTCCACCCTTCTAGGCCAGAGCTCTTCAGTGCAACTTTCTTCCACTGGGGAAGTGTCCTATAATCTGAGCTGCCCAATAACGTGGCCACTAGCTTCAAGTGGCTTTTGAGCATTTGAAGTATGGCTAGTGTCAATAAGAAACTGAACTCTCACTTGTCAATTAGTTTGAATTTATAATCAGCCACATGTATGGCTCGTGGAGACCATATTGGACAAAAGTCTTAGACCCAGGTCTATCAACCCTTACTCCCTGGGGTGTAACCCAGAAAGAGCCATTCAAGGGGCCCCCAAGTAGGTCTCTGGTGAATACCTGAGAGGGAGTACCTCATCTAACTGGCTGACCCAAGACTAGGGATTAATCTTAGAGTTCCCAGGGACTGAGCATGGGCTGGATGCTTCGTAGATGCTCAACCAAATGATGTAGACCTGGAAGTGCTCTTTCAATCCCTCTGTCAGCTCCCCACGTGAACAGGGAAACAGCATCCAACCAGCTTTCTGCTCATGCAATCACTCAGCAGTCATCAAGCGTCCACTACCTGTCAGGCGCCATGGCCGACACTGGAGGATAAACATACAGCTCCTGCCTTCAAGGCCTTGCTCAAGCAGGAGCTATGTCTAGTTACCTCTATCCCCTACCAGGTGGCCTCAGACACACTGGTTTTCCCACCTGAAACCCGGGCTCAGGGCTCACGGTGCTTGAATGATAACCCAGAGGCAAGAAAGAGGTGAAAGGGTTCTGTCAAAGGGAGGGCTGTGCAGGGGAGAGAAGACAGCATTAGGAAGCAAGTCTCAAACTCTGTGTAGGCTGCTGCTTCCGGTAAAGACCCAGATTCTCACCAAAGCATCGCTGTTTGGTGGTTTCTCACTAAGGAAGTTCAGGGTAAAAATAGCAGAGAAGGGACTTGAATCCAGCTAGTTAACAGGGTAGTCTCTGCCTAACACATAAAAAAAAGAGGAACAGGTCTACTAGTAGCCATATGAACCCTAAGATTTACCAGCCTACCCCACCCCTTATGGGATGGGGGCCTTTCACTCTGTAGTGAATGGGAGATGAGCTTCAGGCCCAGAGTCCCAGATCTGGAAGAGCATAAGTCCCTACACACCATCTGGGGTTCCCCTGACTTCCAGGTTTCACAGCCTTGATTACTCCATCTCCTTGGTCTGATTTCTGGCCCACTCTCAAGGATGGGTCATTGGGAAGCACTCTGGCACCAACTCCTTGCCAGGTGCCTCACAAAACCTTCCTGTTGGAAGAGCTACCAGCCATGCCTAGTGGCCATATGGTAGTCCTGCCTGATGGTCAAGGGCAGGGCACCTGGGCCCCCATTGGAAGAATGATGCTCTCCTAGTCTTCCCTCTGAGCTGGCTTCCAGTGAGACTCAAGAATTGGGATCTATCTGATGTCTGGGACGCCAACACGAAAGTCACATTCTGGGAACCTCCACCAGCTGCCCCTTACTTAGTGGTTTGAGAAACCCTCTCTCCTAGGTCTGTTCCAAGTTCTTCACAGCCTAATATTGGGCACCCCCAGGTAGGCTTCTTCCTGTCCTCTAATGCAGACCCATCTACCTCCTCCTCAAGTCAGCTGGCTTCCCAACAAACACTTGTCAGAAGACTGATCTGCACCCACCACCCCTGGGAAAGGAACCCTGCTGCAATAGCAGCTTCACCAGCGCCCATGGGGGTCTCCTGGTGCTTTCGGCCCCAGGGCTGCATTCTGACAAAGGGGCAGCTGGAAGTTAAGACCCTTAGCCACTGCCTCCGCCGCAAGCTTCCGGGCTGATTCGTATTTTTTGCAATGGGAACCTACTGAGGACCGACGGTGCCTTGAAAAATGTCTGCTGGAGAGCCAACACATCACCTTCAGGTACCGGGGCAAAGGAAGTACCCTGACTCTCAGCCCCTAGGAGAAAAGAAGGCCGCTCTGTGGGGGCACAAAATGGGCCCGGCGCATGCCGGTGCCACTCTCGCGGCCAAGCCTCGGGCTGACACCATGCAGCACACCGCGCTACCCACAATGCATCGGCCCTCCTCTGTCACACATAGGCACGCACACTCGCCCCCGCGCCCGGAGGGAGCCGGGGCCCGGCCAGCGGGTGCCCCGGAGACGACCCCTCGAGCCCCGCACTTACCTAGAAGTTGCACCGGCCGCGGTCCCGCCCTGGAGCCCGCGAGGGCTGGGGCCTGGCCTGAGGCGGCTGCTGTGAGCGACTCCGGGCAGGGTTCAGCCGGCGCCGAACAAAGGCTGCGCGCAGGCAGCGGGCGCCGCCTGCATCCCCGCTCCGCGCCCGGGCGGCGGCGGCGGCGGCGGCGCGGGGGCCCGGGCGGCTCCGGCGCCCTCTCGCTCCGCTGCCCGCTCCGAGGGCGCTCCGGCTCCGGCGCTCCCGCTCGCTGCTGCCCGCCACCGCCGCCGCCGTCCGGCTACCGCACCGCACACATCAATTATTCATCGCCCGTCTCCAGCTTCCCCGGCGAAGCCAATCACAGGCGGAGGCTCCGCTAATGGGGCCGCCGCCGCCACCGCCGTGGAGGCAGCCAGCCGCGCGCCCGGGCACAAGCGACAGCCCTCCAGGGACGGGGATGGGCCGGGGGCGCGCGGGGGGCGGGGGCGCACTGGGCGAGCCGGCGAAACTTCCCACGGCCCGTGCCCTGTGTCGCGCTCCCGGACCCTGCGGGCGTGACCACCCACCCCGCGTGCGCCCGCGTGGGGCTGGGGACTCTGGGGGACCGAGCGCACCGCGGCGGGGGGAGGGGAGGGAAGAGGAGGAGCGCGGGAGGAAGATGAAAGGCGAGCAGACCTGCCTCGGCGTCTCCAGGGAGCCCCAGCTCGCGCGCGCCCTCCCCGCCCCGCGAGCCTCGCTGTCCGCACCCCCGCCCCCCAGCCTGACGCCCTCCGCCCGCACTCACTCGCGCGCGCAGACCGCCAGCCCAGCCACTTTGCTGCGAGGGAAGCACGAGCGAGTATGAATCGGAGGCAGCTCACATTTCAAACTTGCACGCAGGGGTGGTGCTGGTGCACGCCGCCGCCGAGCGAACGCACGACCCGACGAGTGGCGCTCCAGCCTCCGGGCGGGGGCGGCGACCAGGCCCCCTTCCCTCCCCCGCCTAGGCAATTAATTGCAAACAACACTTGTGCGAGTGGGGCTCCTGGAGCGCTGTCGCCCGAGGGGGCCGCCGGGAAGGCGCTGGCGGTAGAGGACTTCGGGCGTCTCCCACCCCCCAGAGAATCCTCCCAAGTGGTCATGCTAATGAGGGTCGGCGGCCAGGCGGGGGTGGGGAAAAGGGGCTGGTTGCCGCGGGAAGGGAGGGAAGGGGCGGGGCAGGCTAAGGGTATCCAGCTTAAACCTCGGTTTAAAGGATTTTCGGAACGCTTAGGGGAAGGTCGGCAGTATGGCATCTTACTTCCCTGGCACAGGGGCCCCAGTCACCCTTGGGATTCCCCGAGCACTGGGCCCACGGCAGGGTGAAGGCGCTCACGTACTCTCTGGCTCCCCGACTTTGGGGAGTTCCTGCGCCCTGGAGCTGGTAGCTGGAGGGAAACCGGGGGCGGCTCAGCGCGCGGCCCCGCCCCGCTCTGGGAGCTGCCTTCCTGACATTGCATCCTGTGGTGGCCGCGGCCTCTTCCTTCCAACCAGTCTGTCGCAAGGGCTCCAGGCTTTCAGCTGAGCTTGCCTGGTCCCCATCCCTCTTCTTCCTGGCAGACACCCCTGGTAGCACACTTGCAGTCGGGTCCAAAAGGATCTGTTCCCATCCCTCTTTTGCGGGCACCTCTCACCTCCATCACGCCCTAGGCCGAAACTGTTTTCTAACCCCCTCCCCCAGTCCCGCCCACTCCCCAGTGAAAGTTGTTTGAATGGTTACCTAACTGCCCCAAACAAATAGGAGGGTAAGCGAGGGCTCCATCTTTCACCCTCACAGAAAGGTGGTCCGGACCATCTTTAAAATTTCTGCAGTGAACCATGCACTGCTGCCCTCTTAGCACTGGGAACCGACCCGGTTTGCGTGCCTTTGAGGTTGCTTCTGATTTCATTCCTCCTTTTCAGCCTGTGCTTCTGGTTTGCCCTTAAACCTTCTTGTCTGTCCTGCTGCCCGCCCTGGAAGTGGTTGAGACAAATCACTTATCTAGAAATTATGTTCTTGCTCCTTGTTTGACATAAATCGTTAGCAGGCTCTAATCCCACCCACTGCCACTTGAAATATCACTTTCAGGATGGCATTTGGAAATGCAGTTGTCATGGGCTTTCCCTCTGAGGAGCTGGTTAAATGGATTAATTCATACTTCATAACTTGCTGCCTTTTGGACAAGAAGTAGCTTCCTGCAAGAGATTAATTGGCATCCCCTTCCTGCTGGGCCAATCCCAGGGCAGTCAGGGGAAGGACTTTCCTCCCAGTCTGCACAAATTCCAGGCCCTGCTCAGTTTCATCTCCTCTTGGGTTATAATGGCTTCTTTGGGACAGTCATTAACGTACTGGGACATTCTTTGGAGCCCTGCCCCTCCAAGCAGCCCCACAAGGATTTGGGACCCTAACAGGTTAGGTGAATATTCTTCCATCTTTGCCACTGCACATCTCCCAGACCTCTGATATACTCTAAAAACCTACTCCAGAAGCTGAAAACACACAGAACATGACGTTTTGGTCCACATTTCAGAAGAAAGCACTGAGATGATGTTCCTAAAACCTGGTTTCTACTGTTAATCTGGTTCTAACACAATGCCAGGGCTTGCTTGTCATTTATCCAGAATCCAAACAAGCCCTCAAATAACCAGAACACCACCACCACCTCCATCCTGCCTTCCAGGAAGTTCTGGGCAATGACCATTCATAATTTTGTCTGATCCTTAATGCCTTCTGAACCATCAAAGGGGACTTCTAAATTCATTCTTAAATTATCCTATATGTGTTGGTACCCCACACATTTAATTCAGAAAGACAGCTCTTATAGGTTGAATGAAGTAGAACTGAGCAAATTTGCATCAGAGTTACAGAGACCTGGTGGCACTGCCTGGGAAACGTCAATAAGACATCCCACCTGCTTAACTCTCTGCCCCACCTCCTAGTTCTCCCAAGGCATCCATCCAGCTTGGGAGAAGCCCCAGGGTAGGACTTGAGAATATACCAACAGTTTTAAACTTACCCAGGTAAACCCCCCCCACCGCACACAAAAGTAAACATGCTCTTCTCTAGCAGATTTACATAATTAGAAGAACAAATTGTTTTTAAGCTTCTATTCAGCAGCCTGTACTGGAGGCCTCCAGCCCCAAACTGGCCCTTTTCACATGCTAATTTCAGAGCCAGCTCCCCTGCTACTCAAACCCCTCTCTGGCACACTTGGTTAGCAATCTCTTTTTAGTACTGAATGACTGGAGTGTTACAGAAATACATGGTTGTCCAACCAGTCCTGCTTCAGAAAGGGCTTCTCCCTACTTGCTCCAAGTTCCAACTCCACTTTTCCAACTTCCAAAGATTTGCTCAAAAGCCTGGGGCCCAGAGCAGCCCGCTCCACCCCCAGGCATTGCCTTGATAAGGATCTACAGCAAAGAGGCCTCAGACAAAGGCTCTCTCCAACTCCACTGGCAGGCACTCCTCCAGCTCTCTGAGTGACCTCGGCAAGGCCCCCCCCCCCCCGCCCCGGGGGAATGACTTGGGAGGGAGAAGAAAGGAAGAAGAAAGGGCGAGCTGCAGTCCTGTGCTACAACTCCTTGATGAATGCCCGCCAGCGCTCGGGATCAATAGCGGGTGGCTTTTCTTGAGGGTGTTTGAACTCCTCCTGCCGTGGGCTCTGGTGAGGAGGAGCCACCAATAAATCAGTGCTGCAGCCAGGAAGGCATAGCAGCCACTGCAGCTTGCTCCAGAGACAGGATGCTTTCTCGACTGGGGGAGCCTGTCATACAAAACCCACCTCTGCAGGAGCAGCTGGGCCCTGGGGTAGAGACAGAAGAGGGCAAGGCTATCGTCAAACTCGGCAACTCAGATGAGTGGCCTCATCCAGGCTCCCCAGTTCACAGACAGAAGGACAGGCTTCCTGGATCCTGTCCCAGCTCAGGCCGGAAAGGAGAAAATGAGTCAAGCCAAGTACCTGGGAAGTAGGTGATCCAGGGGTCAAAAGTGGCTCCAGGCGGAGTCACCTTCCATGTAGGGTTTTGTGTAGAGGGAGGCCTGGGGGTTGAGAAGCCACTGGAAGAAAGGAAGGAAGGGGCCCCTTACAAAAGCCAAGCTCCCTCTGAAGAGGAGAAGCAGAACAATGAATCCAGAGGGGGCTCTCTGGACACTGGGTTCAGAGCCGCAGAGCTCTATCTTTTTTAGGCAGTTGTAAATTCATTGCCTATGAACATGGATCCTGATGGCTGGGGAAATGTCACCCATATGGGCTCCAGCACTCAGGAGGGAGGGTTAGATCCACAGGGAGGCCCCAGGAGGGTAGCCAGGTGAGCAAGCTCAGGCCGGGAGCTGCCTGGGCCATCCCCTTTTGCATACCTGGTCCTTCTGTAGACACATGGAAAAGCTCACAGGACAGAGTGGGTGTTGAACACATGAATGCACACATGTGGGGAACCGGCTACGGAGCATTAGGCAGAGAAAGCTCAAATTGCAGCACTGGACATGTGTTAACCTAGGGGCTTCTGATCACCTCTGAAGATTTGGGGTACAAAGCCCACATCACTTAAGGACACTGTTTCCTCTGCACTCTCTCCCTGGTCCTTTCCCCTGGCTAGCCTCCCCAAGTCTTATCTTAATAATCTTGAAGATAAAACAGCACAGGTGAGGTTTGGCTCCTGGCCAAGATGGGCATTCCCCACCAGGCACGAGAACCCTGCACAAACTTGGGGATCCCCAAGCTGGATCCCAGTTTCTGTCCTCCTGTTTTGCCAAAGAGCTCATGGTTACCGAGTGCCTGCTGGTTGCCAGTCACAGTACCAGACAACTTCCAAGCATCCGCCCCAATAACCTTTTCTGGTCAGGGTCAAGTATTAGTTCTACCATACAGAGGGTAAAACTGAGGCACAGAAGGGTTTAGACAACTTTTGCTGAAGGATTTAAACTACTCAGCAACCTGGTTTCAAAGCCTGCACTGAAAACTATCATAACTGTATTCTCATGATGGTACTCCAAGACCCAGAGAATGACTGACCATTCAGGTCACACCCTCAGTTATAGCTGTGGGGAGAACTCCTGCCCCCTTTTTATACTCTCTCCAGCACACCACATTACATACACTGAAACAGTTTCTTACTTCACTTCTTTTAAAATCTTAGCATCTGTGCATTTGTAAGCATTCACTTAGCATTTTGAGCTAGAGTTACTGGGGTTCTTCCACCTGAGGAGGGATGGGACGTGCAGAATGAGACCTCTACATCTTCTAACGTCCTACCATTGAGCCCTACTCCCCTTCCTGGATTCATCCCCCAGCACGGCTGCATCTCAGACCTGGACAGTGTTCTCAGACCTCTGCATTTGGCTTCTGCCCAAATCCTATAATCATTGCCTTAAAAAAAAAAAACAAAAACAAACCACTGGCCCCTACCCCACACCTCCACTCAGCATGTCCTCCGAGAAGCCCTACAATTTTAAGGTTATTGGAGATCCAGGAAAGCCTCCTGCCGGGCTGAAGTGGTGGATGAGGGATGGCAAGGAAGAGGGGACCCTTAAACCAGATACAAAATGGTCTTTCAGGTGGCTTCAGTCTTAGGGAGCTGCCTGCCTCTCCTACCTGCCCAGCTGGGGTGGTGCTGGGCATAGGCTATACGCTACTGGGACACCTGAGCAGGATGCCTTGTGGGTAGGGAAGTTGGCAGGCAGGGGTTGGAGCTGCCCCAAGAGCTGTGGTGGAGAACTGGCCATATTCCTTGGTTAACTAGGGTCTATGGAGGGAGGGGATGTGCCTGGGTTTGGAGGCTGAGGCTCAGGAAACAAGTTCTGACTAGCTGGAGGTCACAGACAAGCCAATTAGGCTTTCTGGGTTGCCCTCCTCTTTTGCAAAAAATAGGGCGACCTAGAGAAGGACCAAAGGAGAAAAAAACTGTAAGTCAAGATAAGTCAAAAAGTGATCTTTAGGGATGAACTGTGTGTCCCTGAAAGGTGTTGCATTTGTAGCTCCAGGACCTGTAAATGGGACCTTATTAAGAAATATGGCCTTTGCAGATGATCAGGTTAAGATAAGGTCATTAGGGTAGGCTTTAATCCAATATGACTGTGCCCTATGGAAGGGGAAATCTAGACACCAGGTCAGACAGGCAAGCCTTGCACCTGGAGAACACCCTGTGAAGACTGGAGTAGTTGTCGCCACAGCCACTGAACCGCCAGAAGCTGGGAGAGCAGCCAGAGCAGAGCCGTCTAGCGCTTCCGAGGGAGCACGGCCCTGCCAACACCTTAGATCTCCGTCTTCTGGTCTCCAGAACTGCGAGACAGTCAATATCTGTTGTTGAAGCCTCTGACTGGGAGGATTTTGTTATAGCAGCCCTAGGAAACTAACCATTTTGAGACTAAGTCATTGAGCATGAGTCCTCCAAATGCTCCCAGAGGGTCAGTGTAAAAATTTATTATTACCTGCAAGACCAGCGTTATGCCATCTCTAGTCCCCCTCTGTTTACTCTCCTGCTGTGCCCAGACCCTTCTTGCTGTGTGTGTGCCAGATGCTCCACCCAGGGCTTTGCCAGGAACGCTCCTCGCTCCTCTCCAGGTAGCACAGGCTAATGTCCTTGCCTCTTGCAGGCTTTCCCTCCTGGTGACACCTTCCTCACTGCCCAGGGCTGCAGCCCCTGGGCCCATGCCCTGGGACTCCCTCCTGAGATAGCTTTCTCCTCAGCCTCAAAGATGGGTGTGTTTCAATTATTTATTTTGTTTAACTTGGTCTCCCTCGCTAAAAGGCAAGCACCACATCAACTGGGACTTTTGTCTGTTTGATGTGTTATGTTGACAGGATCTAAAATATGCCTGGCAGATGCCTGATAAATATTCGCTGTATGAACAAAACAAGGACCAGCTGCCTGAATGAATGAGTCAAGGAATGAATGAATGCACAGTGAATTATCATAGTTCCAAGGGGCTCTGGTGGCCCAGGTCCCCAACCTGGGAGGAACATGGGCTGTTTCTCAGGGAAGGCGGCCTGTTCAGCAGGAAGCTCTGGCCAGTTAACAAAGAGTCTGCCAGAGGTGTGGGGCCAACGCCACCCAGGCTGCTAATGAATCTCTTCCCATTGATTTCTGAGTCGCCTTTGAAGGGAGGGGATGCAAAGGCAGCTCGGATGTCTGTGCCTCAGCAGTCCTGGGGTTTTATTGCTTCTCCCAGGACACAGCTCTGGCAGGGGGCTTCCGGAAGGCCCCAGGGTTGGACTGACATAAGCTCCCTGTAGTTGGAAATGCAATTTCCCTTCCTGCTGGAGCTGTCTGTCTGCTGCACACCTCCCTGTCTGGGATGGAGTGGCCCAATTCCATGCCTGATGCTTCCTGGACAAAGGTTTCCCAGGCTGCAAGGATGTCATCCGCTGTGCAGAGGACAGAGGTGAGGCTCAGGTAGATTTCTGAGATCACATGCAGACTCTGGCCAGGCTGTGGACCAGGCAGGGCTGTAATGCAGGCTGCCCTGGCAACCATCTGGCCCCATGTGCCCCTGAACCATGCTGGCCCCTTATGTCCAGGCTTTTTCCTCATGGAGCTCCTACTCCCCCTTTTCAAATCAGCAGTTCATTCGTACATTTCAAATGAGGAAACTGAAGTTCAGAGAGGGGCTGGGGGCTCAGTTACACAGCAAATCAGTGGCAAGACTCCTGGCTTGTTCTAGGAGCCCAAGCTCTCTCTCTCAGAGCGATGTCATTGCCCACTGTAGTGCAGAGGGCGTGGTCTCCAAACTGTAAAGTACTTGGCAGATATAAGGGTTCACTCTTCTGAAGCACTTTTCTTTATCAATTCCCTCTTCTTCCTGCCACATGGTGGGATTCACAGGGTCCACCTCACTCTGTTCCTACTCACAGAAAGGTTGGGGACCAGACCCCTGATGCTTCAGCTCCTTTCCTCATCCAGGGAGTCACATGCATCAATGAAGAAGGGTGGGCTTGAAAGAAAGAGGGAGTTTTGGAAATTCAGGACTCCCCCGGAGCGGCAGAGAGTGCCATGTCACCGAGGTGTGTAGGATGAGAATGGTGAGTGGCAGAGAGGATTCTCCTGGTAGGCTTATGCCTTCTGAGGCCCTTGTTGCTTTAAGGTGCTAGGACAGGTGAAAGGAGACATGCCTCAGCACCGCAGCACGTTCCAGGCAGCACTGTAGAAGCTTTATGAACTTCTCAAGCCCACAAGTTTGCCAGGTGTCCTTCATCACCTGGTGCCACTGTCCCTCCCTCCTCCTGCAGCTGTTCCTGGAGAGTCGGGTTTCTCCTGGGTACCTGCTCCCTTCTAGCCCCTTGTTCTTGACCCATAGCAGCCCAGGGTGTCTGGTGGCTTCCTTCACTCACCTGTGTGCTCACAGGTGCCCCCCACCTCTGGGTGCTTGGACTTGAGCAGACAGGCCACACAGGAATGTCTGTCTGGGAAAAATCTAAAGGTGGCCGCCAGGGCAGGGCAAGGAGTGGGAGGCCTGATGTTGAAATCAGAATCTGTAGAGCTAAGATCAGCAGAGAAGCACATGATTAGTGCAGGAGGCCAAGGTGTGGGGGCTTGCTGGGTGACCCAATGTGGATCACCATCTCTGAGTCCTGGTTTCCCTACCTAGTGAGGATATGTAGTGCAGATGCGTTTTATCTCTTTGTTCCTGGAGGCAGTAGCCTCCCCAGGCCTGGCTGGGTAGTCCCCAAGAAGCATCATTTTTAAGACTAATGGATGTTCAGCAAGTTATCATCCCACAGTGGTGGAATTTCAGCCTTCTTTTCTTCATAATTTTCTGTATGCCTTGATTGACCAGTAAATGGGATTTTTTATTTATTTATTTTTATAATGAGGATAGAACCACCGAGCCACACCCCATCCCATTTTATTTCATTATTTTGAGACAGGGATTCTCCAAGTCACTTAGGGCCTCACTGGCTTTGAATTTGCAATTCTCCTGCTTCAGCCTTCCCAGCCACAGGGATTACAGGTGAGCACCACCATGCCCGGCCAAATAGGATTATTTTTGTGATTAGAAGAAAACCCCCATAAAATCACTACCATTTTGAGATTAAATTAATCTAAAGTTGAGACTTTCTCCACCTGAAATCGGCTGTATACCATCTTCAGACAGTAACTAGAGAGTCAAGAATAAAATAACCTCATTTCACCACTCAAGCTTCCGAGGCCCAGCCTGTGGGTGGCCCGGGCAGGACATAGTGGATGTTATTGGAGACATCGTTCTCTTCTCCACTCATGGCACACCTCCACCCCAGCAGGCTCTTGTCCCTATAACTGCACCAACCTCTGAACTGTTTGCCTGCTGAGGTTTTCTAAAAGGCAAACTTAACCACATCACTTTCTTGTCTAAAACCTTCCCTGGCTCCCTAGGGCTGTCAGAATCCAGTCCAGGTCCAAGTTCCTGAGATTGATGTGGTCCCTGCAAGAGTCATGCCTGGTCTCCAGAAGGGCCCTTGTGCTGCTCTCTGCTCTCAGCCTGAGTTGCTCTTGTCTGATGCCTCTGGCAAACCCCTTAAAGGCGTATATAAACCCTGGTTTGTCCTGCTCTCCCCAAAGGCCTACCTGCCAGCCATAGTGTGGGGCAGCATTTGGGTGCCAGCTTGAAGCTGGGAGGGGAAATGGCTACATATCCGGGAGTGTCAGGGAAATTCAGTGCCTCCCCTTATCCCACCTACTCACCAATTTCTGGGCTTTTCTAGGGGGACACCAAGCCAGGACTGGTTAGACATTCACAAGGGAGGGCAAGTCCCTAGCCAGCAGCTTAGTGGGCTCTCAAGCAGGAAAAAAAAAATTAGCAGAGGGGATCTCAGCCCTGGGGATGCTAAAGATCTGAATGTTTGTGTCCCTCCAAATTCATAAGTCAAAATCCAATCCTCGGTGTGATGCTATTAAGGTGGGGCCTCTAGGAGGTAATTCAGTCACAAGGACTCCACCCTCACAAACAGGATGAGTGCTCTTTTAAAGGGTGGAGAACTTCTGCCAAGAACTTCCCAAGAAGGTGGGATCCAGGAGGAACGAGCCCTCACCTGACATCAAATCAACAGGCACCCTACTTGCCTCCAGAGCTGTAAAATAAATTTCTGTTGTTTATATGTCGCGAAAGGCATTTTGTTAAAACAGCCCAAATGGAAGACAGAGGCCAGGCAACACGGCCTCTCGCCTGACACCGTTTCCCCATCGGGGATGCAGGCCGTGTCCTGGGATGCACAGTGGGAAGGTGCAGCCCTGGGAGCCACATCAGAGCTCCTTAAGGCTCCTCAGTGAGGAGAGCCTGTGCCCCCCTCGGGTCCCAGACAGATCTGGGAGTGTGGTGTGTAATTGAATTTGACCCAATTACCTAATTACGTTGCGGAACAACCAGTGCTAACAGAGTCCCCAGTGTTGGGGTGACTGGAAGCCAGGATCCAAGAGGCAGCCTCCAGATCCCCCAGGCTTTTGTGGAACCAGTGCTGGGCACCAGAATCTTGCAGCCCTTCACCTCTTGGATGCTTGGAACTTCAGGGGGCAGGTGGCAGTGTTCTCATCCTATAGATGAGGAAACCAAGGCTCAGAGAGCTACATCTTGCATTGGGACACTAGGTCAGAAGATGCAGAGAGGAGACTGGAGCCCACCTGCACCTGGGGTCTTTGTACAGGCTCTTCCCTCCGTCCAGGACCCCCTTCTCTTCCCTCCTCTCCAGACAGATTGCTCTTTGGAGAGTCCCAGAAAGGGTTGTTCCCTCCGCGAAGCCTTCCCTAAACTCTTACCCTGACTCCCCCTCCACTGTCTTTCATAAAACCATCATGGTGGTGACAAAGTCATTATCAGAGGTCATCTCATCCGAGTCTGTCCTGCTTGTCGAGCTCAAGTCCCTAGAGGGCTTGGTGATGGCCACCTTATTTGCACTGTGTCCAGGCACTCAGTACAGGGCTGGGGACATGGTAATGCTCCATAAGTGCTTGCTGAGTGGATAGCTAAATGACCAAATTCTTCTCAATTCTGGATCTTTCTAGACACTCTACAGGTTTCCAGGCTTTGGGGTGGGTGCCTCATCTGCAAGAGGTATTGCACTGTGAGCTGGGCCAGGCATCCCTTCAGAGTCACAGGGGCTGGAGGCAGGCTGCAGGGCTGCACATTAACCTTTGTCTTAGTGACATCCTGGCCAGAAGGATGGGAGACCCCTCTTAGCGACGTCTGGAGCTGGGAGCTTCAGACAGGCAATTTTGACTTTGAGAGGTGGAAGGACAGGTCCAGGGTCACCAGCTTGCAACGAGAGTCAGAAATGTGTCAGTCTGGGACCTGGCTTCATTGTCCTCCTCTGCTATGGTCAAGTGATAGAGTGAATGAGCAGGTGGTCAGAGGAATTTCAGGTCAGGTGAGGCAGAAAGAGACAGTCAGATCTCTCCACAGAGGCAGCTGCCCACTGGGCTGAGTCACAAGGCAGCACTGCTCCCAGGGCACCTTGAGGCCTCCAGACATCCGGGGGCCTTGTTAGGCCTTCTTCCTCCTCCTTGGAGGCAAGTCTGACTGTATCTGAATTCTCGTCCCGCCACTTGCTAGCTGATGGCCTTGAGGAAGTCACTAACCTTTCTGAATCTCAGTTTCTATTCTTTTTTGGTTCTGAGGATTGAACCCTGAGGCACTTTACTGCTGAGCTACATCACAGCCTTTTTTATTTTTTATTTTGAGACAGGTACTCACTAAGTTGCTCATGGTCTTTGCTAAGTTGTTGAGGCTGGCTTAGAACTTGGTGATCCTTCTACTTCAGTTTCCTGAGTCACCAGGATTATGAGTGTACACCACCAAGTGTGACTGAGTCTCAGTCTCTGCTTAAGATTTTTGTAATGATGTGAAGGAGAGGATGCATGTGAGATATTTTCTCTAGCATCTGGAATATGGTAAGGACTCAATAAAAGTGAACTCCCTAATTCTCTAGTAACAGTACCCGTTGACTATGCCTCATTTGAAATGCTTAGAATCAGAAGTGTTTTGGATTTCTAATTTTTTAAAATTTTGGACTATCTGCATATGCACAATGAGATATCTCAGTGATGGAGTCCAAGTTTAAACTAAATTCACTTATTTATTTATTTTAAGAGAGAGGGAGATAGAGAGAGAGACAGAGAGAGAGAGAGAGAGAATCAGTTTTGTTTATTTTTCTATCTGGCCCTTGTTTTTCCAATGGTTAGTTGTGTATGTGGTATTGGGGTTTAAACCCAAGTCCTTGAGCATACCAAGCAAGCACTCCAACCGCATGGCCACTGCTCTAGTCCCAGATTATGTTTGATATAGATGTTATACACATAACCTGGAGCCATTTTATGAAGTATTTTTAGGGCCCCTTGTTTTGAGATAGGTATAATATTTGCATGAGATAGGTATATTTTCCCCTGGTAGCATCATGTCAGCACTCCAAGAGATTGGGATTTGGAACTTCAGATTGGAGATGCTTGTTCTGTAGGATAATAATATTTGAAGTCATAGGCAGAGGTGGAATTGGTAACTGTGGTGATGTGCAAATACTAGTGCTAGGAGCAGTAACGGGAAGAGTACTATAAATCCTCAATGGTGCTAGCCCTGGCCCTGGCATGGAAGGGACATTTGGAAAATTGCACAACCCCCCATCCCACCCTGTGCCAGTCTCTTCTCAGATAAAATAAGCGCTTGGGCCAAGTGATCCTAAAAACTCTTCACTCCAACATTCGTGTCAGAGAGGCATTGCAAGAACAATACCACGACTAGCAATATTTATTTATACTTATAATATGCTTCAGGATCTCCCCAGAGGGACTGTGCTCCTGCTGTCCCTTCCCTGCCCCCAACAGGGTATCCTCCTCCCCATTGGAGTCTTCTTCCTCCCACAGTGATTCTTTTCCTGTGGGGGGAGTGTTGTGTCCACCCACCTGTTCTGTCCCAGACCCTGGGGTGTAGCAAACAAAACAGCTTTCTTCCATATCACCCCGTCTACTTCTCAGCACAAACAACTCTGGGAGGGGTGAAGTATCCCCATTTCTTGATGCAACAGCTCAGGCTCAGAGAGAGGAATATAGTTCTGCAAAGCCACAAAGCAGCAGGGACTAGGGGTGTAGGACAGTGGAAGAGTGTGTACTCAGCATGTGTGAGGCCCTGGGTTCAATCTCTAGCTTCAATCAATCAATCAAGCCACAGGGCTCAAAAGCAAGAGAGCAGGAGGCAATTTCAGTGCAGTAGACTCTCTGTAGACTGACCCTCCTTCCTCCCAGTCACAGGTCCACCTGTCCCTACCTAATATTCAAGTGATCGAGGGCCGATGTTTTCACTGACCACTGACAGCCACCTTTCAGCCACACTGGGCTGGTCAGCGCAGGGTCCTAAATAAGGAAGGGGTGGTCAACAGCAAGAGAAACACCGGATTTCTTGTGGAATTGCAAGTTCTGGGCATGGGTTGCATGTGTCCTCAAGTGGATCCGTGTGCCATGGCTGTCCCCCTGTGGGGACTGGGTGCTTCAATTCCCCAGACCTGCTTCTGTTCCTCCAACTGAGGTGACACTTTGTATCACCCGCTGGCAGTGTGGACGTGAGTCTGACCCAGGGCCAGAACCTTGAAATTTAGCCTTGGCCCAAGTAGGGCTCTCATGTCCTTAGAGACGACCTGACCTTGACCCAGGGAGCCACCTGGGTATCCTGCACTGGCTCCTCAGAGGGCAGTGTCTCTTGTATTTCTTGATCCCCCTTCTTCCATTTGGAGAAGACACAGAAGTCATTTGGAGAAGACACAGAAGTCATTTGGAGAGGCCCTGGCCCCAGGGATGGGTGAGTGAATCTCTCCCTGGGGACCACCAAGGCGTCCAGGCTTCCATGGGCTTCTATATCACACAATGAAGAGCACAGACATCCCAAGGGCACCTCACAGCTGCTTCGCTCCCCCATGGAGCTCAACGGCCCACTAATTTCCCCACCGCCTGAGCACGGGGAGGGCAAGTTCCCATTTCCTCTCTTCCAAGCCCCGATTGCAGAGGCATGGGCCCTACACACAGGCAGGCCCCTCGCCTCCCGGCCTCCCAGCCTCAGCAGACACTTAATTGAGAGGAAGCGATTTTAAACATCTGGGGTGCACATCTGAGAGTGGGCTAAGACCACATGGAGCCTGGAGGAAATGGGAATACATGCAATTATGTCACTTCCTGAGCTGACTGTCCTCAGGAGGGGGCAGAGCAAAACAACAGCAAGCATTCTAGGGCTGGACTAGAGCCATGTGCCCCACGGACAGCGGACAGCGGTCCTGGGACCTGGAGCAAGAGGCTGCTAGTGGCTCCATGGCAAAGCTGAGCTGCAACCAGTAGTACCAGTGGTGCCTGGTGCTGTGGTCCCCAGGGAAAGGAAGAGACAAAGGAAATAAGGAGAGCAGGAAAGGGAGAGAGGTACAGAAGGAGAAAAGAGACAGACAGAGAGAGAGAGAGAGAGAGAGAGAGAGGGAGGGAGAGGGAGAGGGGAAGAGAGGAATGGGGGAGGGGGAGAAGAGAAGGGGGGTAGGCAGAGAACTGTTTCATTGGGCTCAGAAAGAGGCCTCAGGCTTCCAGGAAATGGAGCCTCCCCCTGGCAACATACCAAGGATGGCAGCAACCCCCACAGGGCACACTAACCCTGATAGGATCTTGACCAGCCCCTCCCCTGCTGTGTAATTCTGAGCTTAGTACTTAACCTCTCTGAGCCTCAATCTCTTCCTCTGGAAAAGGAGAGGAACTTCCCATCATGAGCTGTTGCTTTAAGGGGCTCGTTTATGTGAAGTGACAGCAGATGGCTATCCCTGAACTATCCCCCATTGCTTCAACCCAGTCTAGGTTGGGAACTTCCTGCTGGAAGTGGCTGACACTTCTACATTCCCCTCTCTCAGCTTCTTTACCTTGTGATGTGGGGGTCTACTGACACTTTCTAACTCCTGAGCATGTCCCTGCCTGGTCTGGGTCTGACATTTCTTTGAGGGTACAGAAAATCTCTAGGGTTACTTAAGTGCCAATCACAAAGTTTGCACTTAATAGGTACCCAGGTGCTATGTTGCAGGGGTGAATTTAGTTTATTCTTTGCACCCAGTTTCTGCTGTCATTATAATTATGTGCTTGTATGAAAGGCAGACTCCTAATTTTTCCCCCCAGTAATTCCTGTTTCCTGCCAGAGACAATAGTGTCTCTTCATCTTAAACAGGTGAGACTGGGTCCTCTGGAATTCCCTGCAAGAGTCCAGCCTGGGGCAGTGCTTCCCACCTGGCCAGCCTTGACAAGCCAGGAAACGTTCCTAAGAATAGAATGAAGCATCTGTTAATGACTCTTCAAGGAAAATCATTGCACAGAGCTCCCAAGCTCTGGGTTCTGTTTCTCTCTGGGCCCAGAAACAGAAAAGGCAGCTGGCATGGCTAACGTGGCTTGCTTCTTTCTAGTCACCTGCCTGGCCACCACCCTGTCCCTTGTGAGGGGAATTACCCCCTTGCAGAGCTTCCACCGCAAGACACAAACACCTGGTTGCCTGGGCAGCACCTTGCCAGGGTGACATGATCCAGATGGTCTCTTGAGAGACAGCTGGGTTGCCATGGAAACAGAATTGCTGCTCCAGCCAAGAGACCTGAATTCTAGGTCTGCTGGACCCCAAGCTTAGAGAAGTGAAGTGATTTGCATAAAGTCACTCAGTTTGTAGGTTTCAGAGCCTGGACTGCAAAGCAGGACACAATGAGTAATCAGAACCATCATCTACGGAGGATGACTGCATGTGTTATGTACTTTGTACCCCTCATAAAATAAGGCCGGAAGACAAAGCCAGGGTCACATATAACATGGAAGTGGCAGGGCTGAGCTGAAACCATGCCAGCTGATCCTGAAGCCTGAGCTGGACCCCTGCCCGAAGCTGTCCCCCAGTTCTGGTTTCTGGTCTGGGGTCTACCTGTGCTGAGACCAGCCCTGTCCCAGAAGCTCCCTGGACCTGATTTGAGGGTGCCAAAAGGGTGGAGGTGAGGAGCAGCTGGGTTTCTGCATGCTGGGACCGAGTTCCCATGGCAATGTCTTCTACACATGATGTCCTGGGCAGCTCATGCTGGCCAAGGCGGCAGAAGTCTGCTGGCCAGGGCCCTCCTCCCTGTCCTGCATGTCCCTGGGGACAGGCAAAGGGCACATCACAGTGGAAGCAGCACTGTATTTGGAGTCAGGCAGGCCAGGCCTGCGCCACTCCTCTATTCTCTGGCTTCTTCCTGCCATTCAGTCTCAGAGTCCATCAGTTCAGAGCCAGCAATTCACAAATCCCCTGGCTTTTTCATAAAGGAAATAAGAGTTAGTCTGTGTGTCAGTTTCCCAGTCTATATGATAGGCGGGGCTGCAGTGAGGACCAGCAGTGATGTCCATAAACCACCAGCAGTGTCTGGCATGAAGCAGGAACTCAATAAATGTTAGGTTCTCTTCCTCCTTCCAATCTGGAATTTTGGGAAAGGTTGTTGGGAAGACTTGGTGAGACAGAAGGCCTCAAACTTTTCTTGACCAAGACGGACCGCACACTGCTGGCCCTGCCCAGCTTCCCTCAGCCACTTCTGTAGGCCACATGGCTCCTCTACTGGGTCACAGCCTCCTCTTTTGGGGGAAAAGGGAGATATGCTCTGAATTCCATGTAAAGAATTGGAGACAGCTAAAGGCTTCTGGCCCTGGAGTCCCAGGAAGGGCTGTTTCCCTGTTTATAATGGGGTCCTGCTCATATCCTACCTTCACCAAGGTGGGTGCAGATGGCATTTATCTAGACTTTAACACCTATGCGAACAGGTGCTACCTCCAGGTATGAGTCTAAATGGCAGCATGTTGAGATAATATTACCAGCATATATATGGCAATTTCTAGACACCAGGCCCTGTATAAGTTAACGACCTTGGGCTGGAGCAGTGGCTTGACGGTTACGGTGCTTGTCTTGCATGTGCAAGGACGCGGGTTCAAACCCCAGCCCCACGTACACAACGAAGTCCTGGAGCAAAAAAAAGCCACATGAAAAACTAAATAAAAATTGCTTCTCTCTCTCTCTCTCTCTCACCGTCCCTCTCTCTTAAAAAAAAAAAAAAGTTAATGTCCTTATTGCCTACAATAGAGGTATTGTTAGAATTCCCTCTTAACAAATGAGGACACCATGTCACATAGAGGCTACATGACATTTCTAACTTGGTAAGTAGGGGGCTGGGTGGCATGCAGAGTCAGGCTCCAGAGTCGACATGTTTAACTACTACTCTTGTCTATGAAATAGTTGAATGGTTTCTGGCAAGAGCATTTGAAATTGGGGCCAACCAGGCTCTCTGGTCCTCTTCATCCACGGTGCTTTGAATGTTGAATGAGCTCAACAATGGAAAGTGTTGGATCTACCAATGGGACAAATCACTGTCGCAAACGCAGCATAGCCACCTGCAAATAATTTTGGTGATCTTGACAGGTGTCTTGAGTAATTATCATGTCTTTCCCAGGATTTCATTTTAACTTGTTCATAGAGAGCAAGGGTCAGCAGATAGCTTTGAGGTCAGATATGCTTCTTTGAGTCACAATTCTGGCTCTTTTTAATAAGGTTGCCTTAGTCAAATTACTTCACCTTTCTAAACCTCAGTCTCCTCACCTGTAAAACAGGGCAAACATGAGGACCTGGGCTCAGAATGTGAAATATTGAGTTATACTTGCGGATCAAATGTTTGCTGTGTCCTGACTGAAAGGGGACATAACTCAGGTTTCTTTCTAATCCACATGTGCTTCTTTAACTTGCCCTAGCCCTATAAGTCTAAATAGGCAAGACTGATAATAACTGCACCATTGTTAATTCCTGCCTGTCTACCCAGAAGGTATTTACAAGTCTGTGGCTTGCAACACTTGCTAAGAAAGTTCCATCACCAACTTGCCGACTTCCTGCCAAGTCCCTGCTCCATTTCATTCTCACACCCTCGAATCCCCTGAAATCCCTCCTCTGGGGGTGAGAATGCTAAGCTCCATCTTAAAACCAAAGCTCTGGCTTCCTTAATCCTCTTACCTGGCTCTTTTCTCTGCAGAATTAATTGCTGCTGATGGCTTTATTAAGCCACAGCATCCTCAGGACACCCTGGGGGAGTGGAGGGTGGGATTGTTTTGGCAGGCTCTCTGTCCTGAATGTACTTTTGGGTCGGGTGGCAGGAGGCAGATGTGGAAAGTCTCTGCCTTGTGCCTTCAGAGAGACGGCCGTGGTGCCTTTAGGGTGGTAACACTGTGGCCCTGAATCTCCAGCTATTTGGGGGGCACCAGTAGGTCCTTGGTATTGCAGTGATGGCCTAGCCAGAGCTCTGATCTCATTTATGCGCCTGTTGACACCACTTGTTCACTCCCCAGGGCCTCAGTCTCTTCCTTAAAACAGGAATGAGCCTGCCTTGGGATTTCACAGACCTGAACACGGAAGCCTGGTGTGCAGGGTTCTTTGTCATCTCTCGCCCACAGAATGGAGACATTCATTTATTTCAAATCATAAGAGCAAGGCCTATGTGTGCATTTATATGTGTTTGTAGACCCTGTGCTTAGATAAGGGTGGACCTGGCCCCAGAAGCTAATTATTCCTTGCCCTTCAAATTCCTGGCTTGCATTTCCCACACCGGTGACCACAGCATCCTTCCTGGATGATGGGAGAAATGGATGGGCACAGTCTCTGCTATGCCCCAGGATCCTCCATCGGGGCTGTCCTTTAACTAGAGCACGCTTAAGTGTGGACAAGGTGACGTGGTCCAAAGGATGGCTCAAGTGTTCATGGGTCCCCATGAGAAAATCATTGCCGCATCAGCTGTCTTTCAACTTAGGACAGTGCTACTTCTACTTTGTGCATGTCACATTTTAACCCTTTTCTTAACTCTATCACCTCCCCTTTTGACTGGCAGAAGAAGGGCCCAGGCTCCTGCTGTGGAACAGATGCCTGTAGCTCAACTCAAAAGCAAGGCGTGCCTTCTATTGTCATCTTGACGGTTTCTCAAAGTGGCAAGGGAGCCTGGGCCTCAGTTACGGTATCAATATGAACTTTCCTTTTACAATTCCCAAATGGAAGTTAAAATATGTGAATAAAACTGTAAACAATACAATAGTAATCTGAGCTGATTAGAATCTGGCCGAGATGATGAGGGTCGGATTCAGAGGACTGAAATGTGCACACTCTAGCTTCCTTGTGCACACGGCCTCTGCTCCCTGTATACCATGGCCCTGCCTGGACCTTTTTCACCCTCACACAGAGCTGTGTGAATGCTGGAAGGTTCGTCTACGCCACCTCTACCCCAATCAGCCTTCAACGAACGATGGCATCGTGGATAAATACTGCCTCTCCCTGCGGCTCAGGTAGTGAGGGGAGCGTTCTCCCCTATCTGCCAGAGCTCCTGGATTTCAGGTGTCCACAGCAGGTAACTTACTTAACAACCACACTCTTCCTTAACTTCCTCCCCTTTCTGTCCTAACTCCCCAACTTCTCTATCAGTGTTTTTTGGACCCCTCCTAAAGAAGTGACACACACCGGGATCTTCACTGCAGTGTCTGCATCTGGGGAAATTGATCCCAGAAGCCTCCTGAATTCCCATCCCTCTCCTTTGCAGACCTCCCTGTCTTAATCAGGAGGCTGGGGTGGATGGCATGGATTCCTAACAGGGGCTCTGGACTGGGGTTGCTGTGCAGGTAAGGGGAGCATGCCCATATTTAGAGGGCTCTGTTCTACCTGTGAGGGTCCCAGCTCTCAGATGCCCCCTTCCCAACAGACTGATGCCTTCACCCCAACCCCTGCCCCACCAAAGCCTAGAAAGTTGATACCCACTGGGTGAACCTCAGGCAGCACTGTCCCTGGCTGGGGTGGGAGGAGTGGCAACAATGAGATAATCTGGCAGATGAGAGGGAGACAGGAAAAGTGGCCTCCTGACAAGCTGAGGCGTGTCACCTGGGGTTCTCATGGAACCAGAGAGGGCTGTGCCTGGGAAATTGCTGAGCCAGCCAGGAGCCAGGGCTCTCTGGTCTCACCCACCCCTGCCAATCGCAACCAAGCTCTGAAGAAACCCACAATGAATAGCACTGCTCTAGATTAAAAACAGAATACAGGTCCTCTGCAGAAAATGTGGGAAATCAGTGTTGCACACGCTCTCATCCCGATAGATCCATTATTTATAAGTTGACGTTTTGGGCTATCCCCTTCTTTTTTCTGTGCCTAGATACATGCATGCTTTGTTTAAGCACCTGGCTGCAATCAAAGCAGGTATATCTTTTTTTTTTTTTAATTGGGGATGGAACCCAGGGTCACTTAATCACTGAGCCACATCCCCAACCCCTTTTATTTTTTCTTTGAGACAAGTCTTGCTAAGTTGCTTAGGGCCTTGCTATGTTGCTGAAGCTGGCTTTGACCTTGTGATCCTCCTACCTCAGCCTCCCTAGTCCCTGGGGTTACAGGCATGTGCCATGGTGCCCAATACCACTTTGTTATTGTTCTAAAAAGTTAATATGATTATGTCCTAAGCATTTCCACATAGGTATTATTTTTAATGGCTGTAGATAGAGTGGCCATGGAAATCCTGTGCTTTCTCGTTTCTGGAGTGGCGCTACCCCTCCTTACTGTGCACTCCTGACACCACAGTGACCATCCAATAGCCCCCACCCTCAAGATTCCTTGTGTCCACACAAGGTTCCTCCCACTGTTCCTCTTCTTCAAGAGCAGAGTGAGGCCCTTCTGATCCCAGGCTCATCCCTAAGGGAGCCAGGGGAGGGGAGAGGCCAAGGCCACTGCCCCAAGATAGCCTGCCCCACCGGTCGCTCAAGAGCACTAAGAAGTGGACTAGTTCCCTCAGCACTACCTATGATCCTTTCGGAAGCAAGTCCTGCTTCTAGCAGCAGAAGCCATGTGACCTGGGTCTGTTTTTCCCTCTCAGAGCCTCAGTTTCCTTCTCTATAGATGGGTGTGCTGGTAAGAGTCCCAGCTTCCCCACAATAGTGAATAGCAGGAGATGGACACATGAGCAGCTTCTGTCCACTACACAGATCTAGCTGCCAGTCGGTCCCCCAGGGCCTGGTGATGAAGTCCAGAGCCCTTCCCAGGGACCTGGCCTGGGCGTGGAGACAGCCCCACAGGAGGAAGGAAACATGTCCCTCCCCCACACCCCAGCTCTGCTGAGCTCCCATGTGGAGGTGGGGATGGTGTTCAGGAGGAAGTCTGTCCTTGGCCTTGGAAGGGTGCCCTAGCCTGCTGGGCAGCCTGGTGCTTCAAGGGCACAGCCTCGCCTACCTACTGTCTCTGGGGAAACCAGCAGCGTTAACAAATCCTCTGCAATTTGCACCCACCAATCCCACCTGCTTGCTGGGCAGCCATGAGCTGTTTTTCACGGAGAGCTGCGCACAGCTTTGTCTTAGAGAGACAGCTCTGGCAGGGTGTCCCTGAATGAGGCCATTTGTCCTCCCTGGTGACGGGAAGGCGGCTGCATGGAGCGGGCAGAGGCAGAGAAGGGTAGAGAGGGGCTAAGGGGATTATTAAGGTAGTGAGAGGGGCCAGGCCACTGAGAGAGACCAGAAATGTCCCCACAACTACAGGGGTCTGCAAGTCCTCCATTCAGTCAAGGTAGGAGCAAAAAGGCTTAGTTTTAAAGACAGCCAGAAATGGCAGAAACAGAAACAGCAGACTCCTGGCTTAAGGAGTCCTGGGTAGAAGAGGTTGGAGCCATCTGGCTGACCTCAGGACACTCCAGCACCCCTGGGGTCAAGGTCTTTTTCTGAGCCTGCACAAGCTGCTGTAAGGAACTTGGCCTCTCTCAAGCCAATCCTCCATGGACCACAGGCCACAGACAGGGAGGGGCAAGGCAGGGGACCCTTGTATTCTTGATCTTCATCTCCAGGCTGGCTGGTGTCCAGAACATGTCTCAGTCTACCTTGTGTGATCTGTGACATCACCATTACTTGTTAGCTTCTGTGGGGGCACAGCAAGGAGACCCACCCAAGCCGATGTTTGGGGATCCAAAGCTTTGCTTGGGTCCCACTCCTGATCCCAGGGCTTGCCTGCTACTACTCTGGGGTGTGTGGGTGTGCTCAGAACAGAGGGCAGACATGCACATGTCTACAGAGCCAGGCTGCTTTTTAAATGCACTGGTAAGACAATGGGGAGGAGGGTGGATGGGCACAGCACTTGTCCCAGGGGGTAGTGCCCTTAGCTAGTCAGTCTGGAGAATGTGGTCCCAAGGCTCCCATTCAAAGGAAGTCAGGCATTTACACAACAGGGCCATCTCCCAAATAGCATTTGTGGGCAATTAATATTCATTGTCTAAAACTATGGAGCAGTCTGACCTGAGATATCTTCAGGCCACGTCCAGACCATGATGGCCAATCTGTACTTTGATTGATAAACATTCTCTGCCTGTCCTTAAGGAAGACTGGCCCCTTCCTCATGACTGTAGTGGCTGCTTCTTCTACCCTGACTACTCTCCTGAGTTCTATGGTCCTTTCTCCAAACTGCCAGTGCTGCTTCTCAGGATGGCCCTGAGATGCTGCTGGTGCCTCCTAGAGACAGGAAGGATGCTATAAAAGGCAGTGGGTGCCCCAGGGTCCCCAACTTCCTTGGGACTTGGGTAGGTCCTCTCCTCTCTGGTCCCTGGACTTCCTACCTTCTGGGGTCTGATGTTCTCTGTTCCGTGATTTCAAAACATGCTGGCTGTCCAGTGAGGTCAGCTGAGGTGACAGAGATTTGTTCAAGCGTGGACACAAGCTGAGGCATGAGGACTCTTGGGGACTTCAGACATGGAGATTGCCTGGTGCTCTCACCCACGCAGCCAGCATGGACTGATTGACGTGATGAGGCTGACATTTCAGCGCTGCCTGCCAAGTCGCTGAGGGCTGGCACGTGGAGGCGGGTGGGTGCAGGGTGGGTGCACTACAGCCTTGAGAAGGATGGAGGTGCTGGGGGCTGGATAGGTGACCTTCTCTGTACTAGGTGGTAGTGGGGGGAGCAGCTGGTTCTGAGGAGCCTCCAGATGAGGAGGATCCTAGCTGCGTGCGCGTGCGCGTGCGCTCATGCTCCCGTGCGTGCGAGCAGAGGCTAAAGGCTGCACCAGAACAAAGAGCTGGGGGCTGGGTACCCAGGGCCCCACGTGCAGAGCCCGCCTTGGCTGCTGCAGCGTCTGCTGCACTCACACTCTGCGCTCCCAGCGCTGGCTCCCTTCTCTCTCTCTCTCTGTCACACACACACACACACACACACACACACACACACACAGAGCACATGCTGCTGCAGTGCTGCCCCCAGGCCCCAGCTCCTGCTCCACAGCCCCCGATGGATACCCAGCCAGGCTCGTCGCCAGCCATCCTGACAAATCTCTCCTGTGCCGCATGAGCTCATCCCTCTCCTGGGCCCAGCCCGACTCCTGACCAGAGACAGACAGGGATGGGGCAGGAGATGGGGAGAGGGAGGTCCCCACAGATGCAGCCACAGCCACGGTTGTGCATACATCACACACACAGAGACAGGTGCAGACTCCCAGACACAGCCAAATGTACAGGCATGCGTGCACACACAGCCACATACCACACACACCACACACACAGCCACACATACACCACACAGGGAAAAAATCTGAGACCTAGAGAAATCTAGAAAGGATGCAATGTGAAGCCAGACATTGACAAGGACAGAGAGGAAGGGACGGATAGATAGACAGAAATTAGAGATAGTCAGGGAGAGAGGCCAGGAAAACCGCACAGGTGATCAGACAGAGCAGAGCCCAGACAGACACAGAAAGACAGGAGGGAGGAGGAGCACCTGGTGGGCCGCAGGTGCTCTGAGAACTGTGAGGCCAGACTTCACTACCTGGGAACAGTAGTGGGTTGTGGCTGTTAGCACTGACAAGGGTTTGACTCCTAATGAGGAAATTTGAGTGACAGCCAAGCCACAGGCATGCTATGTCTCAGTGTTACCGGATGTAGAATGGGTCCACCGGGAACTCATCTCGGGGCCTGGGAAGCATCACGTGACTTAATGGACACAATGTGGAAGGGGTTTCTATAAACTGGAGAGAGCTATGCACAGCTGGAGTTGCAGATGGAGGAGAGAAGATTTCCCTGTTTCAGTGACGCTGGAAATGCCACTCTAAGAAACACAGGGCCATGCTAGAGAGCCTGGCACAAGGTGAAGTCTCTCCCAAATGGAATGGCTTTCCACATCCTGGGCCAGGAAACACAGGTCTCCTAGTCTAGGAGTCTGACAGCCCTGGAGTCAACTATAATGGAATAGGCAGAGCCCTCAGTCTGGAGTCAGGCTAGAGTTTAAGTTCCAGATCAGCTCTATTATTTACCAGCTGTGTGACCTCAGGCAAGTCACAGAGCTTCTCTGAGCTTCATGGTCCTAACCCACAAATAAGGATTACATCCTGTGTACCATAAAGCTGAGAACTGTAGCAAACCACAGAGCACCCAGCACGCGCCTGCAAGGCAAGGGCTGAGGAGAGTCCCCTACCCCCTGCCAGGGAGGGGCTGCCCAGGGGCCTGAGCATGTCTTCCATGGGACTGCAACTGAGGCTTCTGGGCAGTCCAGCCTTCTGTTCTCCTCTGGCTATGCGGCTATGCATTCTTTGTCTTGGTTTGCCTCTCCCTTCCCCACCCGACTTTTTTTTTCCTGTGGCAATGAGGATCAAATCCAGGACATCATGCATTCTCTACCACTGAGCTAAAGTCCCAGCCTGAGTTTGCCTCTTAAATATCTCTTTCTCTTCCCTCCACTCCACTCCTGTCTCCCTCTCCTCATGTACCCCAACCTCACCAGTAACCTGCCAACTACTATCCCCATCTGTCCCCGAACAATTTGTTTTTTTGGTAGCAGATACAGTTTTTGCAAAATGAGAACTTAACCAAGTTCCTATTTCTTTAGGACAAAGACCGCAACCTCCAAGGCAGGCCCTGCAAGTTCAGCTGCTGCTTTTACTAGCCTCACGCTTGCCATGTGTCCCCTGCCTCTGAGCTCCAGAATCACTACCCTGACACAAAGCCACACTCCCTTCCACCCCAGGGCCTTTGCACAGGATGCCCCCTCATAGCTGTGAAGGACCAGGCCCTCCTTTTCTTCACCCACTCAACTCTTTCTCAACCTTCCAAAGCCTTCCCTGACCCCAAGGTGATCTACACCCCAACATCCCATGTCATCTGGAAACTTCTTCACTGCACTTAGCACACCTGATCTCTCTCTGTTACACACACACACATACACACACACACACACACACACACACACACACACACACTCCTGAGATCATTTGATTAATAGTTTTCTCTTCCTCTCAACAAGGAGCCAGGAAGCTACAGGCTCTCACTTGTTTTCATAAAGCTTTATTGGAACTAGCCACATTCATTCCTGTATACCATCCATGGTTGCTTTTGTAGTCCACAGGCCTAAAAGAGATACCATGTGGTCCTTTATGGAAAAAGTTTGCAGAGCCCCGCCCCAGACTGTAAGTTCCTGGAGGCAGGACACGGTCTTGTTCCCCTGGTGACCTCAGCCCTGGCCAACATCTGCACAGAACCAGCCCAAGACAGACGTCTTCTTAAGATGCAATTTTTACCTTGTCTTAACCGTATTGACTTATTAAAACTGCAGATTCCGACAGAAATAGACGTTCCCGGTGAGATTCCAAGACTGTTTTCTGGCAAGCAGTTCCATGCACAGCAATATCCCAGCAAAGGCTGGCAGAAAAATGGTTTCAGAGCAGCTATTGGCTTACAAGACCTTCACACAATTTTATAGGTGACGCACAGCCCACGTTTGGGGACTGTAAGTGTGTGTGAACAGGAACATAAACCACATTCAAGGGATTACGGATTGAGTGGATTTATGGAAACCCGTTGTGAGATTTCCTTTAAGCATTTTCACAAAGGTTACTTCCAAATACACTCCAAACTCAGTTAAATTGTCTGTTTTATTGTCATGCAGAAGAAATACCACCCCCTCCCTTTCAGCTACTGGTTCTTAATCAATAAAGAATATGAACACCCAGACACTGTGCCCGGCACTTTTTTCCCAGAATTTCCATGACCCCTACAAGGCAGGTCTCCTCATTTCTGTCTTCCTGAGGCTATAAACTGAGGCCCAGAGACTATGCACTTAGCATGTGACAGCTAGTCGGCCACAGGTCTCTCTGCTTTAAAGGTTTCTGGGTATCTACTGTCTAAGCAAGGCTTTGAGGATGCTGGCAAATGTAAAATTCTACCTTGTCTTATTTTTCTTTTTTAAAGGTCTTACTATGTTGCTCAGGCTGGCTCCAAATCCCTGGGCTCACGTGATCCATTTGACTCAGCCTCCTGAGTGACTGGGACTATTGGTGCACACAGCAGTCCACGGTTAAAACTATCATCAATGTGCTTAAAGCTCCAGTAGACAGACTGTTGGTTGGCAACTTCCATGGTCCCTGTGAAAGATGGGGTCAGGAGGCCCCATCCAATGAGTGACAGAGTTGGAGAATAATCTGCAGGGAAGGCTTTTAGGAGCCCTGGATATACTGACTCATTTCTTTTTTAATTTTAAACACAGGTTGTTTGAATGAATGAATGAAGTGGAGCGTAAGGGTTAAGCATGCGGACTATAGGTCTGTCCCAGCTCTGTTGCTTTACAGCTGTGTGACCCTGGGAAATCTCTTCTACTTGTCTGAGCCTCTGTTTTCTCACCTGTAAAATGGGGATGATCCCAATGCTTACGCCCAGGGGTCATTGTGGGGATGGAATGAGAGGATGCATGTCCTGCCATTAGCACAGTGCCTGTTGTAAGGGTATGGGGTGCCTTGGGACCCTCTCTGGCTCTAAAGTGCCCTAAGGCAAGTACGTGTGCAGGGGCAGACACCACGTCGAGTCCAGCCTGCGGGCCCCAGAGCCTGGCTGCTGAACTGCTCCTCCTCAGAGCTCACACCACACCTAGATGACCCAAGGCACCAGAGTGCTGAACAGGCCTGGTAGAGTCTGGTCCCCTCCCGTTGTCCAATGATGCCCGCACAGACGCTGACAGATGCTTACCGGCAGACTTGGGAGTGAACTTGTCTCGGTTGGCAGCACACACAGCCAACAGTCTGTAGCCGAGGTCCAGGTCAAACCCTTGCTGGGCCGCCACCCGGCTGACCACCTGCCAGCAGGAGGGGAAAGGGCAGGTGTGAGTCACTGTCTGCACAAAGCCTCTGAGCCCCGAGTAGGCAGGCATGCCAATTTCATAGGTGAAGCAAGTGACATGGGCAGGCTAAGGCAGGTCCCTGGGTCAGTGGGTCTGGGGTTCCGCTGCACCTTGTTTGGTCACTCAGCAAGTATTGATACTGGCTCCAAGGAGCATGTGTTGGCCTTTGGCTGGAGATGCCCTGTGACCAGTTTCAGGATGGTCCCAGGCCAGCATCTGTGTTCCACCTGTGGGTTTCTTCAATTTACCTTCTAAGACCTGGGGACTTACCCCCCACCCCTTGCTGAGCTCCTGCACCCACCCTGGCAGGGTGCTCTCTACTCCCTGCCTCTCCCAACAGCACTGGCACATCACGGATGTCTGTTAGAAAGGCAGGCTCTTGCCCAGCCCTGCCCACAGCAGCACCTGTACCCCACAAAAGGCAAGGAATTAGGACACACAGCTTTAGGGCAGAGCTGCTGGTAGATTTCTAGGGCTGCCCTGGATGGGGCAGACACACCTGACCCTGCTCAGTGCTGGCTCCATGCCAGGCGCCCTGCAGCCCTCACACCTTAGCCTAGAAACGTCCAGCCCGGGTTCTGTCTCCAACACCAAGCCCTGGCAGGACACGCACAGTGCTCCCATAAGAGGGGCAGAGTCCTTGGAGCCTGAAGGTCCCACCCCACTCAAGTTGGGGGACACTGGCAGGGCTGTCGGTTCCCTGGGGGGGCTGTGTGGAACTGGGGTGCTCCTGGGGATCCACGGATTGCTCTGGAGGCCCATGCCCATCTGGTTCCACCGTCTCCACCCGTTCCCAGGTGTCCTGTGACTGCTAGATCTGCTCACTCCCACCCGCCTTCCTCATTAACAGCAGCAAAATTAGGTTTCCTTATTAAGAAGTAAGGACCTTGGAAAACGGAGGCAGCTGGGGTGGCCATGGCTGAATGGGAAAGGAGCGCTCTCCCAGATGTGCTGGCTCTGCTTCCAAGAAAGGGGTGATGCAGTCATCAAGTTCCTGGGGGCACTCGAGGGCTTCCAAAGGGCCTCTGGCTGCAGGGGTACAGCCTGGCCCCAGGATCCATCAGAATAGCTCCCCTTTACTGCTTTCTGTTTTTAACTGATATCCAGGACTAACGAGGGTGGGAAACCCATGCCTTTCTACCTCTCTTGGAGTGAAGGGACACCTTGGAGGCCCAGAGGGTCACACTGAATCAGGGAGGAGTCCATCCCCCTTCCCAGGACCACCAGTGTCCATAGCAATGGAGCCCTAGGCCCTCTCCAGCCCTCTCCTGGAATGCTCTGTGCAGGGCTAACTTCTGAGCCTGGTTGGGAAGAAGGCCATGTCACGTTAGGATGTTTGCTTAGTGTCTCTGTCACAAACAACAGCCTCCGATCCAGAAACCTCCTGCTCTCCCCATAGCTCTGTCCTCCCCTCTGTCTACCCCAGAGCCTCTAGGCCACCCCAGGGTAAGGGCATCCTCCCTGTCAGTCTCACTGGCCAAGTAGGAAAACCAGGTTCCTAACTCTGTGTAGCGTGTTGAGTACTTCAAGTTTGCAGACAGATGCTCTCGGGACAGCCGGGAAATGTCTGGGCTGGGGGCTGCTGCAGCTGATGTTGCAAGGGTGCCCTCCCTCCTTGGTAGGAGAGCCTTGGGGTGGATATGGGTGAGGCAGGCAAGCAAGCATTTGTCAGTGCCCTGGAAGAGAACCCCGAGGACGCCAGCTCCCAGGGAGGAGGGCTAAGGAAACAGAGGGCACCTTCCCACAAGTGGATATTATTATCTATTTTCAGTTGCGGAAACTAAGAACTGACTCCAACTCAAGGCCTGTCAGTGACAGGACCATGTTATGGTCCCAGGCAGTTTGGCTGCAAAATCTGGGTTTTTTTCCCCATAACTGGACCTCTTTTTCAGCCAAAAAAGGGTTAAGCCCATAACTCTCAACCTGTCTGGAGGACTCCAGGGCTTTGGGTTCAGGGCAGGGAGGCAAAGGTCCCTGTGTTTGGACAATACTGGCTAATCCTGTTGCCCTAGTTTTAAAAACAATACTGGGTCAGTTGAGCAATAGGGCCTGGTGCTGTCTTTAGGCTGCAGGACTCACAGGCCAGAGAAGCAGGGCATATCTTTTTGCTGCCAAGTCCCCTGAGCCCTGGCATTCAGAAGGGCCCTTGGCTTCAACAGCCTCCTTTCACGGACAAGAAAGCCAAGGCCCAGAGATGGTAAGACCTTATTCAAGGTCACACAGCACAGATATGACAGAGCAAGCCAAGCTCGATACTAGGACTCCAGAATGCTTCATGTGCTGCCAGCCCCAGCTTCCCCTGACCAGTCTTAGTCTGAGGACCCTAAGACTGGGAGGACTGAGAGGTGGGGTCTGATTGGCAGGATGAATGAGCCAGCATTCTCAGGGTTCTACTCAAAGGCATGCCCTTGCTCTATCAAGGTTCTTTCTACTAAAGCAGCTGGAGCCTTGGAGAGACCTGGTTTTACTGTGGTGGGCATGGTTTTCTGTGAGGGTCCCAGGAGGCATGAAGACCCCTACCCTATATAGTCCAAAGGTGAGAAGCTGCTCTCTGCTGGCTGCCTGGGCCCTCCTCAGGCCATCTTGCTGGACCTGGCTGGCAGTCTCCTAAACTCTGGGGGCCAGAGCTCAGGGTTCCTGGGGACCAGTGGTACCAGCCCGAGACTGGGGTAAGCTGCTCCCCCTACCAGGTTTCTTTTTTAAAGCGGGGAGGGCTGGAGCGGTGGCTCAGCAATTATGATGCATGTCTGGCATGTGTGAGGATGAGAGTTCAAACCCAGCACTGGGTACATAACAAAGTTTCGGAGCAATGAACATCACATAACAAACTAAATAAAATTGATTCTCTTTAAATAAAAAAGAGAGAATCAATTTTATTTATTTTTCCATCTGGCCTTTGTTTCTTCAACACTGTGTTGTGTATGTGGTGCTATGGTTGGATCCTAGGTCCTTGCGCATGCCTGGCAAGCGCTTCAACTGCTCCAGCCACCCCCACCCCCACCCAGGTTGCTTGAGTTCATGTGGTAAGTTTTATCAGTCCCCTGCGGGGAGCATGCTGCCCTGAAAAGCAGTGAGCCTGCTAGCCACGGAACAGATTGGAGAGGTTTATGTTCCAGGAGCAGGCTCGACCCTGTAGTCCTTTCTGACTAGCATCCTCTCGGGCAGGGAGGGGAATTAGAGACATGCTGGGCCTGGACTCCAATCCTGCTCCACTGGTCCTGTGCAGCCTAAGGCAAACTAGTTAACTTCTCTGAGCCTCAAATTCCTCTTCTCTAAAGGTGCAAGGATGATCCCCTGCCACTCCACGGCTGTGCATCCTTGGCTCTGACTGTGTTCCATGGCTACACCCTAATCCTTATAAGGAGGAGCCCTTATTTCCCAATTTGCTACCATTCTCTACACAGAGGTGGGGGACAGGTACTTGTGGCCGCGGCTGCTGTTGCTTTGAAGCCAAGCAGGTTCCTAGGGTCTGCTTCTGCCATCTGCAAGCTACTCCACCTCACTCAAGTGACTTATCCTCTCTGGAGATCCATTTTCTCATCTGGGAAATGAGCACACTGTCCCTTCCTTGTAGATGACAGGCCAAACTCGGGCCTTCATTTCCACATCTATGAAATGGACACCAAATGCCCTTCTCAAGGGATGGCAGGCCAGGACCCGGTGCAGGGCTGACATGCAGTGAGTGGGTGTGAATGTGCTCCCAGGGCTGCTTGGAGTCCACAGGGAACTGCTCACGGGGGACAAGGGAGGGGCTGCTGGCGGCCACCTGGGTTTTGCTTCCTTTTCCACCTCCTCTCTTGCACTCCAACCATTGGAGCCTGCTTCTGCTTCCTGAGCACATCATCAACCATATTCTCCCTCCAGGGAAGAAGAGGAACAAGAACAGAGGTCATCCAACTGTGCGCTGGACATCCAGAGTGGTGGCTCAGGCCTGCCAAAGGCTGGGGCGGAGGGACCAGGTCCTGATGAAGAAGAGTGGTCCAGGGCAGAAACAAGGAGCTGCCCCTCAGCAAGGGCCTGGGGCTCCTAGTCTTCTCCACCCTGACGTCTCCAGGTATGTGGGGAAGTGGGGGAGGAACCAGTTTGCAGCCCAGGGTCTGAGTTGTTGAGAAATCAATGGTAACAAAATGTGTCCATTTGCTGCCTACTGCTAAGTGGTTTTTAACTGATATCTTTACAGTAAGCCAGATCCAAAGGAATTTGCTCTCAGAGCTCACCAAGGGGATCTGGGCAAACTGGAGGGTTTGGGCTGCCACCTGGATGGGGCAGGGGTGCAAGTTGGCATGGGTGTGTTGGGGGCAAGGGTGATTTACCCTGCCCTGTCTAGGTCCCCTGGGGTCTCTGACTTTCCCCAGTCATCCCCTCCCTATGCAGCAGGGCAAGGGACAAAGATGCCCAGGGTGAGGAGGATTTGCAGGAGGACCCAGAGGTTCCTAGGGTAAACGAGAGGCCAGGACTAGGTTAAGCTGCTCCCCCTCGCTAGGTGGCCTTATTTGTGAAACAGAGCTGCCCCCTTCCTGCCTCCTGCCAAGGATCTTCATAAAGATCCAAGGAGAAAAGTGCCCGGGAAAATACCCTGGGTGCCCAGGGAGGGTGACTTCCACAACTGCCTTTGTCCTGCAGCCCCTTCTTGCCAGGGGCTCTAGTGACAGACTCAGGCCTCTGCTGCCATGGCTGGAGGGTCAAGGGCCCCGTTCTGGCTTAGCAGCAAGCTGGAGGGCTGGGGGTAAGAGCTGGCCAGCAGCCCAGGGCGTGCCTGATGTGAGAGCACAGCAAGGGGAGGCCTGGACGGCTATGCCTCTGTCCACAGTCTCCCCTGCCTGGGGAGCCATGACCTCCTCGGTCTGGGAAGATCCCTCAGGGTCTCCCTAGCTTCCTCCTCCAGGAAACCCCCATCGTCCCTCCAAGGATACTGCCCTTCAGAGCTCCTGTCTCCACATAAATCATATCCTTTACTCCTGAACTTATCACCTTTTAGCACTCCACTGCCCTCAGAAAATACTCAGGTTCTTCTTGCTCAGCCCGTGAGCCCCAAGCTAGTCACTCTCTGCTTCCCTGTTAGCCTCACTGCACGTCCTGCCCTTCTGAACTCCAGCTACCTGGGTCTCCTTTCAGTTCCTTGACCAGATCCCACCTCAGGGCCTTTGCACTGGCAGTTCCTTCTTCCTGGGGTACCTTCCTCTTGTCCTCCCAAGATCACCTCCCTCGGAGATGTGTGCTGACCTGTACCCTGGCCCCTCTCCAAGGACCCTGTCATGTTTTTATTTACTCCTCTGCATGGTCATTGTCAGTTTCCCCACTGAAATGAAAGCTCCTTGAAGGGTCCAGCAAAGTCTGAGCTGGCTCATGGCAGAGACTCAGTGAATGTTTGTTGAATGAATGGATGAATGACAGAGCCACAGCAGGGCCGGTTTCCAGTCCAGCCAGTTGAGTCAGCCTCTGTCAATTCAGTCTCGCGTCCCCACGACCTAAGCAGGGCCAGGCTTGGGCAGTGTGCAGGGAGACTGTGGTGGCCTGTCAGGTCATATGTTGCATATGCCCCAACCTCCTCCTTCCTCTAGGTTGCTGACAGCTGGGGTGAGGGGACCTTCGGCAACATCTGTCCCTGGACATGGGGCTTAAGCTGAACCAGGATTAAGGGAGTTGGGAGGGAGAAGAGAGCCCGAGGGCTGAAGGATAAGGAAGATCGGGCAGTGCAGGTGGCTGCCTGATCTGGCCTGGTGGCCCTGAGGGAGCCATATGGTGTCAGCTTCTAACAGAGGACTCCTGGGAGGGTATCCTCTACATCTGCGTCCCGCGGCCCTAGTGGCCAAGAGCAACTCCTCTAGAGGCAGACAAGCCTCAATTGCAATGCCAGACCCAATTCTAAGGCTTTAAAAGTCCCACTGTCCTCTTCTATAAAACAGACACTTGAGGGCTGGAGCGGTGGTGGCTCAGGTCACTTGCCTGGCATGCATGAGGACACGGGTTCGAACCCAGCACCACGTACACAATAAAGTGTAGGAGCAACGAAAGCCACATGAAAAACTAAATAAAACTGATTCTTTCTTTCTCTCTCTCACTATCCCTCTCTCTCTTAAACAAACAAACAAACAAACAAACAAAACCCAGATGGTGTAGGACTGACTCAAGGTGGATTCAGTGAGCCGGCATGTGCTATAGGCCAGTGTAGCCTCAAATCAGGTGCCTTCCCATGATGGCCCTAAGTATGGTCACTATTTCTTCTCTTCTGAGCCAGGGTGGAGCTGGGCCTCTTGTCTCCCTTGAGTCTGGAGCTTTTTAAACAGTGCCCCTGCACTAGTCCCACGTTTGCTGACTGGCTGGGCCTGCTTGGCCCTTCCTCTTACAGCCTAGGGAGAGGAGGCTCCCAGCTAGCTGCTTACATGCTTACCTTCAAAGCTGACTCAAGGGCTGACCTTGGGCTGCCCTTGCTGGGGACACGTAAGAATGCAGGCCACGTGGTGAGGGACATTCACAGGGTTCTTCTGCCTGGTGAATTATGTCACAAGCTCTGGGCCCACCCTCTCCCAGCTTGTACCCTAGAGCCGTGGGCACCCATGTCTTTGCATACGCTGCTCTGTGGACCTGGTGTGCTCCTGCCACTCTAGGGGCTTGGCATATGTCTAAATGGCCTTTCTCAGTTTTCTGTGACCTGCCCCATCTTCCATGCTGCCCTCACCTGGTGCGCGACTTTCACAGTCATCTCTTGACACACCAGCCACCCCCACAAAAAGGAAATCCGGCTGGGCAAAGTTGTCTTCAGCTCTGGCTGCCCAGGACTTGGCAAAGCGGGTGGAACATGGTAAGTGAGGGATCAGTCAACATTCACTGGGCTGGAAGGAAGGATGAATGGATGATGGCAAGACAAAGAGCTCAACAATGCTTAGTAAGTGACTGAATGAGAGACTGGACAAAAGCATGGCTGAGCCTTCAGTCTTGCTGCTTTGCTTACAACAGAACATCAACCCCCAAAAGTGAGGCCTGCATCTTTCTCAAGCATGGGGAACCCATGTAATCCATCAGACCCAGGTTGGGGGCACACAGGGCAGGCCCAGCCCCTCCAGCATGGGTGTCTTCCTGGCTCTCACTCCAATCACCTGGCAGTGTCTCCAACACCTAGATAGGCCAGCAGTCACTGCCATGCTCCCTGGGCACAGCGCAGCACGGGGGCGCAGACTCACCGTCAAGCAGCCCATCAGGCTCTGCTCGAAGGGCCGCTGGAAGGCTCGCGGGTCTCCACACCAGTCCAGCAGCTCCGTGGCGGCATTGTGGAAGTTGGCAGGATTCTGTAAATGCTGTGGGAAGGAACAGGAGGTGGCTTGAGGTGCCCAGAGTGAGGCCAGCAAGAGGAGTACTGGGGTCTGGGGCAGGGAGTCTCCCCTACCACCTGTCTTCTGCACCTCAGCCACCTCACCTAGCAGGGAGAGATTAGCAGCCCCGCTGCAAAGACAGGAAAACCAAGGTTGAAGAGGCCAATGATATCAGATTTTCAAGCACTTTCTGCATGCTGGGGGCTGGAGGAGGAGGACCCTGCAGGGTTCTGGAGGATGGCACTTGGCCTCCCTGACTGGGGGACTGGTTCTCTCTGACCTAGGATAAGGTGACCCTGCAGATTCCTTCCTGGTTAACACCCACCCCTTCTCCCAACCCTGCCAAAGCCCAAGCTCAGCCATAGCCAAATAGGGCAGGGAGCAGGGGAGGGCACCCTCAGCTGGGAAGGGGCACCGAAGCACAAGGGATGTGGCTTAGTAATCCCAGTTCCCCAGGCCCTGTCTTAGCTTGGGGGCTGCTGGCACTGTTGGAAGGGGTCCACTCCTGGTCAAGGAGTCTGAATTCTGGGGCTAGGGTACCCAGGGCCTCAGATTCTATTTGAAGCCCAGAGGGAGGGCTGTCAGGGTGGAAAGGGGAGGAGGCCATCTGCAGGCCACACTTCTTCCAGTAACACATCCATGTCTTCCTAGGTCTTCTGAGTTTGGTACTGAGACCAAGAGATAAGACTTGCCCAGGGCCATAGGATAGGTTGGAGGGGCATCTGTGATTCTGGGTTGGGGCTTGACCAATAGAGGTGGCTCCCTGAATTTTCCTTGGGGCCTACAGAGTGTCCACAAAGGCAGAGTATAAACCGGCTGCAGAGCAGCAGGGGTGGTCACAGCTCTTGAGTCCTGCTTTCTTGGTACTGGGAGAGAGCAGAATAGTGCCTGGCCTGGGGTGGCCCTTGTAACCTATCCTCCAGCATGGCAGGCAGGTAGGGCCTTGGGAGCTACAGGTTCCTAAATAGGGAGTGGGAGAGTGTGCTGTGGGAGCCCTGTGGGGCAGAGGCCCTGATCATACTCTGCCTCCACCTCCTACTAGCTGCTCACCTAGGATGTGCCCCTCACCTCTCCCGGCTTCAATAGTCCCATCTGTGCAATAGGAATGACAGATCACAGCATGGCTGAGAATTTTTTTTTTTTTTTTTTTTTTTTTTGCGCTTAGGGATCCATGACTATTGCTACCATGTGGAGCACGCAAGGCAAGGTTTAAAAACACATAAACAGTGAAATTGCTTAGAATATCCTTCCTCCACAGAAACAAAAGACGAGAAAGAAAGCAAGGAGAGAATGAAGGTGAGCAAGCAGAAGCAAGCCCCCGTCTGCGGCTGGGGTGAGGATTAAACAAGATGAGGCTTATAGGCCCTGGCAAGGTGCCTGGTGCATGGGTGCTCCCACGTGGGGCTGCCCTTGGCCTGGCCTCTGCCTGCCAGTGTCCTCCTGGCTCCCTGGAAGCACAACTCCAGCGGGACTCAGCTGCCTGCACCTGACTTGTACAAGTCAGGAGGGACCTCTACCAATCGAGCTGTGCCCTTCAAGAGGGCCGCAGCAGATCCTCACCTCTGCCTCCTCGGCCCTCTTATAGTATGTGCCCCTCAGAGGCCACAGGCGCCCCCTGGGCTCCACATGGAAAGCTATGCAAGCAGCTCCTCCTGCTAACCAAGTTGTTCCATTTATTTGGGTGATGTCACACCGAATTAGCAGGGTCAGCTGCCACTGCCGGCTGCTCTCAGAGCTCCCTGCCTGCTCACAGGTGGCCACAGCACCCCTGTTGGGGCTCTGAGTTCACGAGTGACCTTTGAGGACAGTCGTGGGCTCAGTCTTGCTCTGGAGCCTGAGCACCAGCTTCTGGTATCTTGCCAGCCTGAGATCCTTTGTCTTCACCCCAAATGGCTCGCTCAGCTGTGGGTGCATCTCATGGGTGCAGCAAATGTCAGGCATTGCTGCTGTACAGCAGCTCTGGAGTCTTGGCCAAGCCCCTTCTCCTCTCTGTGTCTTTGTCAACTATGAGGTGACTGATGTGCACAGAGACTGAGTGACTTGGTGACACATGCAGAACACACCTGGCCCGAACTCCCAACTCAGTTACTATGCCATGAGGCCCTGGGGACATGATTGAGTTTCAGAATTCTCATCTGTGAAGTGGGGTGGTGACAGCTTGCAGGGCTGCTATAGAATTTAGAAATGCTATGTGCAGCTGGGGGTGGTTAGGTTTTAATCCCAGTGACTTGGGAGGCTGAGGCAGAAGGATAGCAAGTTCAAGGTCAGCCTGGGCAACTTAGCAAGACCCTGTTTCAAAATAAAAGCCTCTGGGGATGCTGCTTAGCAGTAGAGCACTCTGGGTTCAATCTGCAGTACAAAAAAATAAAAAGAAGAAAAGAAGGAAGACGGATTGGTTCTGTGCAAGGAGCGCATACAGAGTGCGTGCCCAGGTGAAGTCTGCTACTATAGCCTCAGCACGGTTCCTTGTTCCTCTTAGGAGTTCCTTGAGGTGAAACAGCCTACTGCTCATCTCTGGAACCCTTAAGACTAGCACGAGGCAGTGTCCCACAGGCAATGGTTGGTGGGCAGTTAACTGTCCAAAGGATGGCCCATCTGCTGAGCAGGCAGCAACCTGGCCAATTCACAAGGGGACTCCAGTGGCAGATGGAAGGTTTGGGGCTGGGCAAAGGTGAGTGTGGCCAGCCTGTTATGGGGTAGGAGTACAGACTGAGTCATAAGCAGATGCCCTCTGGCTGTGGTTGGTGCTGGACACTAATGTCCTGTCCCCCACCAAATAGCCTGCCAGTCTCCACATTTCCTTCTAAGACTTGGGTGACATCTTATAGCCACTGAGGCTGTGGGGTGAGAGTTGGACACATCAATGCCTGGATGAGGGCTGACTACCCTAGAAATGATGAATTTATTTTCTTATCAAGCCAGCCACCCACTAGTCCATCTGTGAATCAAATGATCCTTCCATCCACACCATACACTCATGTAACCATCCATCCATTCATCCAACATGAATCAATTCATACATCCATCTACCCACTTGCCCAAACACCCATTCATCCACTCACTACTTTATCCATCCCTCATCCTCTGTCCCTCAACCATTCATTCATATATCCACATATCTACTTATTCATCTAGAAGTCAATTTACCTAGTCACCCACTCATCCATCACCTATCTATACTCACCCACAGGTCCCTCTAACTGCCTATCTTTATGCCCATCCATTACCTTATGCATCCATCTGTTGGTCCACCTGTTCCAGGAACCTATCCACTGTGGGCTCTACCCTAGACTGGGCACTAGTCTAGGCTCTGCAGACTTAGAGAGAAATGTAGCACATCTGCCCCCATGGATGTCTGGGGGATCCCTGATGCAAGCCCCACAGGACCTATAACTTGAAGGGGAAGGAGCAGGATGGGTGAGGTTGTTAGGTGCCCAGGAAGTTCTTGAGCTCAGGTGGGTTGTGCAGGTATTGAGAAGGGCACCAGGGAGTTGGGGAGGCCACTGAGCAATCATGAGCTGACTCGCAGGGCTCTCTGCATGGATCCCAGCTGACTGGGACCTCTGAGTGGGACACATTGTAGAGAGAGAGCTCTGGTGCCCCCATCACTAAGCGGCTAAGAAGGGGGAACCACATATGAGCCAGAGGGCTGCAGAGCTGAGCCACTGGGTACTGGCAGTGGCGAATGTCATCAATGGCTAGAACCAGGATGAGTGGGCTGGAAGGTTCTGCTGGGAGGTGAGGTGGGGCCAAGACCCAAGGCTGTGAGGCTCCACGTGAGCTGCAGCCCTCGCCAGTCCAAGGTTCTTCCAGTCATCACTCTGTCAATCTCAGCACAGTGTTTCCCTTTCTCTTCTGATTAGGTTATGGGATGCCTGAGAATCAACAGTCCTCAGCGTGGCAGCTGTGGGGCTGCCAGACGTCAGTCCAGAGCTATGTCTGACTGGAGGGGTGTGGAGGACCTAGGCAGCTCTGCACGGCCAGGGGTCATCCGGATAACTGCTTGCACTCCCAAGTGTACCTCTATCTGACCCAAATGCAGAGCCCTCTGTGCCTGCGTGTGGGCATGTGTGTGCACGGATGGAGTAGGGGTGGGCAGCCAGAGCTGGGGGCTGAGCATACGTTATTAGGATGCCCATTTTGCAGATGAGGCAAGGCAACATGACAACTTCATCAAGGCTGTGCTGCTTCCAGGTGGTGGACTCCGGCTTGCTGACTTCGAAGTCTGAGCTGTGTGTACCAAGCTTTGAGGGGGCTGCTCCAGGGAAGGGCCAAGGGAGTGAAGGGCACCCTGACTCCTGGTGGCACAGAGCTGGACCGGGCAGAAGAAGCAAGCGGAGAGCAGGTCTCAGGGGAACTGCATGCCTAGCACACGGAGGGGCTCGGGAACAGGAAGCAGACCCGTGGAGGGAGGGAGTCACTGCCCGCCAAGCCCTGGGCAGGAGAAACTGGGTCAGAGGAAGAGCTGGGAGGGAGCCCCGTGAGCCTGAGGAGGACGGGGGAGGGGGTGCAGGTCTGGTTTCTATCCTGTGACCACGAGCAGAGGCGCGTAATTGGCATTTGGCAGACTGCTCAGGGTGGGTTCAGTCTATAACAAGTCTTCAATTTCCTCTCCTCTGACCCTGCATGGGCTGCTGAGATTGCTCTGTTTGATGCTAACAAGAGGACGCACATCCCTCATTCCTGTGGAGTAGCCACAGTTCCACCGGGCGGGCAGCTAGAGGGGCTCCATGGGCTCTGGATCTCAGGGAGGGAAGGTAGGAGACTGTGTCTGCCTGGGGTCCTGATGCCAGTAGCCTATGCTGCTTCCCTGGGCTTCTGCTGACCCCACCTAAGCCAGGAGCCTGTGCCCAGCAATGAACTACCTACCACTGAGATACTGAGGACAACAGTCCCTGCTGCCATTAGCCAGTCACCTGCCATCTGCCAAGGTTGGGCTGTGTATGTTGCCTACAATACCATCATTCCCATAGCACTCTGAGGTGGGCCTTCTGGGCTCTGTATGACACATGGGACATGAAGTTGCCCTGTGTGAAGAAAGGGGAGCAGGGGTGCAGATCCAGCATTCTCTGGTACTGAAGCCTGTACCCCTCTCCCTCCCTCCTCACACTCCTGGGTCTATGCAGGGAAGCTGCCCACTCCTGGTCACCTGTGAAGGGTTCCCCGACCTCCCAATAATCCAGGTCAGGGTGAATTGCCTCTTGGGCTTGGTGAGAGCATTAGCAGAATGGGAAACGGGCCACATTCCAGGATGAGGTCTTCCCAGACCAGTGGGGTTGTTTTGGGCTGTGTGACTTCCATCTACCCCCTTCCCCTCTCTGTGCTTTGGTTTCCTTTTCTGTAAAATGATTTAACTTCTCAGGACCTTTTCTTCTTTTGTGTCCTTTATTAGCAAGCAGTTGGAGCAGAGGGGCAGAAAGCTTAGGTCTGGAAAGACAGGTGGAAGGGGGACCACAATAGCAAGCACTTCACTTCATTCTCACAGCAGCCCAGAGCACACAAGCGGAGCCCCGAGAAGGCAGGATACTGGCCCAAAGTCAGCTGGGGAGACAAAGGCAGTGCTGGCACTGAAACCCAGGTGGGTGTAATTCCAGTCTGCCCCAGCACGCCAACAGCACTGTCACTAGGCGGGTATCAGGGAGCTGGGGCGGCTCTACTATGCTCACCATGCCTCTCTCCCAGCACCCCGCCGGATGCCCTGCCGCATCAGTCGTCACCCCCACGCTACCCGGCGGTCTGCCTCATCCTCCAGCCACGTGCACCCACCCACCTGCTTGATGCACTGCAGCCGGTCGTTGGTCTGCTGGATGTGCCTGTCCATAGAATTCATTCTGGCCACTGCGCTGGGTTCTACCCGAGAGCCATGAACGTTGTCCAGCCTGTGAAGAGAGGGACGAGAAAATGTCACTGGGGTGTCACCCGGCCTATCAGCCTCACACTGGCCTCCCAACCCCCACCAGCCCTGACACCTGCAGGTTCCAGGGCCCTTTCCAAACCATGGTGGCATCTGTCCCAGGCAGCCCTGCGCTGGAGCTGCCCAGCCTTCTTGCTTTGCTCTGCAGAGCTGTTTGGGGAATGGCTGGCGTGATAGCAGGTGGTCCCGCGTGCTCTCCGGGGTGGCTTATGGGAGCACTGGGCAGGTACAACTACCTGATGGGAAATTGCACATATTTTTGTACATGTGCGTGTGCACGGTTTGTGTTAACTGGTTGTGGGGGAATAGCAATCCCATCCCCGGAGTCCTGGTTCAGGGCTTAGTCTGCCTGATGTGGCTGTGTGTGGGGTGCCCTATGTGGACAAGGAGATCTTCCTGTGTGACAAACTTCATGGCCTCTGTGCCACAGTGCAGCTCTCCTGTCACGGGTGCCCTCCCCAAATCCCTCTCGTTTTAGAGTTCTTCATACTCCACAATCACTCACAGTTGAATGGTTCTGTTTCTTTTTCCTTCACTTTTTCTTTCTGGCAAAGGAGAGTAGGCCTTAGCACCACAGCATTTTCCAGATAAAACAGTGGCCAAATCTGCTGCACAGGGCAGAGTGGCTGGGGTGGAACAGCCATGGGCGTCCTGAGCACTAGCTCCCTTTCTTGAATCAGGGGAATCAGGGACATTGACAGGAAGCCTATAGTGCTCAGCCTTCTTTCCTGCCCTGCCACACTGCCCTAAAGAAGGCCACTCCTTGCCGGCCAGGTCACAAATGTCCTGTCTACCAGGCGTTCTGTGCTGGGCACCTGCATTCTCTTCTTTACAGGCTATGTCTATCCTTGTTTTACAGATGAGGAAACAGGTCCCAAGGTCAGCCAAGTCTGCATGGCTAGGAGGAGTTTGAGCTGTCTGCTTTCTGTCCTGCTCTTTCCGTCCAGCCCCAGAACCTTTGTTGAGGGACCACAGCTCCTGCCTGGCCCCAGCCTTGGAAAGAAAGCCCTGCTCCTTCTCTGGGGAGACCTTCACTTCATGGCTCCTCCAAAGCTTGAAAAGGGATTCATTTTCATGGTTCAAAAACCAGGGCATCCTCAAGGGTGTCCAGGGACGGGTCCTGGCCCTGTGCTCTGCTCCAGTGGCCCTTCCTGGAGAACCAGAGCCTCTTCCTATTGAGGCAAATACCTATGTGTACTATCCCTGCCACTTCTTGCTTTAAAACATACACAGCAGCGTTCAACAGCCACCCTCTGGACCTTGCTTCCCCCTCTTAATAACATACCTCCAAGCTCATTCTCCATCAAGACATAAAGAGCCTTTTCATTCTTTAAATGGTTGCACAGTGTTCCAAGTACAGGAAGCATTTACCAACTAACATCTGAATGTCGGCACCTGCCAGGGGCTGTCCCATGCCCTAGATCTTGAGCAGGGCCTTGCACTCAGGGTGCTCGCTTGGCCGCCTGGCATGAGGGAACCTGGAGCCATGCTTCATTGGAACAATCTTCCATGGGCACACCTAGAGAGCATGCTCTTGGAAGTAGAGGGGCTGAGTCTCTTGGACATTTGTATTTATTTATTTGGTACTGAGGGTTGAACCCAGGAGCACTTTACCATTTAGCTACATCCCAAGCCCTTTGTTATTTTAATTTTCAGACAGGTTCTCACTAAGTTGCCCAGGCTGGCCTTGAACTAGTGATCCTCTAGCTATAGCCTCCAGCGTAGCTGGGATTATAGCCACGTGTCATGGTGCCTGGCTGGACATTTGTACATTTTTTTTTTTTGAGAGAGAGACAGACAGACAGAACCAATGATAGCCAATTTTATTTGTTTTTTGTTTTTTCCATTTGGTTTTAGTTTTACTGAAAAGAGATTTGTACTTTTGATCAGTGCTTTATCATGGAGCTCTCTAGAAAGAAGGTGAAAATGGGGATTGTGCCCCATGTTTACTTCTCTGATGACCAGCCCTGTGCTCACTGCACCTGCCACCCATCACATGTACTCCCTGCCACCCAGCTTCCCCATCCACCATTTCTCTATCTCAGCGCCTGTCATTTGTGCATTTGTCCACTCCCTCAGGGACCCACCCCCATACCCGGTCTGCACTTGTTCACCAATTCCTGTCTCTGTGATAACCACGCCCAGCCAGGTCATATGCTGGGCCTCTGGAATGAGCAGAGATTAAGAGGAAATGGTCCTCTGGGGTTCAAGCACCTCTGGGTTCAACTGCATTCACTACACATCACCTATTAGGTGACAGTTTGTTGGGTTGCTCCTACAAACGGTCAGGTGCTGGTCCAGGCACTGGGCACAAATAGACACTGCTCGATATATCTCCACTTTGCAGATGAGAAAATTGAGGTCAGAGTTTACAGTAGATTTTGTAAGAGTCAGCTCCAGAATCCGGGCTTTCCCATTACAACTTATGCTCTTGAACAGGGACTGGGGAGGGGCTGGGGACCGCACTGGAGGCTGCTGTGGTGTTGCGGGGGAGGAGACGGTGCGGCTCTCCTTGGTCCCCCAGCATGCACCTCCTGCATGTACCTGCACAGCATTCACATGACAAAGGTTTCTGGAGCCAGGGACCAACCATGGGGAAGCAGGGACATGAGGGGGCCTGGAGCAGAAGCAAGCTGGCACACCCTTCCATAGGCCAACTCGGTTCCTAGTACAGGACCACATTTGAGTATGAGGGGTCCTGGTGGTCCTCCATGCACCACATGGAACTGACAGGGCTGTGAAATTCCAGGTACCACTGTGGGCATGGGTGAACAATGGCAGCTGGGGTCTCTATAGAGAATGTGGTTTCCACAACCTGCTGGCACAAGGACATTGTGCTATGGACCATTAAACCAAGGCCAGGTCAGCTCTGCGACTGGCTGTGAGAGCTTGAAGGGAAGTTCAAAGCAATTCCAGGCCTGTCCACAGGCAGCAGCCAGGCAAGACAAAGGGTCAGTGGTGGCCCACGTAGCCAGCAGGGGGCGCTGTTGACAAACCTGAGTATCCAGAGGGTTGGAAACCTGCACCCTACACATTCCAGGACTCTAGTGGGCCCCGGTTTCTCCATCTTGTAGGACAGGACAGCATGAAGGGAGAATGAAGTGATCTTACCAAGCTCTGAACCTAAGGAGGAACTTCCCAGGGTGGACACGGCATTTTGTCCGGGTTCAGAGACCCAGCAGTGCCTTGGCAAATGCTTGTTTAATAGTTCACAGTTTCTGGAGTCAGCGGGGTGCTCAGTCCACCCAGGGGACTCAGGGTGCTAAGGCTGTTCTTCCCTGTTAAGCCATGGTGGAGGTGGATGGGACTGGAGACTGGTCTCACTTTAGGAACCAAACAGCAAAGCCAGAGACAGAACTGTTGAGTTCAGGATGGTGTCCATGCCAGCTCACGGGCAGCTGTCTGAGGCTGGTGGCTGGACAGGATTGTGGATTCAAAGAGCCTAGGAAATCAATGGCTGCCCTTCTCCACAACAGTTCAGGTGGCTTTATTTTAGGGTGCCTGAGACCCACAAGTGGTTTTTCCAAGGCCACATGGTGTGTCTGGGCTGGTCCAGACCTTGGGGACTTTTCTCCCAAATCAGAGTTCCATTTTATGAGAATCACACAAATCTGTGAGGCCCAGGGGAAGGTGGGCAGCTGTCAGGACAGACATCACAGATCACCAAGACAAGTGTGTGCCCTCTGTCTCGTAATCTACAAAAGGATAAATGTGCTGCTGAACTAAGGAGGGACCCACAGGTAAGGTGATATTGTTAAGCTGCTAAGATCAGTGGTAGAAAATTGGGATTATTAACACCAGGAATCGAAGGGACAGGAGGCTCAGACCTCACAGTAAAGGGGGCAAGGCTTCAAAAGCTAGGGTCACAGGCATGAAGAAAGGGGGTGGGCTGAACAAAGAACAAGACATGTAGCTTCTGAGGGTGGTTCAGAGAGGTGAAATCAGACCTTCAAGGTCACACAGCCAGGAAGCTGCTGGGCTAAGATTTAAACCCTCTGCCTTTTTAACCATTAATGTGTTGTTCATTACACTCCTTCAAGACTAATGGTCAGAGCCTCCTGACTGTCCCCACCTCAAGCTACGATCGAGTCCCAAAAGATGACCTCCTTTATCACCCAACCTGTTTAAACCCAGTTATCTTTCTCTGGGTCTGAGTTCTCTCTGCTGACTGGCACAGAGAAATGGGAGCCCATGGCAGCCAGCAGAGGTCGCCCTCCGCCGCGGGACAGGGCTCAGGTTCCGCAGCTGGCTCTGCCTTTGGGGGCTTGGACTCTTTTAAGCCTTTACAAGTCATTACAAACCTTTGGTAGCTGCAGCTCCAGCATCCAGAGAGGTCTGGGCTCCCTCCCACAGATCACTGTTGCTAGGCCATGACTGCAGCCCTTTCTATCTGCCTCTGGAGGGGTAGTAGCCTCAATTAGGTCACACCACCCTGGCTCAGCGACCTGTACCTGTCCTTGTCTGAGCATAACCTGCCTACCAGCAAAACTTATCTGCAGGCAAAACTAGTCAACTTGGGGTGAGAGAATCCCACTCTGCCAACCTCCAACTGGGTGAACGGCCAAGAAGTGGGGCCTCAGTTTCCCTATCTGTAAAGCAAAGCATTGGGTTAGTTAGCCTTTGGTGGCCATAATACTCTAGCATCTGAGGACTCTTGTGTTGGGAACTCTGGTTGTTTATGACAATTCTTGATAGGAGTCGTACACTTGGCTTTGAAATTGCAAATCCCGTCCCAAGGCGGGTCTTGGGAAGCCTGCTGGCCTGGGGCCCTGGAGAGAGGGATTCTTCACTGTGGCCCAAGGCCACAGATGCTGTCCCTTTTGCAGCTATGTGTCTTATGGAAGGTTTCAGAAGGTGACATGGGGGTTAGCCTGATATTCCCATTTCCTAGGGGTGGTCTCACAGGGCCGAGCTCCCTTCTCACCATCCAGCAAAGCACAGGCTCAGTGCCTTGTGCAGAGGGCACACGATAAAGCTGCTACTGCATATGTACGGCTGCTGGGAGGGCAGAATACTGAAAGGGGACAGGGTACAATTGAACCAATCTCCTGCACCCACCTGTAATGGGATGAGGGGCAAAAGTAGAGAAGTGGAGAGGACAGAGAGGGCACTGAGGGCCCTGAGGGACTGGAACCCTCTGGCTGTTCTACTTAGGACCCTGGATTGTCTCTGGGCTGCCAAGATTGGGGAAGATGGATGGCCTATGGTGGGATCCTTCTGGACACAGGTAAGTGTGCTCTTACTGCTCCATGGTCCTCCCTGCAGGCAGCTCCCAAGGGAGGCAGGACGACCTAACTGCTGGCTCTATAAACTCAAGTGTGTTTTATTCTCATTTTTCAGGCCTAACGGGTTCATCAGCACACCCAGTGCACACGCATCCAGGGAGAGAGGCATGTGCGTACCACGTATGTGCACAGGCACATGCCTATGGACCCCTTTGCACACTTCAGAGCAGGTATGTCCACACACTGGATATTGGCACGGATGTCCTTGAGCACACACATCTCAAACCAGCTTGCAGAGGCAAGTGGCGAGTCCCCAGAGAGCAATGTGAGCAACGGTGTGCAGAAATGATTCAATCACCACGCACATCTGCAGCTTGGGTCCCCTGGGGTGAGCGGCACTGGAGGCAGGGGTGGGAGGGCTCTACCTACAGCTTGAGAGCACAGGCTGCACTCCAAGACATGGCTGTGGCCAGCAAGCTGGAGACTGCTTCCTGCTTGTCTGGCAGAAGAGCCTGGGGTCCAGGGGACCCATGTGGCCAGCCCCTTCAACAGCTTCAGACTCTGAAAGGGACAGGCATGATGGACCTCAGGCTTGGCAGTGACTTGCTGCCCTGCCTGTGTCAGCACCATCAGGGTTCCTCTCGGCCTGGCCCCCACCTCCTGCCACTCCTGGCTGCATCCTGTGTTCCCACCTGGACTGCCCACTGCCTCCTAGACTTGAGCTCTGATGACCACGCCTCCAGGCCTTTGCCTCTGAGGCCCCTCAGCCCAGAACAGCCAGCTACTCCATCCATCAAGGCCTGGCTCTCTGTCCCTCCTAGCAGAGGGGCTCACTTCCACTCCTGTTCCCTCAGCTTCCCTATCATGCACCCCCATGCCAGTGGCACTACTCAGTGGTGTACCTTTGCCTCTGTCTCCCTATCAGTTGGGATGTCTTCCAGTTATGGATTCCAGATTCTAGCACAGGACCTAGTACCCAGCAGGGGATCATTAGGTGGATGAACACATGTGTGGATGGACAGACATCCCTAGGTGTGCATGTAAACCAGGATGGCAACAGCTGAAAGCCCAGAGTTCCAGCTCTGATCAGAGGACCCTGGGACTGGGGGAGATGCCAGCTACCCAGACCAGGATGCCTATACCACTGGTGGGACAAGTTTGACTTTAGGTGATCCATAGGCAAACCTTATACATTTTCATGGGGTTTTAGGATCAGGAAAATGATCACTGGTGAGTTCATGAATATTATTTAGATTGAAGTTAAATTAGGTAGTAATGGCCAACCTAAGTGGGCTCAAGAAACATTTCAGAGTGGCGTGAAAGTGATCAAGATCAGAGAAGCTCTGGTGTAGATTAAAGTCCTCCTTATCTTAAAAGTTAGGAGGAGAAGCCCAGAGAGGTGAAGGAACTGGCTGGGGTCACTGAACGGTGGCTATTTCACTCCCAGTCCTGGGGGGTCTATAGCAGTGGAGAAGCCAAGAGAGCAGGAAGAGTCATTTTGACTTTGGGGCTCTACTCCAGAGAAGTCAGGAAGGACAGGGATAGGAGACAAAAAGGGAAAAGGGAGGGGAGCAGCAGTGCCAGGTGGCTGCAGGGACCAGCTATTTCCCATTCTAGGCATGCAGCCTTGCATAGGGTGGGTCCCATAGGCGGTGGCCCCTAAAGCCAGACCTTTCTGGCAGTTAGGCTATGGGAGGCCATCTCATTTCCTTGAGCTCGTGTCCTCAAGTGTCAAATCAGAAGGAGATCTGCTCCTTTCTCCACTGAGCAGAGGAGCTGAGTAGATGAAATTGCTCAGGGATTTGGATCATGGCCCCTCTTTCTTCAACCTGAGCAGTACTCTGTGCCAAACCTCCATGGGTCCACATCACCTGGCCACTTGATCCAGAAGCTTTGGCTGCACACTTGAGGCTTCTGGAAGCATGCAGAAGGTTGTGTCTTCCCATGACACAACCTTACAATGCCCACCCTAGTCCAGGGGAACACCTACTTCTAATGATGGTTAAAGGAGGTTATGGCATTTCAACCATGCCTGACAACCTGTCCTGGATGCGAAAGTTAATCCAGAGAGAGCAATGAGGTACTGGGGGACACTCATCCATACCACACTGACCAGGGTGCAGCCGCTGTCAGCCCTACACCAAGCTGGGAAGCCAGCTGCATTCGGGTGTGCCCTGTCCTCTGGGTGTATGATGCCATAGTACACCCAAGCCATGCCCTCCTGCCAACCTCTGGCCATGCTCCAAGTCCTTGACCTCAACTTCCCCTGGCAGTGTCTCCCCACAAAAGGCAATGGAGGGGCTGACTTCAACCCTGCACAGTTCCCCTGGGCTTTCTTTCACGCCCAAATTTATGTCCCACTTTCTTTTTCCTCAAAGTGGTAGAGAAATTTAACAACTATTGAACCTATATGTACCCGACACTAGATTCTCTAAGCCGCCTCCCTTAAGCCTCAAAACTCCACTGTGATGTCCCAATTATTGTTGCCATGCTACAGATGAAGAAACTGAGGCTCAGAGAGGTCCAATGTCTTGCTCAAGGCCACACCACTGAGAAGAGGCAGTGCTAAGATTCAAACCCTAGTTTGATTACAAAGCCCATGTTTTGTGCATCACCCTCTCCATAGGAGCATGGCAGGCTTTCTTCAACTGGACACTTTCTTCCTAGCCCAAACTTCCCTGAGCATGACGTCTGCTGTGGAATGATGAGTACAGTACAGAGCTGGGGTACACAGGCCCGACAGACACCGTCTAGAGCTGGACGCAGGCCACAAGCCTCTCCCAGGACTGCAGTGCTCAAGTCAGTCTCCTATCCGGTCTGTCCTTCTTCCTGACCTCATGCAGTGACTCTGACCTGGCCTTGCCTCCAAAGCCACAGATGCTATGAAGTGGGGAAGGAGTGGGGTGGGGATAGTTACTCAAGTGTCCCTGAAGGAGTGAGGCTAGGGATGGAGGAAGGACCTTCTGACTATCAGCTGGTGTGCTCTACAATCCACACCCTGCAGATGTTCCTACAGCTCCGGCTCTAGGGAGAAGGAGGTGCTTTTGACTGTCCCTCCTTTACCTCCAGCTCCTCAAGTTTCCAAATCCACCCACCTGGCATTCTGGGGGAGCTCCTGGGCCAATCACATTCCCCAGGAACCCCCTGGCACTGGGACACCAGGGACATGGTGTGGAACCACCCACACCCAGTGCAGGCATGGCTAATCAGTCCCACTGTCTTCCCATCAAGTCCAGACACACCCAGTCCATCTTCCATATACCCTTTAGCCCAGCCACTCTAAACCACCTGGTACCAAACCCAGCAATTAAGACTCCCAGGTGGTCCATCTTTTTAAGAGGAGTGAACAGGGGCCTAGAGAGGCGAAGGCTCAGACTGAGGCCACCAGGCAGACTTTGTGTACTTTCCTGAAACTGAGAGTCAGAGCCAGGCCCTTTTAAAGTCACGAGCCCCATGTAAGGAGATGCAGGAGCCAGCCATGCTTCAAGCAGCCTCACATCGCAGTCTCACAGTGGCCTGCACTATTCCATCTTGCAGATGAGAAAACTGAGGCTCAGTGTGGGTGGGTAAACTCTCCTCCTCAGTCAGGGAGGGGTGGCTTGCCCAGCACAGCTGTCCCTCCTGAGCCTGTCCTTCTCATTTGACTAACGGGGCATGCCTTCTCCTTGAGTTAGTTACCATTAACTGTCAGTATATTTTTTAAAATTTTCTCAAAAACTATAAAACAACAAAAGAAAATTTAGGGAAACAATTCTAAAGGAGTCATTTATTTGAAATAAAAGTGGTAGATATGGAAAAACAAGGAACAATCCTCATGTCTTACATCTGGAAGGAATCTGGGAATTTGCTCAGGCCCATTCTAATACTTATAAATGAGGAAACTGAGGCCAGGGAAGGTTGGGTGTGGGTAGGACAGAGTCCAGGAGTCCACTGGGAGTCCTACATCCAGACCTCGGAGTCCGCGACTGTCCTCTCCCAACCACATTTAGTCCATCCCTGGCAGATGCCCCCCCAAGGCCAAGCTTGAGGTCAATCTGCAGACAGCTCAGATGGGGCCCACTCTGGGAGCTTCCAGGCACCACAGGAAGGGGGAGGGCTGGACTGGGTACCCATGCCAGGTGTGATAAGAGCAGGGGCTCTAGGCCTCCTAGGAAGCATATGAATTCTGCCTTACAAAGCCCTGTGTGGTCTCCTAGGCTCCAGCATCCCTGGATATCAGGGTTCAGCTGGGCTGAGACTGGTGTACTGTCCCTTCAAGTCCCCTTTCTCTCCAGAATGCCCTTATCATGGGGGTGGGTTCAGCCAGGGCTGGTCCCCATCATGCTACCTGGCATGTTGTCTGTGCTCAAGGAGTCTCTGGGTATGAGGCTACTCAGGGGCCTAAGAGTTCCAGATCAGAAACTTTCCAGGGATAAGCTGGGTACTCCAGGGGCAACTCGAACACACAATTTCAAACTGCCTGCTGGCCAGAGATAAAAATTCACATCAGATGCTTTAAAGCCACATGACTCCTTGATACTTTGTGGCACGCATTCTTCAGTTTACAAAGCATCAGTGTCAAACACTACCAGTAGACCCTTCTTACCACCCATTTCAGACAGACAGTGTGGCTTGGTGGTTAAGAGTGTTGTTCAGATCCCGCGCCTGATGTCTGCTGGCCTCTGTGCCTCGCGGACCCAGCCTGATCCCACAGCAGCACAGCTACATCCTCTTCAGTAGGGTGCAGGGGAGAGCTTCCTGCTCATCCTGAATCAATGCTCCTGTGTGACTGGGGTCCCAATCCCTCGACTCTTTGGCCTTGGTGAAGTAGGGACTGGGTGAGATGCTTTCTAAGAAATCTAGGTTTAACACAGTTGGAGGAGGCTGGGAGAAAGAATTGAACAAAAAAGTAACATGGCATCTCTGACTTCCAGAAGCCTAAAATCCAGGTCAAGACACACCAGCCATCCAGCTCACCTGCCAGAAGCACCCAGCACAGAGTTGGACCACAGAGCTCAGGGTCGGGCTGGGGTCACCCATGGGCTTCTGGAGGAAAAGGATGGGGTCAGGCCCTGAGGGCTGGAGAGATAGGCAGGGGGCGCAGTGTGGCTGGGCAGAGGGCCACATTGTGGGGGTGGGCAGGGAAGGCTTGACTTGGCTTATTTTAGATATAAAACCATATGCCCAGTGCCTTTTGGCCAGGCCTGGTTGGTCAGCCTGGTAGGGTGACATGGGGATCTTTCTTCAAGGAGAAGGTATTGAAAAGAAGCAAGACCCTCACAATTTATCCACTTTTTAATGAACTTGCCCTGCTGCCTTAAGTGATTCCCTGCTTACGCTCATTCTTTTGAAAATTCCAAAGTGCTATTTCTGACCTGTGATTTACTATTGCCGTACGTCTCTATAAGCAGTGTTTTAGCTTAAGTGGCAGTTGCATATTAATTACAAAGTTAATTATGTGCTGTGTAATCATGCTGTAATTCATTAGTTTACTCTACACTCTGAGAGCCTCATGCTAATAGCAAGATCTGACAAGGTTTCAGGAATCAACAAAGATCTGCTGAAAATCCAGAAGAGGTCTGGAAAGGGTTGGAGACCCCACCATGGTACTTCCTCCGGACCCTTACCTCTCCCTGTGGCAGGTCTGTGACCTTGTCAGAGGTTCACATGGACAGAGCACTGGACCCACAGCTGCCCAGGGATCTGTACAGGCACCCCTCCGGGAGCACACACTGCTTACAATTAACCCTGAGTCTGCAGAAGCCAGTAAAAAAACGCAGCTGGCTCTTGTTCCTTCCCCCGTGGAAGCGCAGGGACAGGAACAGAATTTGTTTAAAATTACTTACGGAACAGGGAGTCACTTTTAGGTGAAAAATTAACTGCTCAGATTAAAAAAAAAAAAAAAAAAAGTCCTGGGAGTGGCGACCATGAGGCAGGCCGGGAGGACTCTCTGGTACCAGACAGTGGTTCAGATGCAGAGACCCAGGTCTGAAAGGGGACGGGGACTGCCTGGGGGTTGGATCAAGGTCTGTATACAGGGATGTCCAAGGGAATACTGGCCATATCCTCTCCCCCTTCTTCCCTATTTTGTCTCTGAAGAGTGATCCACCAGGCCAGGCTGCGCTCCCCATTCTCCTCCCTAGACAATCTCAAAGGTTGGAGGAGGCCCAGGTTCCTGTTTGTGAGATGGGTGAAAGCTTCCCAGCCCAGGACCACATGATGGATAGGAACAAGATCCCCCAGCCCACTCTAGGGTTGTTCCAGGCTATTCTTTCCTAAAACCATCTCTCCCAAGGCCCAGAGTTGACAGTGCCAACGAACCTCCATGATCTCCAAAGGCATTTAAAAGTCAACGTGAGAAAGACAGGCCTGCTCCACACACCCCGCCCTAGGAAATCTGCAGATCAAATTTCAAGCCCTTGTTGCAGGAGGGGGTAACAGGGCTGTGACCTCCCCCGGACATAGCGATCTGGTGGCTGAGACCCTCTGCTTTCCAAATATAAACCTGCTTGTTTATTTTTGCTGACAGCTGAATGAAAAAAAAAAATGTGGAAGTCCTTTCCCTTCTGGCTTCAGTCAATAAGAGGAGAAAGACTTGGAGCCCCAGCTGGCATGGGAGGAAGATAAATAAGAAAAAACAAAACATGTCCTTGTGCTACGGTGGAATGTTTTAAAAAGAGGTGAAAAACACAAGGTCAGGGGCAGATTTCATTTTCTATCATTTCCACAGGCTCAACGAGGAGGCAGGAGGCTGCCTACTAGACAGTTCTGGAGGAATCAGTTTTGGAGGGAATTCATTTTGGGGAGCTTGGAGGGGCATCTTAACAGCTCAAGCACTGTGGTTTCCTTTCCAGGGAACACACTGGTTTCCCTGGCAACAGAGAAGTCCAGCCTCCAAAGTTCTGATGGGAGACCAGGCTTGGCCTGGGACACTCCTGACAATTATCCATGGGCTTCACCGTCCAGCTTGCCCAGCCATTGAGCTGGGAGGGGGAGGTGCAAAAACGTTAGCTCTGCAAAATATGGGCCCCGGTCCCCGTCTCTCCCCAACATTGAGCAAGCAGCGACTCATCCTAGATTCAGTGCTTTCCAGGGCTTTACGGCTGAGCAGGTAAAAATGCCTGAAAACAGCTTGGAAACAAACCCATGTTTGACAGCACCCAAGGACCCCAAGGAGGCTGTAAAGGTGCTGGGGTGGGAGGTGACGGTCCAGCAAGCACCAGGCTTCTTGCATAGCACACCTCAGCTGGTGTAGCGGGCACAGGGGACCTGGATCAGAACAGAGCAGGTCGGATTTTCTAACGTCATCTTCCATCCACATTCGCTTAGGATTGTTCCAGAGGCGCCTTCTGGATTTAAAGCCCATCTTCCCAGAGAGAAATATTGAAGCGTCTAGCCTGGGAAGATGTGGTTCATGCATCAGGTGCAGGAGGGAAGAGTGGAGTGAATGAGCAGAGAGAAGCGCCTGGCAGAGAGGGGCCGGCGATTGCATTTGCAGTGCTCTTATCTGGCTGCCACCGGGAGCTGGGCTAAGTGCTCAACATACATTATCTCATTTAACTCGCTCTCCTGCTGCCTGGTGAGGCAGACACAATTATCCCTTACTGGAGGGAGCGGAGGGGTTAAGTGACCTGCCCAAGGCCACCCTGTAAGTGCATGGCGGAGCTATGAGTAACACCTGCCCATCTTCAAGGCCCACTCTCACGCTCACACTGCCTTGCACGGTGGGGTCAGGAGAGGGTACGAGAGTGGGGGTAGGAGGGATGCTGTGGCTAGCAGTTTCTTCCCCTGTGGAGAAGGAGACAGAGGTTCCTGGCATTCTCCTCTCTGCTCCCCTCCCCAGAGCTTCCCCCTCTCTTATAAACACTCTACACACTGTCCTCCCTCAGGAAGACAGGCCACAGAGCACAGCCACCTGGGGCTCCAACCCAGAACCTCCAGCCCCTCTACTCCACCTCCAGGCAGACATGGCCTCAATGGCTGGCGCATCTCCAGGGTCTCTCAAATCGTGTTTTTTATGAGCACAGTCTCTTTTAAGTCCAAAACAACCTTTATTTTTTTTGGGGGGGGTGAAGTGAGAGAGAGAGAGAATCAATGAATCAGTTTTATTTAGTTTTTCATGTGGCTTTTGTTGCTCTGCCACTTCATTGTGTACGTGATGCTGGGGTTCAAACCCACGTCCTCACGCGTGCCAGGCAAGTGCTGTTAACTGCTGAGCCACCGCTCCAGCCCCAGAACAACCTTTCAATGTAGGTGTAATGGTTCATTTCATAGCTTAGGGGATGGAAGTTCAGAGAGGATAGGGAGCATGTCCAAGTTCACAGCAAGGGGCAGAGCTGGGGTTTGAGCTTGACCTGACATCAAACCCCAGATATGCTCTTAACTGATGATCATGGTGATGATAATGATGACAGCCAAGTTTTCTCGAGCCTTTCCTATGTGTTCTGCACTGTTTGCAGTTTTCTTTTTTTATTTTGGGATACTGGGGATCAAATCCAGGACACTGCACATGCTTGCAAATGCACTACCACTGAGCTACATGCCCAGATCTTTTTATTTATTTATTTTTTTAATTTTTGAGGTAGTTTCTTGATATTTTGCCCAATCTGGTCTCAAACTTGTGATCCTCCTGCCTCAGCTTCCTGAGTAGCTGGGATCATAGGCATGCACCACTGTGCCTGGCTCCCCACTGTGTTAAGTACTCTACGCATTCTTATTTTATTCTCTGAACCATGTACTTTAAATAGCCCCATTTCACTTATGGGAAACCAAGACACAGAGTTCTGAAAGCAACATGGTCAAGGGCACACAGCTAGTAAGTTGCAGGGCCAAGGTCTGAACTCAGCTGGAGAGTTCATGTGCTGCTTTTCCCCCACTGAGTTTCTAGATGGTTTTGGGACCCTGCTAGGGCAGGGAGCAGTTGGGGGACCTGGATTTTCCCTTCATATAGCTCTACTCTCTGAAGCTCCCCTCTTGCCCCAGGGAACATGGAGCTGGGGCTGCACTGAGTGGCGCATGTGCATGTCTGCCAGGGTGCGCTCTGGGCCTCAGGCCCATGCTGCACTGGGGATATGCGTGCGCGGCTGATTTATAACCCCAGAGAAAACAGAATTGCAAATCTCACCCACAAATCTTCCTTATCGAGGTGCTTGCGACAGGCAGACACGTCGTGAATTCCCCAGAACAGGCAGGCCTCCCCTTGGCCTTGGCTCCTCAGGCTCCCTCTCCTCAGGGCCTGAAAGGGGACACACATTGGCTCTGCAAGGTCCTTCTGGCTGCCAGCAATCCGGCCAGCTCAGCTCTGGGAGTGGTGGCCCACCTAGGTGGGTCCACTATTGCTTATCAAAAATGCTGGCTCTAGAGAGAACCAGCACAGGAGAATCCCCCGGGGCCCTGTAACATCCACAGTCCTGTGGAGGAGAGGGCAAGGACCTGCTGAACACACATCATGCAGGTGGGCTTGGCTTCCTTCAGTGCTTCAGGTTCATTCTCTTTCATTGCTGGGACTCAGAGAAGTGATGTGACTTAGGCCCCCTGATGTGAACACGGGCAGTCTGACCCTGGAACTTGTGCTCAGAACCCCTCCACCATATTTCCTCGAATCCTGGGCTTCTCATGTTCTCAAGCCACATAGGCATTCTCAGGCCCTGTCCCTGGAACACTGCGGCCCTCCCTTGCCCCATTTCCCCCATAAGAGTTAGGGTCACCTCATTGGTATTTAGCTCCATTCCAACTTGCACAGATATGGGCCACTGGGAAATTCTTCCAGCTCCTGTACATCCAGAGCTAGGGCTGCCACACTATGAGTACAGTGCACACTGTACTCCAGGGCACTGTGACTGCAGAGCAGAAAGGGAAAGCAGGCTATATCCCCCAAACCTCGCCTACAGAGCAGCCTGGCCTCCTTGGGGGTCTGTGATAACCCAGTCCATTCCACTGCAGCCCTTGTCCCTGAGGATGGACTCCAGGGAGGACAAGATGGAGGCTGCCATATAGGGTAGCAGTTGGTGGCAGGGTGAGGCCCAGTCTTGGATCCGCCCTAACCTGCTTTGTGGCCCAGGCCAGTTTGCTGCCCTTTCTGACTTTTGTCTTTTTTTCTGTCTGGAAAATGGGCTGGGTTCACCCTAGGATCATTGGGAGGATTAAATCACAAGTATGAGAGAGGTCTTGACCTTCAGGAGAGGCTTGCTTACACACACACACACACACACACACACACACACACACACACAGAGTTCTGGAACATCAAGTTGCAGGAATTCCCAGCCCAGCCCATGCAGGAGCCCGCCCTTCCAGTGAGGTGTCTCTCTCTGGCCTGGCACCAGGGTGAGAGTCCCAGCTCCTCCTCCTCCAGCTCAGACTCCCTCAGCCCCAAACCTATAATCCCCAGCAGGGAAAATGACAGGCTTGCCCAGCAGCCGCCCTCAGCTGGTGGGTGGGGAGCCGGGTGGTGGCTGTGGTGGTGGCTGGGAGGAGGGCCCAGGACATGCAGCTGCCGAGTCATAGGAGGTCAACAGTGGGGACCAAATACCATGGGGACTGTAGGCTGTGGGCAGAGATAGATGGAAGAGGAGGGGAAGGGTGGGCATAAGACCCCAAGGCTGGCCTGTGTTCAGCCTTTTGCAAAACAAAGCCCAGAGAGGCTCAGCAAAGGGTTGTCACCCTAGAAACACAGCACAGGAAAGGGAGATCAGTCCAGAGGCTGAAAGCACAGGATTCCATTGGCCAGAATGCCATGTTGTGGGTGGGGGAAGTCACAAGTACATGGACCCCAGGCACCGCCCTAGCCTCCCTGGGAGGGCCTGGGAATCTTCATTCTGAAAGTCATCTCTGGCATCTGCTTGTGGCTGGCTGGGTGTTTGGGAACCCCTGGATCACCTCTGCTGCCATCCTCTTGGCACCCACCCCCACTTGGCAGGAGGGCAAGGCTACAACAGTGCCATTGGCAACCTGGCCATGTCTGCCACCTACTCACCACCTGTCTCCTCAGAGGCACACGCCTGTTTGTGGGCAGGGCCATCTGACTGTCGCCATTGACTAAGGCTCAGAGAGGAGAAGTCAGGCCTGGATTAGTCCCTGAGCACCCCTCTCAGGTCTTTCCCTACTGAGATGGGCCATCTGAAATCTGGGAGCTCTCTGCAACCCTGGAAATCTGCTCTGCCAGGGAAACTGTCACCAGCCCCAGGAGGAGCTTGGCTGTGGATACCCAGCCATCTGAACTCTTGGCCCATCTCAAGGGGGACCAAAGGATTGGGTTATGCCCCCACACACTGTGGCCTCAGTTAAGCCATTTCCCTGGTCTTGGCCTCAGTTTCCTCTTCTAATGCAAAGATGGGAGGGTGTTGGGCTTGGGGACATGGGCTGGTGGGGGAGAGGACACTGGGTGGAAGGCATGACTGGAACAGAAGCTGGGGGTGTGAGAGCAGCTGAACACTGTGCAGATGGGCTGGGCCTGGACGAAGCGGCAACTGAGTGGGCTCTGAGGTCAAGGCTGAAAAGGCTGCTGGGGTAGGCCATCCGGTTCTTCAACTGGCTCTTTCTGAAAGGACTGTCTTGCGGGCACTTGATCCCTCCAGGCAGTGGTGCTTGGCAGTGTCCCCCAGCATCTCTGTATCACATGGAGTGACCAGCTGTGGCTACCTGCCCAGAGGAAGGTGGCAGTGCTTGTTGGGGCCCCTCCAGACTCCAGCTGGGACTCCCACATCACCAGGGAGCTTGGAGGAAGGAGGATAGGCTGGCTTCCTTTGGACCAGCCTGAGTCCCAGAGTGGCAGGGTCTGGGCCCATCTAGACAAGACAGTTTGTGGGGCAGAGCCTGGGGAGAGAGGGACCACTTGAACATCTGGCCTACGTCAGGGTTATAAAAATGGCCTAGCTCAGGCCTAGGGCCAAGAACACCCATCTGGTGCCTTCCCTACAGACACTCCATTCTGACTGTCCTCTCAGATACTTGGAAACTAGCCTCTTAGGAGGGTCATGCTAGAGGACAGAGTCACTGGAATGTGCTCAGGTGTGTGCAGCCTGGCATCTTTGGGCATTTCCTGCACTGGCATCCTTAGAGGGGCTAGTGGAACTCCAGCACTGGTTTTTGCTCGGAAGTGGGTTCAGGGACACTCTCCTGGCTCCTGCTGTCTCCTCTTCTCTCACTCTCTCCATCTGAGTTCCAGGATGGTGTGAGGCAGACCCTGACTCTACTCCTGGCACCCTCCCAAGGAAGGGGACAGACAAACAGAAGGTGGGTGGGACAGGTGGATGAGAGGCAAGTCAGTGGAGGATGGTGCCTGTCTCTACGTCCCTGCTGCATCTCATTGCTCAAGGATGTTGATCGGAAGCTGGGCCCCTGAAAGAGGCCTGGCGGCACAAATGGCAATTGTTCCCGTGGCCCGCCTGCCCAGCGTGCCTGCTCACCCGCTGCCCGGTCCCCACTTGCCTTGGCCTCACCAGCCCCTTCCCTGCCCCCTCGCCGGCCTGAGATGGCTGTCTCCATGGCAACCCTGCTCATTCAATCCAGGGATAATGAAGCCAATGTGTTTTTCATTTCCATGAGCTGGAGTGTGGAGCAGAGAGAAGAGAGGGGGCTTTCCCCTCTTGCCCCTCCTTCCCACAGAAGAGACAGAGAGCGAGGCCTGACCAGTAGAGGGACAGACACTGGCTGGCAGGAAGGGGATGAGACCTGGAGCCACTAAGCTCCCAGCCCACCTTAGCAGATAATGTCAGCTAGAATAGCAGGTCTCCTTGCACAAGCTCAAGATTAGAAGAGGTGGCTTAATGCCACCAAGAACAAGTAGGAGTGCAGAAGCCAGGTAGAACAGGGCTCCATTTCTAGCTGTGTGTTATTGGTCTACTTCCTTCACCTTTCTGGTCTCTCTTCAGTAGAATCAAGTTTACCCGGCACTTACTGGGTCCTATCCTAGTGTCGGTCTTCCTAGTGTCCCCAGGGATCCAGAGCCTGCCCCTGTCTTCCAGGAGCCGATGGGTTAGCAGTTTAAGTTCTTACTTTCTCAGCTATAAAATGAGGCCAGCAACACTAACTTGCTGATACCAGTGACACCATGTCTTTGAGTTACTGCTGGAGGGCACACAGTAGGTACTTTGTAAGTGTGAGTCTCCCTTCTCTTCTTCATCTGGGACCCTTGGTCCACAGCCCAGAGGCAACAGATGTTTAAGAAGTCTCTGTGTGTGAGTCAGCAGTCCCAGCAGCCCTGACACCTCTCCTTCCTCTTGGGTCTGGACCAGGACCTGCCTATTCTGTCAGAGGTGAAACTGAGGACTGAGCCATAGTAGCAGGCCCTACTGTGGCCCAGAATCAGGGGAGTGGGGCTGTCTGGCAGCACTGTTTCCCCTGGATGCTGCCATCACATGCCTCCCTAGCCCCTCTCCAAGGGCAGAGAGCCAAGATCACTCATGCAGAACACCCTGGACTGCCTCCCCCACTGATTCAATCACCCAGGAGGCTGGTGGCCCTCTCTCCTGGCTGGGCCGACAGATGAGAGGGGGAGGGAAAGGAAGCTCAGGGAGGGGAAGGGTGGGGGGCAGGGAGGCCAGTATGGAAAAGCAGAGCAGGGCTTGAAAAATGAAGAAATAAACCTGCCAGAAGGGAGACAGTCTCAATCAGTCCTCCATAAAGCTGTCTTAGGGCCACCAAGGACGTTGATGGGTGGAGGGGGCTGGAGATGGCTCCTCCTGGGACCTCTGCTGCTCCTTCCACCAAGCTGGGCTCCTAGCCCCTCCAGAAGAGGAGGGCTGACTGGTTGCAGGTCAAAGAGGGCAGGAGCATGAGGCGGGCAGCACAAAGCACTGGGCTCTGGTTGGCTAGACTCAACCAGCACCAGCACACAGTAGGCACTCAACATCCTCTTATGGACCTACTAAGTGGAGGAAAATATTCCGCGTCTGCAGTCAGCCATCACGGGCTTTGTCACAGGCTGCCAGAACCTCAATGGAGATCGTTTGCCCCCTTCACAGACCAGAGTAACGCTGCAAATGAGAGCCACTTGGGTTCCCCTGCACTGGGGTCCAAGTCCAGCTGCCCTCACCTAGAACTACACTGCAGGTCACGAGCATCTCCCCACCGCAGGTCAGGAGCATCTCCCCACCGTGTCCCCAATGGCATCCCATCACACCTAGTACAGTCCAGGGCAAGCTGCCTATGCAGAGGGACACTGCTCTGGTCCCTCCATGGGACCATTAAGAATCATGTTTTCTAGGAACATTGAGTGACTCCAAAATCTTCTAGTGACTTAAGTCCAAAAGAGAAGGAAATGAAATTATAAAGTGATGAGAAAGAAATCCAGCAAATTATTGACCAGGATGACCTCTGGGTGGGAGGGTTAGAGACAGTTTTATTTTTCACCTTTCACTTTTTTGTGACTTCTAGGCTGTCCACAACAAGCCAGTATTACCAAGAAAAAAAGGACATCATTAAAGTCATTTCTGCTAAATGCTCCTCATGCTAAGGACAGAGTCAAAGAACTCATGTTGAACCAAGCAGCAACTTCACGGAGACAAACAAGCCACTCTTGAGAGCCTTGCTCTGTGGCCTGCAGGTCCTAGGAAGAGTTTTTAGGGCAGGAAAGAGGGGACCAGGTCTGCCTTACCTCACCACTGGATTTGAGCAGGTCCCCACCTCTCTCACTTCACAGCATGAGGACAAAGCTCTGGGTATGCTTGAATTAAACTTATAAGACTTCATGGATTGGGGACACAGGGCTTCTCTGATGAGAGGGAGTTGTCTGGGGCCAAGGGGCAGCTGAGGTGCCTCCAAATCCTGGGCAGACCAGGGCGCCGGGGGCGCCGGCGCGGGTGGAGGAGGCTGGCGGGCAGCTCCAGGAGGGGAGGGGCAGCTTTCACCCCCTGTTTACAGTGGAAACACAGACTTGAAAAGGTTTCACTTTTCCACTGTTTTTGTGGCGGTGCTGTGGGGAGTAGGGCTTCCTGAGAGCAAGGCCAGCTTTCCAAGGCCACACGGAGTCCAACCCTGTGCGGCCTCCAACAGGAAACATGGTGTTTTCAATTTACAGGTCCCTGCCAGGCGCTACGAGCAGGCCCCACGCTCCATCAGCATGTGTGGGGACAGCAATTCCAGTGGGGAACCCATGCAGGGGCCTTCATGGGCTCTTCAAGGGAGCCTCATTCCCAGACAGCTCCACCGCAGGTGCCTGGCACAGTTTGGCGGCTTCCGTTTGTTTGCTTCAGGGGAGCTGGGAATGTGACTGCTAGCCAAGCGCTCTACTCTGGAGTTACATCCCTGACTTGTTATATTTTGAGATGGGATTTTGCTAAGTTGACTAGGCTGACCTTGAACTTGTGATCCTCCTGTCTCAGCTTCCTGAGCAGCTGGGATTATAGGAGTGCACCACTGTATCCAGCTAATTTATATGGTTTTGTTAGCAGCAGATATACCCAAGACAGCAGTCCACAAACTCCACTCTCTGGCCTACTGACTCCCACATCAGCCAGTCCTGCCCCTCACTGGACAAATGGAGAAATAGGCCCACACAGAAAAAGGCTTCCCAATGCACAAAGTTATTAGTGAAGAACGAATGAGCTCAACCCAGGTTAGCAAACGTCCAACCACGTCCCCTGGTCAAGTGGAACTGTCTGTCCCACCCTCCATGAGTGACAGCGAAGATACCTTACCTTCAATGCATTCCTACCACAGGGCAGGCACTGAAACTTCATGGAGGCCATAGGGCATGCTTGTGAGTTGTCTGTCCTTTACAACTAACCGTTGGAGAAACTGAGTCCCAGGGGATTTAAGAAACCTCCCCAAGTTCAAGTGGCTAGTAACCACGGAGCTGGGAGTCTCAGCAAAAGAGGCCAAGCTGCCCTGCCTTTCCCTGCCTGTTGCTACTCTTAGCCCTGCTGCTTGCTGTCTAGAGCCACCCTAGCCCAGGTCCCTCCAAAAGCCTGCCATGCTCCTCCCATCCCCAGGTGCTTCTGGGAAATTCCCAGGAATGAGCGACGCTTACAGAAGGGGTGTTCGTGCAGCCAGTGTGCACAGAATGCGGTGGGCTACACTGGTGTGCAGGAGGCTGTGCCCCAGCACACAAGAGGTTCTCAGGCTGACTGTTCCCACCCCGGGTTCCCCAGGTGCATGATCGGGGAGAGGGACTGGCTGGGCCGTTGGGAAGGTCTCAGCGATCCAGGGCCTCTGCTCCTCTTCTCCCTGCTGGACTCCAGTTCCATAACGCAGAGAGCTGATCCTTTGCTCACTGTGGTATCCCAGACACTTGAATGCTGGCATACGGTAGGTACTAAATAAACACCAGCCGAATGACCGAAGGGGCGGGGGGCAGGAGGCTCTGCTCCTTCAGTGGGTTTGAAGAGGCCTGGGAGCTGTTTATGAAGTCTGCAGGGAGAGAGGAGGCACGTCCCTGGCCCTCAGGCTCCTGCGGTTGGTGCCCTCTGTGCGGCTGCCCCGTCCTGTTGCACCACGGTGGCTTCCAGCCCTGGCCTGACAGCACAGTGCCTCCCTGTACCCTGCTTCTCACTTTCTGGGACTCCCTGAGCTCCAGCTCTGGACAAAGAGCACATTTTCAGGGAATATAATCCCTTTCTTGTTTGCTTGTTTTACAAACTGTGCTTTCACTGCCTCTTCCCATCCAGGCCACTTGTGCTCCTGAATGGGAGCCACTTTCCAGGCCAGGTGGTGGCCAGGCTCACATCAGCCCCCAGGAGTTCTGTGGACTGGGCCAGGAGGTCCAGTGCAGAGGAACACAGAGCCTGTGTGGCATGGGGAACACCTGTTGTGGCGAGGTGGGCACTCCGGACTCCGGCTTGGATTTAAAGGCCAGACTTACAAAGGCTCGGCTCGGCTCCAAAGGGGATCCCCAGCACGAGCATCGCTTCCTGTTAGCACCCTGGGCAGCGGAGCCACTGTCCCGAATGCATTCGGGCTCTCTGCTCTGACACTGGGTTGAGGGAAAGCCCAGTGAGAAATGACACAGTGTCCCTCTGCAGATCAAAACCTCACTGGCTCCCTACTACACACAAAACAGAGGTGTGACCCCAGTGGGCCCATCCCAGGCTGGTCCTCTTGCTCACCCTAGGTCAGAGGCAATGACCAGGCGCCAGGGCTTAGCCTGCCATTGTCTTGCTCCACTGTTCAGTCCTGTTTGTCCCAGTCTTCCCTTGTTCCTCCCAGTGGGAGCTGTGTGTCCTGGGCAGCCCTGAAGCTCACCCTAGCCTGGGTCAGAAGATGGGGGGATACTGAGAACATGGAGTCTCTACGTGGGTGCAGCAAAGGGCTCCAAGTCACAGCCTGACCCACAACTGGCAGAGCAATCTTCACTGACTGCGGTGGCCATCCACTGAGCCTGGCAATGGTACCTGCTCTGTGCCTAGCTCTCCCAGTGCCCAGTGACAGGGCTCTATTCTTATTTTCTGAGGGTAAGGAAGAGCCTCCGGGAGGTTGGGGGACCTGAAGGTTATAGACCAGGTCCAATTCTGATAATTCTTGGATATACACTCCAAGCAGCCTCTTCTGATCTTCCTCGTAAGCAGGGGGCCTCTGCCCCTTGGCTCAAGGCTGAGTGCTCAAGCTTGAAAGTCAGGTGGAACCATATTCAAATTCTGGCTCCACCTCCCAGTGGCTGTGTGACCATGGGCATGTTACTTAACTTCTCCGTTCCTCAGTTTACTCACTTCCTAAACAGACTTCTACGAAGATTAAACTAGATGATTATATAAAGCAACTGGAGCCAGCACTAATGAATGCAACTACCATTAAGATTTTTCCAACACAACCTGTACTGTCACAGTCACGCATATATGGCAGTATTACATAGTGATTATCATTAATAGGAAGGACTGGGTTTTAGATCCTGCCTTGGTGGCCTTGGGTAAGTCACTTGCTCTTTTTCTTTTCTTTTTTAGTACCAGTGATTGAACTGAGGGCGTACTTAACCACTGAGCTACATCCCCGGCCCTTTTTTTATTTTTCATTTCAGACAGAGTCTCACTAGCTTGCTGAGGCTGGCTTTGAACTTGCCATCCTCCTGCTTTAGCTTTGTGAGCTGCTGGAATTAGAGGCGTGTGCCACCATGCCCAGCTGACTGAGATATATCCTTAAAATTTTTCCTTATTACTCTTTTGGAGAACTCTGTCCCCCACCCCCCAAATTAAAGAACAAACATCAAGTTTATCTGGCAGCTGGACCATCTGGTGCACTCTGACCCTTTGGTCCTCCTCTGCTCTCACAGCTGCTGTCCCACGCAGGGAGCTCCTCAACCCAGAGACCTCCCTGAGCCAGGCTGGCCTTGCCCGGCCCAGACCCAGGGAATCCAGCCTCAGACAGGAGGTCTTGAGTCACCTCATTCTTTTTATTTTTAAAGAGAGAGAGAGGGAGAGCGAGAGAAAGAGAGAATCAATTTTTATTTAGTTTTTTTATCTGGATTTCGTTGTTCCAACACTTAGTTGTGTATGTGGTACTAGGGTTGGAACTCAGGTCCTCACATATACCAGGCAAGTGTGATACCGCTGAGCCACCGTTCCAGCCCAAGGGTCAGCTTATTCTTGAAGCAGAGCCAGCAGATTTGGAAAATCATGTTGTACTGAGATCAAGAGCCTTTTATTCCTGTTGATCCCTGCTCTGACTCACTGCCCCCTCCCCTGGCCGTCCCCAACTCATTACCATTTAAACACCTGAATTATCACACTGTCCAGCACCAAAGGCTGCCAGATAATTTACTTCCGTTACAAAAGGCCGATTCAGGGGAAGGGCCCATTCTCCAACCGCTGGCCTTCATCTTTCCTGCAGAGCTGGGATGGCGTGGGAAGGGCCTGTGCAGGATTGATAATGGGAGACTTTAAATGATTTTTTTTTTTTTTTTTAAGTGAGAGAGTTTGCGTCCTTCTCCTCTTATCCAAAAACAAGCCCATTTGGGCCCTGGTGTTCCCCACGCTGGCTGTGAGCATTGGATGAGATGACCCCAGGTCAAGTGAGAGCAGCAGCACGGGGTTCAGGGTCAGAGGCTGTGCCTTCCTATCCTGCTTCTGTCACCTGGAGCCTTCAGATGCTTTCCTAACTTCCCTTGGCCTCAGTTTCTTCATTTGTAAAATGGAGATGACTCTGGTTTCCCCTCCTCTGGTGGTGTCAAGATGGCACTAGAGGAAGCACCTTTGCCATTATCATCACTTTCTCTTATCTTGGCTGTGCTCTGACCTTTGGTGGAAAATGCATCATGGCTGGTCATTTTCCTTCTGTCCTAGGGGCTCTGTTTGGGGTTCTCTGGGACAAGTGCCCAATATTGCCACCTCTCTGAAGCTGGGCCCTGAGTGTCCTCGCCCCCTGCCCCCAGGCACCTGTTTAGCCAGGTGCCACGATGGCGGCTCTGGAGTATGCCCTGGCAGGCCCAGCACCCTGGGTTCCACTGAATTAGGCTGAGCTCCCCTTGATGCATCCCCTCCCCACTGCCACGTACATACATTGTCTCCTAGTCCCTGCTGCTTCCCAGCCTGGTTCTCAGCCGCTCCACTCCGTGGATACGTGACTGTGTGATGTGTACCCTTCATTAGTCTGTGTTCATGGAGTGCCTACAACATGCTGCTCATTCCCACAACACTTACACAACAGTTCTTTAATAGGCTTATGGTCGGCCAGAGTGGTGACTCAGTGGTAGAGTGCTTACCTGGCATGCACGAGGACCCCAGTTAGATCCCCAGCACCACACACGCAACTAAGTGGAGGAAAAACAAAAACCACATGAAAAAATAAAATTAACTCTATCTTCTGCTCTCTTTTAAAAAAAGAAAGAAAAAAAAAAGGCATATGGTCTACGATGCCTGAGCCTGCGGCTGCCTTTCCAGCACAGATCCATCCTCACTCCATCCAACAGGCTACTCTGTCACTCCCTTCCCAGGAGAGGGCAGATGTGTGGTATAAACCCCACTACCTGTCCCGGCCCCCAGCGCACCTGAAATCCTGAGGTCTGAGTGTCAGTCAACTCCAGGCAGCCTCCTCTAGGAAGCCTTCTATAAGCCTCACTCCCCAAGGCTACCTCCTCTTTTGGTCTCAACATGTCGTCAGCTCCATGGGCACCTCATTTCCCTAACTCCACTCCTGTGTGAGCTTACACTGTTACCTAGACCTTGAAACCCTGAGAGCGGGCGCAGGTCTGTCTCCCCCAAGAGCTAAGCACAAAAATCATACAAACAGTACTGCTCCCTTACCAACCTCAGATACAGCATGCAGGGAGGAGTGGCTTGTACAGTGGCCTGGAGGTGGCCCTTTACCAGGCATTCGGCTGGGATTCCTGGCCTGGGGAAGAGATGAAGCCACCCACCACGGCCCCACACCCAAGGCAGGCTGTGCCAGCAGGATGCCAGTGATCAGAGAGCTGTGGTCCCTGTCTGAGTGACAGCACCACCCAGACCCTGAGCCCCAGGCCCTGACATCATTCCAGGTGTGAAGGCCCTGGTGGAACGTCCTTCTCTGTCACTTGCCGTGGCCCAGCCTTTCCATCTCTGGGTATTAACTCCCCTGAGCACCATGAGTGGAAAGCGGGAGGGAGTGAGGGTGTGCGAGAGCCTTTACATTTCTCTCGCTCACTGTTCTCTGCACCGGGATACCCTCATGGGGCTTCCCTGGCTGGGCTGAAGGACCCCAGGGGCCAGGCGTGGCCTGTTGATTTAGGCTGACGGTACAGGTTCAGGAGCAGGCAGCTCCTTGCCCCATCCTGGGACAGCCCTATCTTTTCCCAGGGGGTGCAAAAGATGGTTCAGAGTTACAACCTGGTGGGACTGCTCATCCCAGGTGGCCTCCCTGAGGGGAGCCCCGAGTACAGTGCAGCCCAGGGACCAGACTGAGAGCCTGGAGACCCAGTGTTCCCTGCTCTCTCTCTGGGTGGTCTGGCAGGGCTGCTCAGCCTCCCCTCCTGTAACAAGAAAGTGCTCTGCAGGGCCATCCTTCAGTTCTGACACTAATAAGGCTCCAAAGCCCCTCAGAGGAGCCAGACAATCCCAATGCACTCCTGCCCCCCACCCTGTCTCCCGCAGCCAGCTCCAGGGCAGCGGGCCGCCAGGCTTGCGGGAAAGTGCTCAGATCCGAGTGGATTCAGCAGACGCCTGCTGAGTCAGAGGGTCAATGGAAGGCCCTGGGGAATGGCCACTAAATGGCACATCATGCCCAGGGGATAGCTTCTTGGTCTCTGGGGCTGGCAGAAGGCCAAATGCTCTGTGGCCAAAGGGAATGGGGCAGAAACCCACAGTCGGCTTTGGGGAGCCAGGCCATGGGGACATCAGGGAATGACCATCAGGTCATCCTAAAGGGTTAAGAGCAGTAGGAGCCCTTATGGACCATGGAAATCCTTGGTTTATTAGTGCAAAAACTGGGCCACAGAGAGAGAGACAGGATTTGTCCATGATAGTGGGGCCATGTCACAGTCTGGCTCCCCTTTCAGGCTCTTGTGTATCCCAGATTGGCCTGATCACAGGTATTATCTGGGGACACCTATCAAAGCTTCGGAGGCCTGGGTCCAGTTCCAGGCTTACAGAGTCAGATGCCAGGAGATTGCCTGAGAATCTGCATTTAAGTCAGTAGACAGACCAGGCAGCCTTTGTACGCGGGCTTGGCCAACACCGTTTCCATTCTGAAGTGTCATCTCCAAAACTCACATTCAGAGCTCCAAAAAGTACTAGGGGGCCATTGTCTCTAGGGAGGGCAGTATCTGGGTAACTGAGCCAACGGGTGCCAACTTCAAGTGAATGCTCCTGTCTGGGGGACGGAGGCAGCTCCCCGAGGGCATCAGCCTATGGTTAACAGAGGGGACAGGTGCCGTGCAGCTCAAAACCATCCTTCCAGGCAGGCAGAACACTTCCTGCTATACAGAGGAGAAGGGTGGAGGGCAGCAAAATAAATCACCTTGCTCAGATTCACCTGGCTGATAAGTACCAGAGCAGGGGCTTGAACCCAGAGTAGTCTGTCCCTAAACCCACACTTTAACCACATGCACTATTGCATCCTTTATTGATCTGAATTTTAGGAATGAAACTGTGGATGGTGAGTTTGCCAGCAAGAGATGTGTCCAAGCAGCTGCTAGAAGAGCTGTGGCCAGGGTGGGATGTCCTTTTCAGTCCTCCTGGAGTGGTGACTGGGACACGCTGAGCTTCCTAAAGGATGTGAAGGTGTTTGCTATGTTTCTTTTACACACGGAGAAAAATGTTTTTGTTCCAGATTGTTTTCAGGTTCTAGTTCATCAATGTCCTCCTGGTTTAATCACTGGCTGTCCCGCAGCTGCTGGGCAGGAGGGAGGAGATGCAGGGGGCAGAGCTGGCTCTGGGCAGTGAGAAGAGCAGGAGTGGGGTAGCTGTGAGGGGAGTCTGCATGGGGACTGGGTTGGAGCGGGCTCACAGGGGCCTCTCTCAGGCTAGACTGTCTGGGGAGTGGGCCAGATGGAGATGGCACCACAGGAGAAAACTCCACAGAGGTTATGAAGCAGAGATGCTCCCTCCGGCTCTGAAAGAGGCCCCTAAAGATGCCTCAGGGGATGGCAAAGGGTCCTGAACAGCTGTGAGGCAAGATGTGCTGCTTCCAAACTGGAACCGAAGAGGGTGAGACGCACTCAATGGGAGAGACAGATGTGAGGGCAGAGCTTCTGGAAGCTCGGAGACCAGATTCCCTGACTCCATTAACCAGTCAGTTCTCTGGGGGCTCTGGACGGTTCTCTGGGGCGCAGCTCACCTAGCAGCTGGGGTGGATGAACACCAGTGGGGACCACACTAAGATCACTGCCTCTTCTCTCCTCCTCAGCCTAGAACTGAGAAACCTAAGAGACCAGCACCTGAGAGGGGAGGTGCGAGCAACCCACAGGTCCTGGAGCTTTTTTTCACAGTGACTACACAACTGCCCCAGAACCCTTCTTAACATGGTCCATCAACCACTGAACAAACCAGCGTACGAGATGAAAACCTCTCTGCTATCCCTGTAACAGGGAGCTGAGGGAACACAGGTTGGGGACCTGACACTTCTGCTGCTTCAGCACTGGAGTGCCAGGAACCATGCTGAGGATGTGGCTTGGAGCATGCCCCCAGTCTTCGAAGACCTTACGGTCCAGTGGGACAGAGAACAGACAGCTGGCATGGAGGAGCAGAGGCAAGGAAAGGTCACAGGGTGGAACAGCTGAAGAAGGAGATGGGAAAAAGCGGGGGGGGGGGGCGCGGGTGCTCAGTGCACTCAATCTGCAGCTGCAGGGAGGAGGTAGGTCCCTTGGAGAGCAGACCCAGCCCCATGGAGGGAGACAGCCTGGCACCTGAACCTTCCATGACTCCCTGTCACACTGCCTGAGCAAAGGAAAACAGGAGAGGCAGCCGTAAATGGAGCATGCAGTCCAGGGCAGCTGCAGGAGGCTTGGGAGTAGCAAAGAAGAAAATCAGTTCTGGAGGATGAAGCGTTCTGGAGGCCACCCTGTTGCCAACCTGCCCTGAGAGACAGCCCGTCTCTGGAGAACCCTGTCAGGTCGGCGGGAGCAGCCCCAGACTCCAGGGAGGCGATTCTCTTCTGCCCTCCTCTGATGCTCAGTAGTATCTGGAAACTGGAAGGAACAAGGGGCCAGACTGGACAGCACGGGGCTCTGCCTTGGTCTTGGGCAGTTTGGGGATGAGGTTGGGGGCAGCCTCAGCTCACAGCAACCCACGGGATCAATAGCATGAGTTCAGTCACGGTCCTGCCTGCCTCAATCCACCTTTATGGCCTCAGTTCCATGCTCTGTGCGTGACAGCCCTGCCTACGGAGAGAGCCTGCATTCTGCAAACTCTCCTTCGCAACACTTCCTTTTCTGGGCCTCAGTTTCCCCACCTACAAAGTGAGAAAGCTGTACCCTCTAGGTCTGTACCCTCTACTATGCACTCAGGAGCCACTGTGGCAGCTAAGCAGAGAAAGAGGGGGGTGCACGTGTTCAACACACCAGATTTCAAAGACTTAGTATGGGAAAAAAGAACGCAGAACGTCTGCCCTGTGTACCCAATATATTATCACCCAATATGTAATCAATAAGAAAAGCAATTCGGTGGCCCATCTGATGCTTGCTTTCAAGGGCACAAAGAGCTTAAGGGGAAGGAGTGTCTGGAGTATAGGAGAGGGGTAAGGGAGCAAATGCTCAGCTTCCACTGCCCCCGCTCAGGAGCAGAGAGGTGAGTCCCACCCTGAGCAGGAAGCATGGTCTGAGGCAGGCAACGGAAGGGTACAACCATGTGGCAGGGGGAGGGTATAGGAGGCGGCAGGGCTGCAGTGTGGAGGGGTGTGAGAAGGCTGGCAAGGAGCAGGAGGGACGGTGGTGCTGCAACCCAGGGCGCTGGCAAGTGTGTGGCTGAGAATGGAGGCTGAGGCTAGTTGGTGGTGTCTTCTCATGCCAGGCTGAGTGGCTGGGCACATGGTGGGCACTGCCAGGAAGATGCTGACCAGGGATGCTATCAAGAGAGCTTCTCAGAGGGCGTCCAGGTGACTGCAAACTCCCCAGCACACAATTCCCTGGGAGCCCACCCTCCAGCTCCCTCTCCCCTTGGGAGAGCACAATTTATTTATTCATGAACATATACTCACTCCCGCCAGGCGGCCCGCTCCTGTACACCTCACTTCTAATTATAACAGGAATTTCATTAATGCTGCAGGGAAACGCCAGCTTTCCAACGGCCCCTGTTGGTGGGCTCAGGGCACAGGCCCCTCTGTTTAGGGGGAGGTACAGCAGCCCTGGCGTGGGCTCTGAGCCTGCACTTGGAGCTGAGATCCGTCTCCCTCCCAAGTGACCCACAAGGCAGGTCAAGATCCCCAGGGAAGGGATAGCACCACCTGGTGCTCTCACCACCTGGTACCCCCGCCACCTGGCCACACACAGAGCGCAGCCTCTGGAGGTCGGGAAGTGTGGGGTGCTGCCTTGGACACCTCCACAGAGCAGGGCGGGTGGGAGCGGTATGTAGCCAGAGCAGGTGGAGGGCGGCAGGGTGGGGGCCCTGGAGATGACAGAAGGTGTGACACAGAGCAGAAAAGCTACTGGGCTGCTTGGCAAGGAGAGGATGTGAGGGAAGGGAGAGCAGAGGCGAGGAGGCCCTGGAGCTGACGGCATCCAGGCAGAGGGTGGCCATGCAAAGGAGGAAGCAGCAGAGTGGGGCTGCTGGGCAAGAGAGCTACAGAAAAAGAGGAGACAAAGACAGTGGCAGAGAGGCAGAGAGAGACAAAGACACAGGGAGACAGAGGACCGCCACCCCACCCTTGATGATGGTGCCCAGACAGACAGACACACACACACACACACACACACACACAGTACTAGCCACAAGGCCATGGCCCAGAGGCCAAGACAGAGGCAATTAGGGCCAGGTTGGTCTTGGCTGCTTGGAGGACTCCTGTAGAACACCTGGCCCACCCACAAGGGGCCCAGAGATTCCAAAGCCCGGTCCTGCCTTCTGTCAGGGGGAGGTCAGCACACTCAGGCCTGGATGCTATCTACACTGGAGTTCCTCAGGAGCCTACCTTTACCCCCAGGCTGTCCCTCAGTCCACTGTGGGCAACAGGCTCACCCAGCCAGTGTGAGTGGGGAATTGGTGTGAGGACCTTAAGGAGAAGCTGCACACGTGGGGGTGTCTTGACACACATGATGGGGAGGGTCTTGTTCCTCAACTGCTCAGACTTATTCTCAAAGCCTTCTTACATATTGTCCTGAAACATCACACCCTCACCCTCACACTGTTCACACCAGCACAATGTGCTCACACAACCGTGCTCTCCCTGCTGAAGTCCAATTTCAGAGCCTACTCTAGCACCCACTAGGGCCATGGTGCTTGTCTTGGATCTCTGGCAGGGGACCAGGGTCCACATTAGAGCTGGAGTGAGAGAAGCTCCTAAGGGGAAGGACCCACCTCTGGCTCCCAGGCTGGGTCCACCTGGGCAGGGGAGGGGTCTCTGAGGGGAGGAGGGCTTCGAGAACCCTCCCCAGCTGCTGCGTGCTCCCTAAGGTTGTGGCCCAGATTCTAGGGAGGGAAAGGGAACTGGGGACACACTAGGCATAACTAACACACGGAGCCCAGGCCTGAGGCCCTCGACTCCCAGACAAGGGCTCTCTATTTCCCATCCCATCCCAGTCTCAGTCTAAGACCCACACTGGTGTAAGCAACGTGGCTGTTTCCCCTGACCCTTTTCAGTGCCTTGGTGTCCATGCTGGCCTCATTGGCCAGTCAAAGGAGGCAGGGCAGCATCAGTGTCCTGCACACACAGACTTTCTGCAGCCCTTCCCTGGGGACACTGGGAAGGACCTATGGCGGGGACAGATTTCCTCCCTGCCATTCCAGCCTCTCTGGTGTCCATCCTAGGGAGCCTCATGCTTGCTCTCAGACTAGTGATGCTCCGTACCCCTCAGTCTGCTGCCTGAATGCCTTGTGCAGCCCCAACTCTAGCGTGCACACTTTCTAGCAATAAGGAGCTCACTACTCCCCTAAGGGGCAACTAAAAAAAAGAAGAAGAAAAGAAAACAAAAACCCAAAAACCCAAAAACCCACCTACTCCAGACAGCTCAGACTCTTGGAAAGTTGAATTTAAAGAAGCCAAGGAAGCAATAATGGATGCCACTGTGTGGTCTGAGCTCTCCTGGCCATTGGGCCAGACTGTCCTTGCATCCTGTTTCTGGAAAGTGACACAACTGGCCCATCAACCTGGCTGTCATCCCACATTATAACAGAGGTATAGCCTTTACCACTTCTTTAGAGACCCAAGATAACCATCTCCTCCCTCAGTAAAATATCAGTGGAGCAACAGCAGTGCTCCAGACCCCAATCATTAATCTGCTTTTCTAGGCTGACTCACTCTTCACCCTTTTCACAGGTGGCAAAGCTGAGTCCAGAGAGAGGGAGCAACTTCTCAGAGTCATACACGGAGCTCGTGGTCAAGAGCACAGCCTCATGCTGCTGATCATCTGTCAGCCCTGGGACAAAGGGGAGAAGGCCACCCATTTGCCAGCCCCAACCCCAGCCATTTCTAGGACATGGAAGTATTGATTACCACCCTCACCTTGGAGTGGTTTTCTTTTCTTTTTCCATCAAGGCTTTCTGTTCCTTGCATTTTTTTTTTTAAAGAATAAACTCCAAGCTGCTCTATGATTAATTACCAACTGCCTAATGCTCCGCCACTGGCAATTTCTGGAAAGGGAATGAATTACCTTGAAAAACATCCGAATAGAGAACCCACCGTGAAGGAGAATTTCAAAGGTTACCTGACAATTAGCAGTGGGTTCCCCTGACTGTGCTGGATTGCCAGCAGCCCCCACCGGGGCGTGGAGAGCCACCTGTGTTGGGGAGCCACCCTTGGCTCCAGAGAGCAGCCGGCTGGGAGGGCTTAGCAAGGCCACTGCATGCGCCTGCCCACGGCCCCGCCTCCATTTCCCACTCCACCACTTACAGCTCTATGGGTCTCAACCGCACTGAGTCTAGAGAGAATGAGGCATTAAACAAACCTCCTCGAGGGACTCTTGTGGGGAGAAATACGTATTTCTGGAGCAGAATGCCAGTACGAAGCCGACGCTCACAGAGCGGTAATGTTTAAAAGTATTCATAGCTTCTAAGCACCCTCCAAGCAGCCCATCTACGATGGTGCGATGGTGTGGTGAACAGCCTCATTTTCAGTGAGGAAACTGGCTCTCACAGCAGGGAAGGGACCTGCCCAAGGGCACACGGCTGAGAAGCAAGGAGTGCGGATTCCTGCTGCAGGAATGGAGAGGAAGCTCAGCTCCCTGGTTCCAGAGTCCAAGCACAGCTGGCCTAGCCTGCCCTGGGCCCCCTGTGAACACTGGGCTCTGCAAAGAGGCAGCAGGTGAGGCCTCCATGCCAGAGCGCAGGTCCTGTTCAGGACCAGCACAGGTCCATGGCACCTTGGGACCAAGTGCCCTGGGCCAGTTGAGCATTTCTGTGAAAGCCTCTCCTCTCTGGGCTGAATGGCAGAGTAAACAGGGATTGCACAGGTGGCCCTCTGGCATAGGGCCAAGAGTGATCAACCCTGAAATGCCGCCTTGTGATGAGACATGCCGATGTCCAGGACAGAGGTCCTGCCTGGAGGCTCATCCACACTCAGGAGCCCCCTAAGGGACCCCAAGCCCCTCATCAGCCCAGGCAACCAGTTTACATCTATCTTGGCATTGATGGGGAAGGGGATGGTGAGGCGGGGGGCGGGGGAGGAGGGAAGGGATGGTCCCAGCACCCTTGAAAACCTTCTGGCACACCGTGAGTGCCCTTTGTGCACAGGGCGCTGTTCCATCATCATGACAGTGAGGAATCCCATCCCTGTTGGACAGACGAGTAAACAAAAGGCACAGAACAACCATACAAGGTCACAGTGGACAAGCGCCAAAGTTAGGATTTGAATGCAGCACTTGGCCTGTTTGGGTGAGCAGCCACAGTGATATGCCAGTGAGCATGCCACTCTGCTACCCTGGCCTCCTGAGTGGCTGCCTCATTTCTCAGGTTAGGGTGCCTATGCCCCATGAGATTCAGAGTACACACAGGGCCACTGTGCCAAGACTGGGGACACCAGGCCTGCCCTTTTCCTCAGGCAATACCTCACTCCATCCTCACCATCACTCTAGAGACAGGTCAGGCCAGAGAGGCCCTGGGCCACTAGGAACAGGAATGGCCCATTCTGGGCATGATGATATCCCAGCAAAGATGGCCAGCACCCAATCCTACCCAGTAGCGCTGAGGTCCCCAAAGGTGTAGTGTACCTAGGGCCAGCACCCTGTCTCAATCAGGACAGCCCAGCTGCAGGCCTACCTCTGTGATCTGCGAGTCACCAGTGTCCTAAGGGCTGGTCAGCAGCTGGCAGTCCCCTCCACTTCACTCCAGCTCCATCCTCCTGCAAAGAGAGGGGGTGTTCAGTGGATCCAGGTGCCAGGGGACTTGGCACTCACCATGCTGCAACAGCCGTCATCTGCAGGAAGTCTACAGTCATGAAACCATCAGCCCCATTGGACAAATGAGGACCGTGAGGGTACATGATGGGTGACCCCCATACCTTCTCATTACAGTGATTGTGGACATGTTTGCAGGCTCTGCCTTGTTTCCACATGTGTCACATGAATCACAACCTCTCTCAAGGTTGCTGGGAGGATCCAGGAAGTCAGGGTGACAAGCATTTGGCATTTACTTAACACACATTTAATGGGCACTGGGTGCTGTGATTGTGGTCCCCAACCTCATGGGGACTCAGACAATGAGCAAAGAATAAAACAATACAGAATTAAAACTAATGCCTGCCAGAAAGAACAAGTGCAGGGACAACACAGCAAAGCATAGGGCAGTTCTTTAAGGAAGTGAAATTAAAGGATGAGCCAGGGAGAGACAGGCCAAGATTCAGGGAACAGCACTCCAGGAAGAGGGAACAGTATATCTGAAGATTCCGAGATGGGGGCTGGGGGACCCTGGCTCAGTGGAGGACTGGAGAGTAGAAGGTGTAGAGAGCAAAGGAGGGGGTGGTGTGAATGAGAACCAAGAGGCGGAGCCCATCAAAGAGATGGTGGAGGGTTTGGACATCTGAGGATTGTGACCCTAGATGGCTCAGACAGAGGGCAATGGGTAGAAGCTGCAGGACCCACTGGTGGCCTGGGCTTGTTGGGTGTGCTCTAGCTGGCCCACCTCCTCAATAGTCCACCAACATGCCACTCCACCCCCTACTACCCATGGTGCCCCACAGGAACCTAGGAAGATGAGACCCAGAGGCCTGGCTGGTAGGCATCTGTGGAGGTGCAGGGTTCTGAGTTTGAGTCCCCTAGGTGAAGTGCTTGACTCCGTGGTTGTGGGTAACCACTGTGCCTCTCTGCAAGAGAGGCTCGCAGGGAGACATGGGAGCCCTGGCTTCAATAAAAGAAAGGACTGGTGTTTGAGGTGCAGGCGAGTGATAAAAACCATTAGTTCAGGGCTGGAGCGGTGGCTCAGCAGTTACGGCGCTTGCCTAGCATGTGCAAGTACGTGAGTTCAAACCCCAGCACCATGTACACAATGAAGTCTCGGAGCAATGAAAGCCACATGAAAAACTAAATAAAATTGATTCCCTCTCTCTCTCTCCCCTCCCTCCCTCTAAAAAAAAAAAAAAAAACACACCACCATTATTTCAAACCCTGGATGTACCCTCTCACCAGGAGTGCGGGTGGCAAACATCTCAAACTTCTCTGCATCAATCTCCTCAGCTACGGAGGGGATTAGAGGCCCTCCCTCAGAGACGTGCAGATTGTATAAGGGAATACACAGAGTGCACAGCACCCCCCTGCACACCAGCTAAGGCATGCATTACCTCGAAGGAGCCGGCACTGGGCTCATGGAGCACAGGTCCCCAAGCCCCAAACTTCCAAAGCCAGGGCCAGTGTCTCCACTCCAGCCACAAGGAAAGGGATGACTCTTTAGCTTAGCAACCCCAAACTCTGCCTACTGTTGGTACCCTTGGACTAGATGACCCCAATTCTTCCTTTTCACAGAGGAGGAAACAGGACCAGAGAGGGGTGACATCTGCCCTCATCAGTGTCACACAGCAAGTCATTAGCTGGAACACAACTGGAATCAGACTCTGGCCTCCCCACCAGCCACAGCTCAGCCTTCCCCGAAGGCGGGTTGGCTGGCAGAGCCGCTGACAAAGAGAAAATCATTATTTTGGCAGCCAAGAGAGAAGCCAGAGCCGGAAAGTGCTTGCTTATTTGGTCAGCGTGGTCTAGGCCTCAAGGAACAACACCCACTCCTGTCACTCAGGGTGCTCCCAGCTATGGTATGCACACATGTGCCTCACTGTCCCCTGCAACCCCAGCCCCCTGGTATGGGGCCTGTGCAAAGGGGCAAGTGAAACCAGACAGGGCAAGGGACCTGTCCAAGGTTACACAGTGGTAAATAGGGGCACTAGGATTTGAACCTCAGGTCTTGGGCAAGAACAGTGAGCTTATGCTGGATTGCTTATCTAGAAAAGACAAGAGTATGGAGTCTGTGTTGTGGGTTATGCCTGAGATATTTTCTTTAACCCTCAGAGAAATATGGTGGAGTCGAAACTAGTATCCTCAATTTACAAATGAGCCCAGAGTGACTGTCTAACTTCCTAAGGTCACACAGCTAACAAGAAGCTAATAAGAACACAGCAGAGATGTGGGTAAGCATGCTGCCCACACTAGTGTTCTGTGGCACCCTTGCCCAGCCCTGGGAGCTTCTCAGCAGCTCAAACTGGGTGCCCTCACACTGGGGAAGGGGGCACTCAGGAGCCAGGAGCCTGGGTGGAGTGTGAACACAGAGCCAGCAGTGTCCCCAACCCCAGTCCTGCTGGGTGTCCTCTGTTAAGGTTTTACAACCTGGGTGGGCTTGGCCACCTAGACAGACCAGGGAGAGATGACGTGTGTCCCTGGCTGTTGCCAGCCCCAGCAGCCATGGGGATAAACAGTGAGGGTCTGGAAGGCCCTGTTCTCCTCTAAAAGGGCCCTGGGAGCCATGGAGGAGGTGCAGCCTGAGCCTCATGGGCCGATGGCGGCTGTGGGCTTCCCCTGGGACATCAATGTCCAGAGGGTCTCTTGGGTGGCCTCAGCTCAGAACTCTTCACTGGGCAGAAGGGGAGGGACCCTGATGGCAGGGCAGCTCGGAGGAGGGAGGAGGCTGCAGGCAACAGCCTGCTAAAACACACTTCCTCAGCCACTGGCATCTGAAGCCCCCAGGAGGTGGGCAGGGCAGGACAGATGTCCAATTTGCTGAACGGGACAGGCTGGTCTTGAGCAAGGGTCAGTGGGAGGGAGTGCTGCCATGGTGGGATTGCTCAGGATGCCCACTACCAGCCTAGCCTCAGCCACCCTGCACTGAGAGGCAGGGCAAGTGCTGCCCATGGGGATTTTTGTCAGGATGACAACAACCAGCCTGAAGTCGGCCACCTTGTGCTGAGGGGTGCTGTGATGGGAGAGATGGTCACTTATGGGTGGGGACTGTCCCAGGACCAAGATGGGGTCCCCTCACCATTCTGCCTTCCCTCTCCACCTCCTCTTGGATTCCCTTAGAACTGGGTGTGGGCTTGGGAGAAGGTACCTGGTTAATTCCACATTCTGGGCCAGAGGCTTGGCCCTGGCCTCTGTAGTAAGGCCAGAGTGCGAGGGTGGGTAGAGCTGGCTCTGGATCCCTTTATTGCTGGGCAACCTTGAACAGGTGACTCAGCCTCTGGGGAACCCACCTCTTTCCTATACAGGGATTCCTTTCTCCTGCAGCTACTCATGCCCTACCTCGGGAGAAGCTCTAGGCTGCTCTGCTAGTGCTGACCCTTGACCAGAGCACGAACCTAACCACAGATCACGGTGGGAGGGGTCAGATGGCCCAGTGTGGTCTTTTGGGCAGAGGCAATGGCTTCCCTGAGGCTGGAGTTCAGGGCTCTCACCACCAGGTCTACTTGTTCTGGTCTCTGCTCCTTCTCCCTGTCCCCCACATGCCTTGTGCCTTGTGGTTGTGAGGACTAAGATACAGGTGCCATGGGGGAACAGCTTGGTGGATGGTGATTATGGAAATTTGGGGGAGTGAATAATTAATCACTCAAGGTCATAAACAGCAAAGTGGGCATCAGAACCACCTTCCGGAGGGTTCTCAGTTCAATTGCCACTCCCATCGCTGAACTGCACTGAACCAGCTCCCGCCACACTGACTCCGATCCTAGACTGGGCAGCTGTTTCTACCCCACTTCAAGGATGGGCCAAATGGCTGGCTGTGCTTCTTGTGGCCGGGGTCAGGGGTCCTTCCTCTGGTCCCACAAACTCTCCAGAGGCTAGGAGCTTCCTCAGTTTGAAGACCTACTTGGGTGTGCATCCCCCTACACAACCCTAGGGACTGCCCTGCCTTGGCCAGTGCCGGCTCCAGGAGCAAGGCAAATATTTACCCCTGATGGTTATCCAAACCTTATCCAAAGGGGCCAGCTGCCCCGCCTCTTGCATTCCTGGAATACATGTTCCCTGACCTCATCAAGTTGGGGGCTGGGGATCCAGGCCCAGGACAAGAGCCAGACTGGTCTCCTGGGCCTACATGGAGGCCAAGGCCTGCTAGCTGCAGGGCCAGGACAGCATCCAGTCACCCCTTAGCCCTTTAACCACTCAGAGAGCTGCGTGCACTGGCACTTGCTGGGGCACAGGTCTACACACCACCACCCAGCAGGCCTGGGCTGCCCTGGGGTGGGAGGTGGGGCAGGGGTTGTATTGATGCCACCTGAGAGCCATGGTTCAGGGCTCCTGTCACTAGGCCTGAGCTTCTCTCATTTGCTATGATCTCTCCCTCTCTTTCTCTCGCCTGTCATCAACAGGGAAGATTCTCCTGCCTGCTAGACTCCAACTGTGTTCACGATCTCATTCCACCCTAGGTACAACCTTATCACTAGGGAGCAGGAAGGTCCTACTTTACAGAGAATCAAATGCCCAGCAGAGACCAGAGGTCACACAGTGGAAACAGGCAGAAGTCAGCAGGCTTATCCCACAACACTCTGTGACACTGTGGCTGCCCTATGAGTCCTGCCCATCCTTCAATGCCCAAAGAACCATTTCTTCCATGCTACCTTCCCTGGGAGTTCACCAAGTGATCTTCCCTGCCCTGAACATCAGAACATCCTGATGGTGTTTCTCTCCTTCTCTTCGAATAATCAAAATTGGGTGCCTGGTTATCTCTTAAGCCACGAAACAGGGACCATGTCCTCATTCCAGACAGCCCAAGCGCTCAGGAGAGGACTAGACATCTGAATCATTTCACCACAGACCAGTAACTGCACTAGTCTTCAAAGAGCCTATAAGAAAGACTTGGCAAGGAGGTAGTTTGGGGTCCAGGGGAACTCCTGGGCAGGGCTGCCTGAGAATCATGAGGTGCCCTGGGTCAGTAACCCTGTCTGCCTTCACTTCCTCTGAGAACTGTTCACACAGCCTGCCGCACCCAGCCCAGGGAAGCCCAGCCCTGGGCCCGGCCCTGCTGCACAGCATGCCCCTGGCTCTCTGGCCTTCCTCTCTCTTGCTGGAAACTTTGCAAGGGGCTGGGGGAGGAGCAGACAGGCAGCATTTGGCTGACCTGCTGGGCAGACGGCAATGCCAGGCCAGAGGGTGCAGGCCTGCAGGTCTGGGTCATTGGGCTCACCAGCACCTGCTGCTGGACTCTCACAGGGGCCTCCACATGCGCAAAGCTTGCGGCCAGAGACACTCTGTGCCAACCTGAGGCCACACCCTGGCTCAGCTGGAGACCCAAAGAGTGCATGCTAGGTAAGGAGGGGGCTCTCAGAACTACCCACCTAACATAACTCCAGCCTAGGTTCTCTCCTTTTCAAGATGGGGCTGTTAAGCAACTTCTAGGAGTTCTTGGTTCACTTATTCATTCAATCGTTCATTCTCTGCTTCTAACAGCTACTGACTGCTACTACCTACCAGACGAACAGGAGGAGCAGAAGAGAGGATTTGTGGGTGGGGGCAGGACTAATGGCCAAACAGGCACAGCCTCCCTGGGTGTCCCACAGTCTAAGAGGAGGTGGGGAAGACTGTGGGTGGTGGATGGTTCCAGGACAGCTAGGGCTATGGGGACAGAGTGCTGGAAGGTGTACCCAGATTGGTCTAAGAGTAAAATGGGGATGTGGGGACATCGTTCCCTTCTGCACTTCTTTGAGTGAGAGGGCTGGGGCTTAGGACAGCATTCTAGGTGCCTTCAGTGAGCAGGCGCAGCTGCATTTGTGGGGCAGCAGCACATATAAAGACATCATTCTCAGACCAATCACGATTTTCTGTTTTGAAGGCCATCCTGAAGTGACACCTTCTAGAAAACCTCACAAAATCCAGGAAGTCTGTGCTCACTCAGTGAACACCACTCAGGCCCCAAAGGATGACTTCCACCCCTTCTGTTGCTCAACCATGCTATGGCCCATGAAATACCCATTTATGTCTCACCGTCCACTGCCCTAGCTTGGTGTGGGGCCAAGTGAAAAGACAAACTGGGACTAGAGAGGAAGGGACCCAAGCAAAGTCACACAGTGATAGGAGCACTGGATTTGAACTCAAGCCCTTGCTGGGGGCTGGCTCTGCTTTCCTGACAGTCTGCATCAGATCCCCATCTGAGAAAAGAGGAGGGAGGTTCACCTCCTTTCCAAAGCCACCCCCAACTGCCCCAGCCAGAGGCCTGTGGCTCTGGCCCATGGCCCACTCACTGGGCGAAGAAGGAAGAGTCTCCTTCCTCCCTAAGTCATCAAATGAACAATTGCTCCTGTAATCAAACCACAACACGGACGACAGGTCACAGTGCAGCTCTGCAACTTACTAAGCTGTGTGGTGCTGGGCAAGGAACTTGGCCTCTCTGGGCCTTAGGTTCCTCATCTGTAAAATGCAGACCGTAAGAGTCTCTGCTTTCACGAGTGGAAGGACTTAACAAGATTCTGCCAGTATTGTGCTCGTATGGGAAATGCTCAGCACGCAGGGGCTGCCATTGTCATTGCTGGCTCAGGTGGGCTGCAAGTGCAGATTCAGGGTCCTGCCCAGGTGGAGGCTCTAGACCCCATATCACAGAGGCAGAGACCTGTCAGGCCCCACAGGGGAGGCACAGCTTTTCCTCTTTGGGGAGCCAGGGTCTTGCTCAGAGGGGCACCTGGCCAGCAGCAGGACTCCTGGCACCCACTAGGGCACTTACCATTCCTGAGGCCAGAACTCACTGTAGTTTTGTCTGCTCCTCCTTCTGCCCTGGAGCCCCCCAACCCTAAATCCCATGTAGATAAAAGGGCTTGGCAAAGGCTCTTGGAAGAATCCCCAGGGGACCCTGAGTCTAAGCCTGCCCCCCACAGAGGAGAGTCAAAAGCCCAGAGAAGGATCGGCTGGGCCCAAGGCCAGGACTGGAACCCAGGTCAGAACTGGTGTTGGAGATGGGACTAAGGAGCTAGGAGGTCCAATCCTGGCCCACAAGCAAGGCACTTGTCCTCTGGTCTCAGCTTCCTCATCTGGGGCTAACACTTGCTTGAAGACTAGGAGAGCTGATGTCACACCCACAACTGGTGCAAGAAGGTAAAGAGGCTGAAGGGCACAGGCACCTTGATGGCACTTGCAAACAGCCAAGCTTTGTGTGTTCCCAGTGAGCCCCTTCCTGGGACAGGGGCCAGCCTCTGGTGGTCACATTTCCCAATCAGGCATCCTTCTGGGATTCTGGCCACATGTGGGCCTGGCCAGTCTAAAGTGATGGCCAAGGCCCAGATTTATAAATGCCAGACAAAGGACAGTGCTGTTCTTGCTAGCAGGAGGTGGCGGGTCTGAGGACAGTCTCTACAGTCACCCAGGCCTGGACCAAATCCCATCTATGCTGTTCACAAGCCATGTGACCTTGACCAAGTAAGTCCCTGTGCCTCCCCTGCCTCAGTTTCCTTAATGGGTAATGGGGAGGGAGAATGTTTGACTGGATGACAAGCCTCTGGCCCAGTCTCTGGCCGTCAGAGGAGTCCAGGCTTCAGGAGCTCTTTTTATTTATAGAAGTTCCCCCTTAAAAGTGGGCCATTGATGGTCTGCAGAATGCTGCTGGGGGGCCAGGGAAGAAAGTAGACTGCATGGCTTGTTGATCATCACATGTCACTCCAAAGCCTATCCCAAGATACTTCAGCAGCCCAGACTCCCAAGAAAACTATTCAAGTCTCATCTTTGTCTTGCACCCCTCCCTGATGTGGGGCAAGTGACTCCTGATTCCTTAAAGTCTGCATCTCTGCATCTGCCAAGTAGGTGGAGTGGTGCCTGCCTAATCCCCAGGGTTGCCAGGAGGACTCTAAAAGGAGGAGGATGTGGCAGGGCACAGTGATGTGCTGAAAAGGGTCCCTGATCTGTTTCATGCACTGCCAGCCCTGACCAGTCCTGTCAACCCGTGAAGCCTTGGGCCCAGCCCTGTCTGAGTCAGCACACACCCAGAGCAGGTCCTGGGGCCACCCAGAGGTGCTGAGGACCTCCCAGCTGCTTCCCAGCTGAAGCGCTCCAGGCAGGCCTAAGATGTCCCTTCTCCCATGAGTCTCGGATCTTTGTTCTTCTGGAAAGAGGGGCTCTCTACCGCAGCCCAGAAGTTTAGTTGGATTCTCAAGGAAGCCATCCCTCACCTGCCCATCAATCCTCAAGACTGACAGAAGCTGCCCTCTGGGGCCCTGGAAGGACCTAGAAGGACCAAGGCCAGCCCTGGTGAGGTGTCCTCTTCTTGTGGTCACAGCACCCAGCACTGGGCATGCAGGAAAGTTCATTTGTTGGAAATAATCTCAAAGACTTATGTTCATGGTACTTGAAGGTGGAACAGCATTAGTGGCTTTATAAGAAAAGGGAGGAGACCCAAACTTGCACTCTTCCTCTGTCTCTCTGTGTGACGGTCTCCACCATGTTACACCACAGGAAGAGTACCCTTGCCAGATGCTAAGCAGATGCAGCACCATGCTCTTGGATTTTCCAGTCTCCAGAATTATAAGAGGCAAATCAACTGCTTTCTTTATAAATTACCTAGTCTCAGGTATTTTGTTATAGCAAAGAAAATGGACCAAGACAAGGAATCCCAGAATGGTTGCTAGATGAATGAACAGTGATGGCAGAGAGTGGCCTGAACCCAACTCAGATCAAGGACAGAGGCAGGCAGCACTGTACAGCACTCTGTCTAATAGGCAGAGTTCATATATGCAAACACATTTAGTCCCCAAAGCAATTCTGTGAAGTGAATAATGCTATTCTCATTTCACGGATGAGAAGACTGAGGCTCTGAAACATTAAGTCACTTGTCCAGTGTTAGAAAATGGAAAGGCTCTGGGCTCCAGAATCCATGCGCTGATCCACAGAGTTACCTTTATAGGGTCCCTTGGGGAAGGTGAGAGGGCAGCCCATCGGAGGCCACCCGGACCAATAGTTGTCAGCTTGGCTGTAGAATTTACTTACATATAGGGCTTGACTTGTCCGGGGTGGGGTGTATTTTGAAATTGCCCTGGATCTCACCTGGGGTCTGGGCTGAGAGCTCTTGGCCAACTCAACCATCACCTCTCTATAAGGGAAACCCTTAGGGATGAAGGGGACCAACTAAGGTCAGGGAGCTTGGAACCTGGGGCTGGGGTTTTCAGCTCTCAGAAACAGGGTACCTGCACCCCAGTGGAGCCATCCACAGGGCTGAGATGTAGGCAGGAGAGAGGAGCAGACAGGCTGGGGAAGTCAGCACAGCAAGCAGCCAGATGACACACAGGCGCAGCAGTTCCTGACTCACAGCCACCCACCCCACAACTCCACCCACCTCCAGTGCCCCCACCCTGGCTTACACCCTGCAGCCGAAGACTGCCTCTGGAGTTCCCTCCCACGGAGGACCAGAAAGCCACTGAGAGAGGAAGACGCTGTGGGCCCCACCCAGGGCTGAGTGGGACACAGGGACACTCAGAGGAAGAGATGAGGAGTGTGACGCCAGCACTGGCTCTGCCAAGCAGTGCCCCGCCCACCCCTGACTGTGCACAGGCACCCTAGTCAGGAGGAATCAAGGCCAGCCTGGGTCCCCTGGCACTGACACCCACTTGGGCCAACTTCTTACATGTGACTCCTCCTCAATCAGGCTCCTATGCCTGCGTGTGCACGCAAAGCTTCCCTGTGGTCAGCTCTTCTCTCTCAGAATTCATTGCTCCTCGAAGAACTGCCAGGACATCCCACTGCCTGTGATCTGTCGCCTTTCCCTAATCGTGCATAGACCTTTCTACCTCCGCACCATTGCCCACACTAACGCTACGGCTGGGACAGTCTCCAGTCCCTCTGGTCTGACTTGCAGGGAAAGGCACAGCAGGTCAGGGCTCTAAGCTTCTAAATCTCAAGGACTTCTCACAGCACACTACGATGAGGGGCCCATCTGACAAGAAGCAGATCCTGAGGCTCAGGGGGGTGATGTGACCAAGGCCACCTGACTCAGCTGTTGCTATGTCACAGGGAGGGGCTCAGACTATAAGGTGTAGGGACTTTCTCACTGTGAGGAGCTTTCAGCTGATCCATGAGCTCAAGGTGGCCCCCTACTCTGTCTTAGCCTATCCAATGTCATCACAACTTGGTGTCCTGATGCTCTCCTCAGTCCCTTGGGACTGGGTTAATGTCCCAGGCTACTATTGCTGATGCTAAGCTGGGCTGGCCTGGGCTAGAGTCACCTCTCAAGAGAGAGAAGAAAAATGGCATTGGGAGAGTGGCAGGAACCTTCCCATAGCACAAGGTCCCCTGCTAGCTTTCACCTCACTAACCTATGCACCTGTCCGAGCAGCACAGAACCTGGACAGGCTCCACCTCCCGGCTCCTGGAAGATGGCGAAGGAGAGGTTCCTCCAAACTCTGCAGGGACATCTGAGGCGGTTCCAGGTGGTCACCACAGGCATAAATTCAGCCTTCCTCAAACCCTGTCTCCCAAGGGATGTTTGTTGTTGAGGAGAGATGGAGGCTCTACAGAGCCTTTCTGCAGAGGTTCAGGGTGGGAAATGACTTGCCCAGTGCATCAGCAAGTTTGTGGCTGATCCTGGACCAAGATCCCAGACCTACAGGTTCCCAGACCTAGCCCCACTAGGAAGCTTCTCCTCCCGGGTCTCCTAAAGGTCAGCGACTCCAGGGAAGCTCAGTCATCAGCATGTGTAGGATGAGGGGTGGGTATGCCCAGGGCTCCCTCCGATGGAAGGCCCTGGGAGGGGTCCAGGCAGGTCAGAAGCAGGGCAGCCTGAGGTCTGGCTTCCTTTCTCAGAAGGGCATGATTCCTGGCGTAGCTCCCAGGGGAAAAGGAGAAGCACCAGCCTGGGGAAGCTCAGGGTGGGACTAAGGCGGTGCCTGGGCAGGGCTTCCTGTTGGGGGTGGGTGGACATCACAGAAGCTGGGTGACCTTCACGGCTATGCCCCTGGGGACAGGCCAGTCTGGGTTTCGCCTCATCCCTGACCCAGGCCCATCCTCCAGCCAGCCCTGACTTCCTGTCCCATTGGCCCCACCCAACCCAGGGGAGAGGGAGGGCCCATGGAGGCCTCCTCAGAAGCCCTACTGTTTTCTGCGGGCAGGAGCGGCGTGGCGGCTCTCGTGTGCTTGGTGGCCTTTGGCCTTTGGACCCCAGGCCTCCGACCATTTGTTTTACAGGATGAAGCCTTGACAAAAGATCCTCTGGCTTTTCTTCCCTGAGCGCACCACTTGGGACCTTGAGTTGGCCCCACCCTGGGCAGCTCAGCAGTGTCATTTTGGAGAAGTTATGCCCAGGAGACTGGGATGAGGGGGAGAAGAGGTAAGACCCACTGTGGACCTCAGGACAGAACATCCTGATGGTCAGAGACAGGTCCTCATGGTTGCCCCGTGTATAGGCTATGAACAGTTGCCCTTAGGTCCCCATCAAAGTGACTCAGAAAGCAAACAGGCCTGAGTGAGGAGGCCTCAGAAACCCTTCACAGGCAAAGGCCTCCTGGCTCAGCGCTGGAAAGGAATGCAGATAGGAGGTGACAAGCCTCCCCTGAAAGGACCACAGGGACAGTGACAGAGCTGGGACCCAGGTCTCCTGCCTGCACACAGGTGGCCCAAGGATGTTCCCATGAAAGCCAACCCACAGCAGTCCCTTGTGGGTTGGGGTCTCCTAACAGGGGGGATATTGGTCTGCTCATCTCAGCCAGGAACTGAGTGAAGCCACACCTGGTTGCCAGTGCAGGACACAGAGGACTGGTTCCCCTTACCTGAACAGGCTCTGCTGGGGCAGCCTGCGGGAAGGGAGTCTGGGAGAGACTCAATGGGAGGACACTAAAGGCCTATGGTCTGTGGCCCTAAGACAAGCAGGGTGGAAGACAGGAGTCAGACTTCAGCCTGGTGGGAGGCCAGGGCTCAAGTTGACCAGGGCAGTAGAAAGCCTCTGACCCCAAGGTGTGGTATGCAAGCCAAGGCTGGGGACACAGGCTTAGGCAGCATTCTGGGGCTCTGGCCTAGAAACTGTACACCTACCCCTGCCGAAAGCCCATACCCAAGTGATGGGTGGCAGGATGGCTGGCCACCCTTTCAGTCACTGGCCATCCCCTCCATCCCTTCTTCTGAATCTGGCCCTTAGGTCTAAGATGGGTTGCTGCTTGATGCCGGTTTGGCAGTAAGCATCTCCAGGGCCAGGGATGTGGCTTTTGGTGAACACAGGGCCAGCGCAGATGTGGCTTCCAAGAAATGTTTGTCAAAGGAAAGAGAGAGGGAAGAGGTGGGGGAGGGGGACAAACAGATACAAAAATGCAGGTGGCTTGCAAAGCACAGCCCTCAAACGCCACCACAGACCTCCTTCTCCCTCCCGGCCCCATACTATCTGATAAGACACACAGTGAAGGCTGGCAAACCAGGGTGAAGCCAAGACAGCCCACTCAGGGTGATTCTGGATTTCCTGGGTGGGCTTGCAGAAGGGCCCCAGATGTCCAGAGTCAAGGCCTGTGTGCCCTACCCACTCACCGGCTCTGGCTTCCACCTCCCTGGAGGACAGAGACCCTCTCCCCAGCTAGAAACACCTGCTCAGTCCATGAGGGACTCAGCAGTGTCTCTCACCTCTCTGCTGAGCCCTGCCCTAAAGCTGTGGTTTTATCCTTCTGGAATGGCAGTGGGGTGAGACACAGACACTCTTAAGATCATATGGTCTTTGCAACGATAGGAGATTCTGCCCATCCAACAGGAAGAAAACATCATAGATGTGGGGTTCGACAGAGGTTCCAGAAGGTCTACGTTCTGACACCTCCCTTCTGCTGCCCAGCACAGGATATGGCACGCTGTAGATGCTTAACACATATCCGCTCAGTCAGTCAGTGGCTTGATGGATGCATCTGGAAGGTCTGATTCCATTCTCCTGTCAAAGAGGCCAGGGTTCTGCTGCACACTCCAAGGCCAAGACTGACAGAAGCTGGGTTCACATGAGCCCAACCCCCACCGTGTCCAAGATGCCAGCAAAGATGCTGCATTTTGGGATCTGCCTGGCCGGAGGATCCCATCCTCTCTGATTCAGGCCTGGGAGGGATCTCTTTGATCAGCCCAGTGTCTCTTCTTGCCAGATGGAGCAGGGGGAAGTTAGAGATCCAGGGCCATCTCTCAGCCCAGGCCTCCCCATACTCTGGCCAGGGGCCCAGGAACTCTGGAATCTGACCCAGTGCTCCCTGCTATTCCAGAGTCCATGAGCCCACACCACCGTGGCTCTCCTCTGGTCTGTATCACGGACTCCTGGCTGCAGCCGGCCTGAGCTGCTTACTCAAATGGGGAAAGAACGCTGCCACATGATGGCTAAGGTTTCCTACACACACACACACACACACACACACACACACACACACACACACTTACTCCTGTGGGTCAGGTGGTAAAGCAGCCCAGCAGGGCAGGGGCTGGTCTAACTCAGGTTTCTATATCTCCGAAGGACAAGTGACCCAGCTGCCTTTCTTTACCCAGAAGAATGTTCTTTGCAAACACTTGTTTTCTGCTTCCTGGACATGCCAGGGACATGCTGGATGGGAAGAGGTGAAGTGGGGGCCCCCACTCAGCAGCCTCTGTCTGGAGTTTTCCTTCCACCTGTCCTCTCCACCCCGAAGGCAGATGCCTGCTGGGAAACTGTAGTCACCCAGCTGCTCCCTGGAAGCAGGAGAATCTCCGAGGGGTGCAGGGGCTGGAGGTGCAGGGAGCTAAGGCTCAGGAAGGGCCAGGCCTGAGCCTATGTGCAGGGTGCCCATTTACAGCATCTGGAGCACCAGTTTCACAGCTGGACTCCAGGACATGGCCCTGGGGAGTCGAGAAAGGGCTGAGGGATGCCACATCTAGTCCCACTCAGCAGGCAAGGCTTGCCTTTGTTCTGCTGCTCAGGAAAGGTCTAAGTCAGTGACTCAAGGGCTCCTGCACGTTTTAGAGGGTGGGGAGGGAGACTGTGCCCAATGGCAGGCCTGATATGGGTGCTCTGTCACTGCCCCTGCTCTGTGGGAACCTGCAGCCAGCTCCCAGCCTGCCCTGGCCTCAGGCCTCCTGCCAAGACCCCAGCAGCACAGAAACCCACTGTGGGGAAATCTCAGGAGGACCAAGAGTTCTTAAATAAAGGCCATCCCACACCTGACCCCAGGGAAGCCCTCCTTACAGCTCAGCTCACCGTATCCTCCCAGCACAGGGGCCACTATCACCCCATCTTACAGACGGGGAACCCAGCACACAGAAACAAATGCCAGCTAACTTGCAGGTCACCTACTAATGAGAGAGAGAGAGAGAAAGAGAGAGAGAGAGAGTTTGAATCCACTGAATCCAACTATAGAGTCCATGCTTTCTATCAATATCTACCCCACCAGCCCAGAAGCAGTGGCCCCAGCTGCTGGGCCAGGACTGTCATCTGCAAAGCTCCTAAGCAGGCGTCTGGAGGCCACGCCTGGATTTTCCAGGGGTGCAGAGTGCTGCCTGGTGGCCCCAGCCTCATGACCCACACCCAGTCACCCTCATCCTTCATCTGTTTGGATATTCCAGGAAGCAGCCCCTAAATCCTGTTTTGTGGTGGCTCTAGTGTGGAGGAGGAAGAAGAATGAGGAGAAGAGAAGGTGAGGAAGGGGAGAACATCGGGGGGATCACAGACCAATACAGAGAAAGCACGAGAGCAGTAGAGAGAGACCAGGCTGGGGCAGAGAAGGGCACAGAAAGCCCAGAAATGAGCAGAGAAGCCTTGGAGAATAGAAAGAAGAGAGTGGATGAGATGGTAGGAAGGAAGGAAGGAAGGAGGAAAGGAAGAGGGACAGAGAGACCAAGGAGCAGAAAGACACAAGGGTGGAAAGAAGAGGGAATCAGAGAGGAAGAAGGGAAGGGAAGAGGAAAGAGGTGGAGGGCTGGAGAGGACGTGGGAAGTGGGAGCCCAGGAGGAAGGCGGAGAGGCAAGCAGGAGGTCACAGAGGGAGAGGGCCTTGGAAAACCGAGAGACAGACGGAAAGCAAGCCCGCCCACCGAACGTTAAATACCTAACAGGAGATGACAAATCAAATGGGAATTACTGCGGTAAAAACATAATTAGAAACTTGATTGAAGTTAAACAGAATTTACATAACACTGCAAATTAACTTTACACGGAAACTATTCACTGGGAAGGCAATGAAAAGACATTTCATTAGTAATCTATATTTAAACAATAGGCACAATGGAGGGAACTTGGTGCCTTCAATCGGAGTGGGTGCCAGAGGCTGCTAGAGGACCGAAAGCAGAGAGTGCTCCAAGCAGAAGTGGGCAGGGGCCAGGGAAGAATCCGGTTCTGCTTCTGACTTGCTGTGTGGCCCTGGGCAAGTGCCTTACCTTTTCTGGCTCTCACCTGCAGAAATGAGGATGTGGGAGGGGTGGTTTATAAGTCTGGATATTCTAGGAGAGCCTGGGAGATGAGAGAGGGCTGTGATAAGCTCATGGCCTTGTAGTGGGGCAACTCCAGTTCAAGGTGCCTCCTGCCACATTAGCTATGGCATTATGCATGCTTGGTCCTCTCCAACCCTGGTATACCCATGTCTTCAAAGGACATAAGTCCAGTCCTACCTGATGCCACAGAAGCAGTGGAAGGATTTAGGGAGTGAACTGTAGAGACAGGCTTGAAGAAAAGTGACTCTGAAGGCACAGGATTACTTGTCCCCTGCCCTGGCACATTAATTAGATTACCACAGCCTCCAGCCACCAGTGCAGAACCAGCCCTACACCATGAAGCGGCTTCCGTTGGCTCCTCTAGTACCCAGTGTAGAGTCAGAGGGGCATCTCCCTCACTCTGTCCCCAGGGAGGGATCAGAAAGTCCCTGCCAAGCTCCATATGATTCACAGCCTGGAGAAGTCTCTGGAGACTTTGCCTATATCACAGTCACATCAGACTAACTTGGATTCTGCAGACAGACTGGACTTTGCTCCTGTGGCTCCCCTGGCTTGGAAACGCGCCCTCTAACCTCCTGCCCTGTTGAGCACCTGTCCAGCCTCAGCACTTGTCCAAGGCAGCTGCTTCTCTCTGCAGCCTTCCCTGGGGACACCAATGGTGGCATTCTCTGCAGGATGCCTGCAGACTCACTGTTATCTGGAAGTTGCTGGTTCTATCCCTGTCCCCCACCACTCCACCTGGACTGCTAAACAGGGGGAACCCTGTTTTCAACCCTGCACGTGCCGACTCGAGCCCTGGGTTTGGCACAGTGCAGGTGTTTAGCAAGTTCCGGTTGGCAGTGGTCAGCGTGACCCTGCAAGAGGTGGACAGGAGCAGAAGCAGGCAGAAGGCCCACAGAGAACCAGTGCTCCCTTCCTGAGGAAGGGTTGAATGAACAGAGGTCCAGCTCAGACAGGGGCATAGCTCAGAGACCCCTGGCTTTTTTCTGGAGTCTCTGGGGTGCCCTGTCCTGTGCGGTGGCAGCACAGCGCAGCCGTGGCTCCTGAAGTCCTCCTGCTGGGGGACAGAAAGAACAGTCCATGTGCTCCTGGGAGGGAGGGACCGCACCTTCTTCTCAGGGTTCTATCAGGCCGTGTCCTGGCCCAGAGGGGACACCACTGAGACACTGAGAGACAGACAGAGACAGACACATCTCTGTCTAGAGACGAAACCAGGGAAGAGACAGATAGCACACAATTCCCTGCGGAAAGCAGAGAGTGCTCTGAACTAGCGACCAGCCCCCACACCCACTTACAGCCCAGGAAGGTTTTTAGGGACCCACTGGTGCTTAGGAATTCCACAGGTCCTGTTGTGTGTCCTCTTCTGTGGGCCACAACTGAGCTGCCATCTTAATCCTGTGTCTTCAGACAAGTGCTCCAGGTAAGGGGGAAGTCCCATGGGCCCAGGAGCCCAAGAGTAGCAGCCGGAGCTCAGAATTGCTGGGTGAGGCTTCTTAAAAATTGCGAAAGGTGACAGACATGAGGATAAGAGGCTCAGCAGTGGGGATGCTGGCCAGGGGACATGGAGAGTCAGGTCATGGGCTCACTTGCAGATCTGACAGACACCTACAGGCCTCAGCACCTGTGTGGCCAGGGTTGGTGAGGAGGCAGCTCTGGTCCCTCCCCTTCAAACACAGCTCATTGATCTAGGCCTCTGAGCCTTTGCATGTGTTCCCTCTGTTCCTTCCACCTGCTGTGTCCCTCCCTGCTCTGTCCAGTAACATCTTCCTATCCATTCAGAGCCTGCTCTTCTTCCTCCTCTTCCCCGCTGCCTGTACCTTCCTGACGTTTACTGCCGCTCCCCACCTGCTCTCCTCCTGGGGGCTGAATGGCCATGACTCGGACTCAGGCTCCTTCCCCCAGCTATCTCCCTGCACTCTCGAGGTAACCTCAGCCACACAGCTTATAGCTCCGGCTATACACGATGCTCCCAAATTTATATCTCTAGGCGGGACCTCTCCTGCCTTCCAGACTCACATCCAACTGCCTACTCAGCCTTTCCACTCGGATGGCTCAAAGGCATCTCCAACTCCAAGTCTGAAAGAGAATCCACGGCTTTGTTCAGCCCTCCCCGGCCGTCTTCCCAGGCTGAGATAATGACCACCTCCTTCTCCCACTGGCTCCTGTCCCAAACCCAAGAGCTGGCCCTAACTGCTCTTCTGTAATCCTCCACCTCCACCCCACCAGTAGGCCAGTCTGCTGTCCACTCCACGGCTTCTACCTGTCCCCTGCCACCCCGTCATCTACATCACCACCACCTCTACCTAGAGTGGGCAACAGCTTTCCAGAGATCTCCTGCTCCACGCTGTCACCTCTGTAAGTGGTCCCCCACCATCTCTGTGTTACCTTCTGCCCCTCACTGAGAACCAGCACACGGTTTCCCTGTACTCATCAGGTTCACCCCCTGCTCACTTGCTGTGGGATTCTGGTCTCCCCACCCTGGAGGCTAATTGATTTTTTGAGTATTCATTGTCCACAATTCCTCATAAGAATAAAAGCACCATGAGAGGATTTGGGTTGCCGTTGTTGTTTTTTGGTACTGGGGATTGAACCCAGGGGCACTTTACCATTTAGCCACATCCCCAGCCCTTTTTATTTTTTATTTTGCGATAGGGTCTTGCTAAGTTGCTAAGGCTGGCCTTGAACTTGCTGTTCTCCTGCCTCAGCCTCCTGAGCTGCTGGGATCAAAGGTGTGTGCCACTATGCCCAGTGAGAGGGGAGTTTTGTCTGTTTTATTCCCTGCTGTATCTACCAAACTTCAAGAGGTTCTAACACAGTCTTCCAATAAGTATTGGAATGAATAAACTAACAGTGCTGCATTCTCTTCCCACCTCTTTTGGGCAGTCTGAGCATTGCCCCATGGAAGTGAGTCCAGCTCTGGGATCCCAAGTTGGCCTCTGCCACATGCTGTGTCCACCACTTTGTGCAGGTCTGACATGGTACAAGAGCCTGAGTGTTTGATGAATGACTTAAGTACAGAATGGGTGGTTAGATGAATGGGTAGATGGATGGATGGATGGATGGATGATGGATGGATGGATGTGTAGGTAGATGGATGGATGGATGGATGATGGATGGATAGGTGAGTGGATGGATACAGGAATGGATGGATATGTGAGTGGATATATGAATTGGATGGATGGATGGATGGATATGTCAGTGAATATATGGCTGAATAGATAGAAGGGAGAACAGATAGATACATGGATAGGTGAGTAGAAGAATGATGGGTGGATGGATGGGTGGATGGGTAGATGGATGATGGGTAGATGGATGGATGACTCTCACAAGCACACAATAAAGCCTAGTAATGGCTTGGGTTCAACACCAGGACTTCTCTGAGGAGGACAGGTTGGATCAGCGTCATGTGATACAAGTGTAGATGCTGATATGGTAAACAGGGGAAAGTTGAGCTGCTTTAGTGTGGCCAAAGCTGGCTGTGTGATCCTTGGCAGACCCATTAACTTCCTGTGCCTTGGTTGCATGGTCTGAGCATGCAGATAACTCTTGCCCAGGGCTGCCAGCAAGATGACTTTGAATCTGAATGCCATCACAAAGGAAAGCACAGGCACCCTGTGAAGCAGGGTGAAGCACCTCTCTTGAAGACCTCTCTTCTCAGGCCTCACCTGCTGCTGACCTTGGGGCCACATCATGCCCTGGCTATACCCTGAATTCAAACTGGGCCTGGCTGCTAATGTGACCTATCTCCAAAGAACAAAAGATCCATCTGATTTACAGGGCCCTCAAAAATAGAGTAAGGAGAGGGCCTGAGCCCAGCACCCATTTTAAAGACACACAGAATCCCAGAGTGTTTTGTGGTACTATGGATATCTCACAAGGTTGTATGGAGAAGCCCTGCAGCCAGGTCAAGAATAGCTGGGAGAAAGGTAATAACCTCGACTCTGGTCCAACCCATCACCTCCCAGCCTTGCCTCTGCCCACTTTTCTGGTAATGGTGGCAGCATGACCTGGGCACCAGGGCCTTGAGGATCTGGTGTTACCTTTTGGGGTCTGGCAGCTTAGTGACCGATGGTGGCTCCTCTCCTCACACACCTTGCCGCATTGGTCTGATGCCCACGGGCCTCTTCCTCCTGGGTACACAGGGGAGAAACGGGACACAAGTGAGCAGCCAAGGGCAAAAACAGCTGTCCACTTCCTCCTTTCTCCATCCCACCACTGAACTAGGCTCCATGGATCACAGTGGGATGCCCAACCGATCAGCCCACTCCATCCTCCCACCCAGCCAGTTCCACTGACCAGGACGACTCTTCCTGTTGAGATTTAAAAAATACATTACCCAGGACTTTTGTTTGTTCTGGGCCTTGGGGGCTTTGCGCTGTTGTTTCTCTTCTTGGTGAGAAAAGCAGAAAGCCATGGCCTTCCTGTGTGGCACTCTGGCAGGGTGACCGAGAGAAGCTGTCGGGGTATTTTTAGCCAGGCACACAAAGCCCTGGCCTGGTCTCCTCTCTGCACCGGGCCTGGCTTCGGGGAATTATCTCACACAGCCGGCCGGCAGTCACTTCCAAAGCCACTCTTTGACCCCTGCCTGAATTCCTTCCTCATTATGAATTGCTCACCAGCTCTCTTGGCGACACTTGGAGCCATATTTTAACGCCTGTGTACTCCTCCTCGCCTCCTCGGGGAAACCGGCTCAGCGCCCTGCCTCTCCCCTCCTGCAAGCCTTTAGGGTTGCTATTTTGCCTCACACTGGTGGAGGAGGTCCAGAAACAGAGTCTAAAGCATAAAAGAGCCCTGGTGATGATTTACTTTGTTTTCCCAAACTTCAGGCCGGCTCCCATGCCCTTCGTGATTCTTGGTGGGAACTGAGGCCTACCTACAAGATAACTCAATCAATACCCTGACTTCAACTCTGGTTTTAAGCTCCAATAAATCTGGCCTTATCCAAAGCAATCATAGCCATGAAATAATTGGTTTGATATGCTAGTTATGTATTTCTAATATACCTTATTAAACAGATAACTAATGAAAAACAAAAATATATGTTCTTTCGGGTACTACCTAAATCTAGAATCTAGTCACAGGCTACCAGGTGGCCCAAGCACTGGCAGATTCACTACAGCATATCAACCCCCTCCAGGAACAGGAGAGGCACAGAGGAGGGACAGCTAGCTGACAGGGCCTGAGAACGAGGGCCAACGGAGGTAAAAGGGTCAGATTCATGTGTGCTAGAAGCTCTTAGGGTAGGCCTTTCTGTCCAGCACTGGGGCAGACTACAACTAGCCCCACACTTGAACTTTTCTAAAAGGATCTAGGTGTCCCAAACGAAGGCAGTGATGCAGAGGCCTCTAGTTCAAGATGGCATCTTTTCCTAGAATCTTAACCCTCCATCAGGCTCCCTCGTGGCTAGAGTCACTTGAGAGGAACTAGAAGCACAATCCCCTCTAGATAGAGTTAGAAGCATAGAACATGTTTCTGAGCCCCACAACCTGAGCTCTTGATTCTTAATCCTGTGGACTCTTGGGGCAGCTGCCAGCCCTCTCTGGGCCTTGGTGTCCTTGTGCCTGCCTTGGGGGCCAACCCATGATTTCAGTGACCTCTTGGCTCTCAGGCCTCCTAGATTCTCTGTCCTTTCCGGCTCTGCCACAGGCAGGAGACCCCAGCTGGGCCCCTGGCTGTCTCCACTGTCTGCCCTTCCCGCCCCTCCTCCTGAGCACAGGATGTGGGTGTTAGGAGGTGAGGGTTGAGTGTGGGGGTCGGGTGGGGAGTGGCCTTGGGACGGGACTTCCTGAAGCCAGATCGGTTTACCACAGTCAGTTGGGCGCAGGACCGCACAGCTGTGAGTTATAAATGTCCCTGTCAGAACCCGGATGGAGAGGCCCTGCTGCCAGTGGAGACACCAGGGGTCCAGGGTGCCCACCTGGCAGTCTCCCAGCCAGTCCTCCTGCAGGCCACTCCCAAGTCTCAGCCTTCACAAGTCCTGGCTCTCTCCACTTCTCTCTGAGATGCCTGAATGCTGGGGTCTGACACCACCTTCCCCTGCCTACTCCTTGCCCTTCCAGGTGTGTCTTGTGGTTCCAGTAAGGCCAAAAGGTCCCAGAGAGTAGGGCGGGTCCTGGGCTACAGCCTGGTCCTAAACCTTGGGCTCGGCACACAGCCAGCCACCTCAATGATGACTACAACTGTTCCAACACAGAGACCTGCTTCCCACAACCCCAACCACCTTCCTGTGCCACCCACTGGGGCACCCACAGTAGGCTGAGGGCAGGGAAGCACTTCCAGCCTATGGAGAGCAGGTACATTGGGGTGGGGCACCAGGCTGTGTCCTGCATGTGGAGAGATCCTTGCCTAGGGTCCCATTCTCCCTGACTGCCCCCTGGGACTCCTTCAGACTGGGTGGGGTGAGAGGTGTGGACCCCACTCAGGGTAAGCCCGTACAAACATGGTTGCCTAGGGGTGACAGGTTAGGTCCCTCCAACTCCAAGGCTGGGGCCATCCTTTCTCTGGGACGACGGAGGCGGGCACAGGGCCAGCCGCAGAAACATAATAACCATAATGGATTATGGTTTGAGTTTACAGGGGCTGAAGCTTAAAAAAAGGAGGTCTTCTTTAAAAAAAATCATATAAAATTACAAATATCTATCTAGAATCAGAAAAGAAACCACAACAAATCTTTGGAGGTTTAGGGACCTGAACTCCTTTCTCATGAGGCCTCTTAAACAATTTACTAAAAATGCCTATAGTAACAGGCTCCTGATTGCACCTGATGAGCTCCAGCCTAGAACATGCCTAGCTCCCAGGGACACCCAGCCTTCACCCAGTTTCACAAACTTCCTGGGAGGCCCCCCTCTAACCGTTGTGACAGTGAGAAAACTGATGATGATGATAATAATAATAATCACAATAATAAATTATTATTATCATAAGGAGCTAACATTAAAGGAGCTTTATCTGTAGCATTCTAAGTACTTTACGTGAATTAATAAATTTAATCTCACCACAACCTAGACGGTAGGCACTGTACCCATTTTAAGAGATGAGGAAACAGATTAAGAAACCAGCCCAAGGTCACACAGCCAGGATATGACCAGACAGTCTGGTGCTGGTACCAGCACTCTCTGCTACCTCTCTGAGGGTCTAGAAGAGACTCCAAAGACAGCAGTAACCAAGGCCTCATGCTAAGTAAGTCCCCTTCTGATTAAGCCATTCGTTCATCCCACACAAATGCTCTGAGCACCTACCGGGCACTAAGACCTGGGCAGTAAACAGGGTCTTGTGTATGCTTCAGCTTCCCAGAGCTGGCTGGCAGGGGGAGGTGGAGGAGCAGGTCCTAGAGATGGACTTGGGCTGACCCAAGGGGACTCGGATGGTGGAGGCAGAGGGGCAGTTTGTTGAAGGTCACACTGTGTGTCTCCCTCCCTTACAGGTAAGAAAAGGTGACTGGAGCAAAGTGACTTGCAAGGGTCACCCAGCAAGCAGGGAGCCCACATGAGGTCTGAGGCTAGTTTTCTGGAGGGGCAGGGCAGGTGGCCAGCAGGCTTGGTGCTGCTAGAACACGGTTAGGTGTCTGCAGACTCCTTGGAGTTGGTGCTTTGTTTTCTCTCTTTGTTTTCCATCTGCCCACACCCCGTGGCCTTCCAGGCTTCCCCTGATTGTGTATAGAGTGATAAAAGGGCTGAAGTGGGGGATCTCTGGCAGCAATGGGGCATTGGGGTCACCGCTCACAGACACCATGGAGGTGGGTGGATGTCTGAGGGAGGCCCTGAACCAGGCCATGCTGAGTGCTTCCCGGGGTGGGTGCTTGCACACAGCTCTGAGTCTTTCAGTTCAGTGTCTCTCATTCTACAGAGGAGGAGACTGAGGCTCCGGGGAGCAGCAGGCTGGACTGGAGCCCTGACCCCCAGACCCAGAGCCCCGGGGACTTCCAGCGCTGACTCTGAACTCCGGTTGCCAGACAATACCTGGCCTTGTCACTGCAACCACTTTACCTTGGGAACTGGCTGTTTTCAGGTGGGCCAGGAAGAGAGCAGGGGCTCACCCGCCTATGCCATGGAGGCCAGTAAGGCACCCACCTTGAGCGACTAGGTACAGGTGGGTGGCTTCATAGGAATTCCCATTTCAACTGCCCCTGACAGGACAAGGGATCTCTCTCTTCAGAGCTACCTTTTACCACCTATAGGGCTAGGAAGACCAGGGGCACTGTCTAACCTGTCAGGGGATGGGGCAGTGTGGGCGTGCAGGTCAGGGACTGGCCAACCCTGCCCCAGGTCTCTGCTGCCCCTGTGACTTGTGACCTGGCCCTCATTCTCAGCCCTTCGTCCACGGTTTCTCCACTTTAGTTACTAGACACTGTAAGCCACATCTGTGCTCCATCTTAATTACTTATGTATCATTATTTAAATCACTTGAAGCCAATCCCTTTCTTTTTATTTAGTTTCATCTACAGCAGTATTATCTGTGAAATCAAGGGTTTGATGAACTAATTATATATTTTTTCTAATCCACATGAAAATAAATACTTTAAACTTTGAAATTCAGTTCCTCCCACTTGTCCTGGTGTTCAACAGTGCTTAAGGCCTGGATGGGGTGCAGGCTTTTGTGGGAAGGCATGGTTCAGGTGTGGGGAGACAGCCTCCATCAGAGAGAGCACTCAGGGAGCGGGGTAGCACAGCCTGGTGCTGGACAGGGAAATGGGAGGAGGTGGAAGTTTCCAGGAGAGTACATAGAAGGTGGGGCTTTGGGCCGTGGTCTCAGAGGCTATCCCTTCCTCCTCATGGGCTGGAATTTGGGCCTGATAGCTCTTTAGCCATCTTTCTGCAGATTCTTCCTAATGACAGCAGGACAAAGGGGCTGAGCACAGGTGTGGGAGTCTAAACTATTGCAGTAGCACTTGTCTCTGCCACTGTCTTGCTAGGGGATTGCTAGGCCTCTCTGTGCCTCAGTTTCTCCACCCGTTCAGAAACAGTGGATGAGCCAGAAGTTCCTCCCAGCTTGATCAATCTGCATGCAGCCCTCTGAACACTGGTGGAGCCTGGTGCTTCTGGTGCTTCATGGGCTTCTGACAGGCCTGCTAACTGTCCATGGACCCCCTTTGACCTCTTCCCCTTACACCTGATCAGGGGCCTCGAGTGGTGTCTGGGGTGTCAAGGGGGAGACAGGGCCATCCTGTGTGACAGCTATAAAATTAGATAATCAGCTAATCACCAGCAAATTAGCATCCCATCTTTACATAGAACAAATATAGTATTTACGTAAAAGTTGTTAGGAGTTTCTCTCTTTTTAATTAGCAGAAATAAATGCAAAATGAATGGTAATTAGGCAGCTGATGGATTCAGTAGTACAATTATGCCTGCAGCGGTGCCCCAGTCCTTAAACACTGCGTGCTCTGAGGGATCAGAGGAGCCTATTTATATAATTTATTTATAAAACAAAGTTAGCAGGAACAGAGGAGCAAGGCCTGGCACGGCTGGGGGGAGGGTCTTGGCTGTAGGGGCAAGCCCTGGGAGAGGAGTGAGCTGCAGTGCCCAAGGACTATGGGGAGGGAGGGAGCTCCTCAGCACTGAGCTGTGCAAACACACCACCAAGGCCCCCATGTGTCTATTTCAGGCCCAACATGTGTCATTGGGAGCTAGGAACAGTCCTTTCTGGCAGGCTGCAGGTTGGAGCTGCAAGGAACCAGGAGCAGCTGTTCTTGTCTCCTGTCTCTTTCTTTCCCTGGTTGCCACCTCTCTTCTTTATGCTGGCACTAGGCCTTCACTGAGCACTTCTCTGTCCTGTACCCTGGGGTGAGTTCCTCCTGGAATTCAAGGAAAACTAGTTCTAGGAATAATGCTCTAAATACAGTGGGTGTAAGATCCACAACATCACAGCACCCAGTGCATGTGGGAGTCCAGGGGCAGGAGCCCAGATGAAGTGATGCTAGTTGGGTTTTGATGGATGCACAGAAGTTTTTTTGAGAAAGCAGGAAATATCAAAAGAACCTGCATATGAAAAGATAGGGAGGTGGGAATAGAACTGAGTGACTTTGGGAGAGCATCAGGGCTGTGTAGGTCAGAGAACTAAGCAGGGTCTTGGAAGCCAGGCTAAGGATTTGGATTTGATCCCTAAAAGCCACAGAAAAGTCTGAAGGAGGGAATAGGACAGCCTGTTCCCACTCAGTTCTTGCCTTAGTTCCCCTCCCCCACCCCAGAGCCAGCTAAAGGACCAGGTCCACAGGCCATTAGAGGCAGCTGGTCCAGCTCAATGCTGAGCAGGAGGCTAACCTGATTACAGGGACAGGAGGTCTGTCTGCAAGGGAGGGTGACTGCTCTGAGAGTGAAGGGAAGGGAAGGAGTGAAGGGAAGGAGTCCCTCTTGGGTCCCCTGAGTAAGGGGCCTGTCTTTTCTAGAACAGAGCCCTCTCCTCTGCCCCATCCTTCAATCCTGATTGCTAGGGACAGTCTGGCCAAGCTTAGAATGAACAGCAATGCTTGCGGCGCTGTGTCAAACCCCAGCTCTACCCTGCCTTGTACTGTGACCTTGAAGAGACACAGGGCCACATATTCTTGTCTCCAAAACAAAGGCCTGAACCAGCATCAGGAAAGTGCAGCAAAGCTGACCCTGGGCCCCATCTATAGGGTTTTATGAGCCAGAGTTACCAAACCTTTAGGAATCTGGGCTGGGCAGGCACTCTCCAATTTGCCACAGTCTCTGCCACTCCCTCTTGCCTCATCCCAGCCCAATTCCCAGGCTAGTGTCATCCCTGCAGACAGCTGAATGGAGACCCCCTACAAGATGGCTAGGTCCTTCCTGATAGCCTGTGATCTAGTTTGGGCAGAGAGAAAGCCCAGGGTGGGTGGAGACAGCAAAAAGTCTGGTAGTCAGTGATTTCCCTGTGACTTTCTGGCCTTGCAGGAGGAGATGGGAGCTACAGTCACGCTCAGGACCTGGGACACCTCTGCCAGGGCACACAAGCAGCCCTTCCCTCCTTCTGCTGGCTATGTGACTCAGCATGCCCACATCTAAACTGGAACATCATAGCCCACCAAAGCCAGCAGGGGTCCATGAAATCTCCGAGAAGCAGTGATCAGAAGTCAAAGTCCTGGGCAGTGGCTTGACTGTGACTTCCAACAGTCCTGAAGGATTTCTCAAAGGGAAGTATCACTCTTCCCAGAGTGGACAGTTCTCAAACCTCCAGTACCTCCATTTCAAAAGGCCGCGCTCAAATGACTTTCAAACTGCAGCCCCAAACTGCAGCCCAATGTCACTCTCAGGAATGTGCTCTGAGCTTGTAAGGGAAACCAAGATCACACAGCACCACTTCTCTGCTCTGTAAGTTGCGCTTCTGCCTTGGGCCAAAATCAATAAAAATCTCCACCAGGATTGTCTGCCCAGAACAGGGGCCCCAGCCCCTCAAGATGACATTCTACCCACTATGAGTGCCAGGGGCTTCTTTTAGCCCATGACCTCAGCCCCAAGTGCAGGCAGCAGCTGAGGATGGGGTGGGGCAGGTGGTGACTGGGCACAGGGCTGGGGAGGGCAAGCGAGGGGTGCAGGCTGCCTCAGTGCCTCTCCAAAGAGATGCTCGGTGCTATTCATCAACTGGTTTTCAGGGCTGTGAGAAATCAATGGCGTTTGTGCTGCAAACTCATCATTAGGACAGGAAAACTCTGCAATGGAATTGATTTGTTTAAATATAATAACAATTTAACAGAGAACTGTGGGGGTGGGGAAAGGACCCAAGCAAACAAAACATGGCCAGACAGCTTGGAAAACAGAGAGAGGAACCAGGCTTGAAGCACCTTCCCGCACGTGGGGTTCGGTGGGGCTGCGGAACCTGGTGCTGCCCCACCAGCCCCACCTGCGCCACCCAGGAGGCCAGAATGGATATGTGTTGTTGCTCTCAGAGCCTGTGGATAGCCCAGAGGCCTGGCTGGTCACTGCTGTGTTGTTCTTGGAGGTGATTTTGCTTGGTGAATATGGGCTCTTATTGGACCTTACTCTGGTCCAGACAGGAATAAACCCTAGCACCAGCTCAAAAGGCATACATGGGGATGGGGTGATAATGCCAGGCCAAGGAGGGCTTCCTGGGGTCTCAGAAGCTATAAGAGAGGAGTGCTAGGGCAGAATGAAGGTCAGGGGGTAGAAATGGAAGTTCTCTTCTAAGATCAGGGAAGAGCCCCTTTAAAATATGGCCCTTTTTATCTCATGGATAAGGTATCTGTCTATCCTGATGATGATTGATGAGAGCTATTTTTATTGATCCTTAGAATGTTCCAGGACACTGCAAATACTTTACATCTGTCACTTCACTGAATCCAACTATTTTGTGAAGGAGGGACTATCATTTCCCACTTTTTACAGATAATCCTGTTGAGGCTCAGAGAGGTCAGAATTGACTGCCCCAGGAACAAAGCTAGGCAGTGATGGTGCTGGGCTCAGACACCCATATTGACCACCCTAGAGTCTGGTCCCTACCTCTGCACTCCACGTGAGCTGGGGAAGCAGATGGCTCCTGCCCTCCTCCAGAAGCAGAGGCGTGAGACACACTGGGCAATTTCCCAGTAGCGATTCAAGGTGGTGATTGAGGAGGGCCTGGGGCAAGCAGTGCATCCACATGGCATTCTGGGTGAGGCTGGAGTGCTGACAGCACAGAGCTGGGCCGGGCACTCAGGCACCCCCACGCCCAAAACGACCACAGGGTTGGACGGCAGGAGGCACAGGTGTACGGACATCCTCGGGGAGGGAAGGCCCAGGCAGCTTGCGCAGCCTCACTGAGCTCACAAGGAGCCTTCACATCAATCTTGGAATGTGGACCCTACTCCTGCTGATTGTGGGGAGTTAGGAAGCGCCATGGGGGCTGGGAAGGAATTTAAAGGCAAGAACGTGATGAGACCAGATGGCTGGCAGGAGTGGGGTGGTGAGGGGGACACTGATCCAGAGATGGTTAAGGAGGTCAAATCCACTATTGGACTATGGGGGTGGGAACAGGAAGGTCTCAGGGACACCCTAGCCTTCTCCACCAGCTCTCTGAGACTTTGGATGTCTAGCTTCCCTGAAGCCTCAGCTGCCTGCATCAATATAAATTGACCCAGGACTCTAGGGAGCACCAGGTCCCTCCCTCAGGAAGCCCTGACCTGGGGGAGGGTGCTGCTGTCCCCCTGCTGACACCAACTTCATTCTGTCCCCCTGCTGACCTTTCTCCTTTATCAGCAGCACACTCCATCAATGCACCCAAAGGGCTCCTGCAATCCTTCCTGCCCACCTTGCCCAGGCCTTGACTCCTGAGAGCCCCTGCCCCTCCCTCTGTGAAGAAAGAGTTCTCTGGAAAGCTGAGAGTAGGGGTACTGAGGATTGCTGAGGTGCAGCCCAGGGTCCAACAGTCCCTGTCACAGGAAGCCCACCAGGCAATAGGGAGAAGAGGAAGCTGAAAGGGAGACCAGAGTCAGGGCTGGGGATGGGGGAGCAACGACCATCAGGCTAGGAAAGGGCGTCTAACAGGTGTGGGCGCCAGCAAACCTCTAAGACAAGGAGGGAGTCCAGGGGGCTCAGAATTGGAGCCAGAGCATTCTGATAGCCACCATCCTGGTTTGCCTGGAAGAGAGAGCTTTCCAGGATTTGGGACATTCAGTACTAAAATGGGGATGGTCTAGGCAAACCCAGTTGGCCAATCACCCTAGTAGAGCTGATTTTGAGTTCTGGTTTTTGGTTGTACCACTCAGACCTCATGTGGCCTCTGTGCCTTAGTTCTCTCATCTAGAACATAGTTGACGACAGTGCCTTGGGAGTGGTCAGCAGGAGGGCTGAATTCAGTAACGCATGGCAAGTGCCTGACATCCCACAGGAGTAACTCAACAAACAGCGGCGGCCACCGATACTAACACCAACTGCAAGACCAGTCACCACTATGAGGACCAGCTAGCACGCACCCCTCGCTGACCGCAGCAGATGCTCTTCTGCACGTTTGGGGCTAATTTAATCCTCATGAGACTTATGGGGTAGGCACCATTATCTTCCCCTTTCCAGGAGAGGAAACCAAGGCATTCAGGGGCCACACCGTGCGCCCGGGTTCTCTCAGCGGGCAAGGCCAGAGCCTGGAAAACCACTTCTGTTTCCACTGGGCTGATTCCAAAGCCAGTCAGCCATTGGATGAAGGCCAGTGTCCACACGCTGCTGGTCACACTGACCCAGCCCCAAAACTGGACAAACACAGGCTGTGTAGGCATGCCAGGCCACTCAGGAGGCACACAGGGAATGGCTCAAGAGCCCCTGACTTGGGGAAACTGAGTTGCCCATTCCTATCCAAACATATCAATCTAATTTACTAGGATCTCAGTGTGTATATACACACCAAGAGAAAGGAGAGCCCCCAGTCTCAGCTACCTCTGACCATGTACTGTCTTGATTCACTAAGGCCACACTACAAGGTCAGGCAATGATGCCCACTTCAGAGGTTAGAGGTTGAGCTAGGCATGTGGCTCAGTGGTAGAGCACTAGCCTAGCTGTGCAAGGCCCTGGGTTCAATCCCCTGCACTGCCAAAAAGTTTTAAAACAAGACAAAGCAGAAGTTGGATGTCAGAAAGAGGCCACATAAGGACCATCTCTGAGCCCAAGCTCCTCTGGTTGCTGTTATGACAGGATGGAGCGTTACCAGGGCAGGATACCACACTGTGTTGGGCACAGAGCAGGACAAGGGAGCACCAGAGGGGCAGGGCACAGGCACCTTGCTTAGAATCCAGATAGCTCAAGAGAAACCGGCAGCCCAATGAATGAATGGTCCCAAGCACCTAGGCAGAGGGCAGCCACCCTGGACAGGAACTACTCACAGGCAGCAAAGCAGAGATGCTGAAGTTCAGGTAGAGACATGTTCTCCTGACAACTGGCTGACAGGGAGGCCTTGCAGAGACCTGGCTTCAGACTCAGAAGCTGTGCGTGCAAAGCCATTCCTGTGCCAACCCCCAGGAAGTCCTGGGCACAAGGGACCACAGCACACTCACGAAGCAATTAACTTCCAGCACCCAAGAGAAAGGTCACTGAGGCTGGCAGGCACTGGCTGGGCAGGGGCCCCGGGAAGCTGGACATGGTTATTTTTAGCATCTTGATTCAAGAGGGAGGAGGCCCTCTCCTCACCAGGTAAATGTCAGCGCCACTGGCAGACCCAGACAATTAAAGCAGTGGAGCACAGGAGGGCAGACAATGCCAAGGGCCTCCTCCCCTGACACGCCTGGCTGACCAGGGGCCTGGATCCTGGGTACGAGTCTTGGCTTGGCTGCATGACCCTGGCCAAGTCTCATGCCTCTTCTGACTCTGGTCTCTGCCCATCTGATATTATGAACGTGATGTGACTTGGGGGTCACAGAGAGGCTTCGAGTTGAGGGACACTGGCTTCCCTTCTGTGGGGTGACTGCTGCACTACTGCAGAAATGAATTCTGGCCTCTTGAGCAGGAACTGGGCAGTCCTGAGCTGGCAGGTCCTGAGTTGGCTGCTGTGCAGACTGCCAAAGGGATTTGCGCAACCGCGGGTACTTGGCGTCCAAGGAGCTATAAGCTGCTGCTCTGCTGATAGGAGAGAGGTGAGAGGAGCTGCCACGGGTCAGAGGAGGCTCAGCAAACATACTCAGCCCTGCCTGGGGCTACTGGGAGGGGCGGTACCCGGAGAGGGCAGCAGGTGCCTACGGGGCCTGCAGCAGATTGCAGGCCTGGCACCGGCACGAGAGGCTCAAAAGGGCACTCTATCTGCGTCACAGTCTGAGCAGCAGCCTTGGGGAGGCTCACTCCCTCCCAGGAGGAGGCGGTCGGTCACGGGAAGGACAGGGGAAGCCCATCTGTCAGTCCATCCCCAAGCCCTCTGCTCTGGGAGCGGGGTCCTTGGCCCACATCAGGGTGTGCCCCAAGGCCTAACCCCACCCTCCCAGGCTGATCCAGGCAGGCAAACCCCAGATCAACTCTTGCCAGTCAAAGGGAAGGACCTGAGTGCAGTGGCAGCCTACTTGGCCAGCTGCCCACCAACTCCTGGGGGGAACCCTGTCTCCCTCAGCCAAGAACCCTGGCACCAGTTCACAAATCCCCAAGGGCAGACCCCTCCACAAAAGCACTGCCCTGCTGTGGCTCCAGGTGCCTGAGGTTCAGAGGAGATCTGAGGGAAACTGAGGTAGAGTGGGGCAGTAATCTGCTCAGGGACAATTAGCAAGTTAGAAGAAAACATGAACTTCCTTCTTCTGCCATCTGGCCTCCAGGGGGCATCTCCAACCGCCTGTCTTCTACTTCCCACTCTTAGTCCACAGGTCTGCCCTCAGTCCAGCCATTCCCTTGCTTGGATGCTCCCTGTTGCCCATTCCTCGGGCCCAGCTGCAGCGCTACTCCTCCAGGAAGCCCTCAGAGCCCCTACCCGCTTGCTATAGGTACCGCGATGCTGTTCTGTGGCCAGTGGTCTCCCAGACTGCAGGCCAGCTGGGCACACCAAAGCCCCTTGGCAAAGGGGATGATGAGGCCACAGTGGCCTCTGATTTCCTGAGTCCACTTTTGTTCCTCGCCCTCTTGCACCTTGTCAACTCTCCAATCAAGCCTGTGACCCCAAGGCTAACAGCGTAAATGGATGGGGAGCAGCCCTGCTGGTGGCAGGCCCGGCTGGAAGCTATGATTACAGAAGGTGGAAGGCATTAGCCGAGCAGCTCTCGGACCCCACTGAGCAGGTCTCTGCAGATGCCTCCAACTTCCATGGCCTCCTCTCTGCGTCCCCAGCCCCTCGGAGTCAACGCTGTTTTTCTGCCAACATGGTGCTCCTGTGACCCCCCGCTGCTGCTCTCCGCTCCTGCCAGCCTCTACAGCCACCGTGCACACAAAGTGCTTTAGGGTCACAGCATGCTCAGCTGAAAGCCTAGAGTGCCACAGAGTTACCTTGGGGTGCATCCTCCTATCTTCAGGCCTCAGTTCCCCACCTGCACATGAGGAGGCTCGACCATTCCTCCCCACAAGAGAAAGCCTTTGGCTTTATTATGATTTTGTTGCAGTCCCATCCAGCATCAGCTCCTGCAGTGTGAGGTCATGGAGCCTTTGGACCCAGGGCATGGGCAAGGCTGTTCTCCATCCCAAGAGTGCAGTTCATGGACTAGAGGGAGGCAAACTCCAGAGCTCAGAAGAGGCAAGTGAGAAATCTTAGTAGGAGGAGGAATCGTGAGCAATAACACCTTTGGAGCACTTTACAGCTTTACACACCTATGTGAGTGATTGCACGCAACTGGGGAGGCATCCCCATGATTCTGGGAAAGCCCAAAAGAGCTAGATTTGCCTCCTTGTGAAGGATACCACTTGCCTGACCACCAGCTATGTTCTCCATGAAAATGCTGTGTATCCCTAGGCTGATCTCTGGGCCTCTCTGATCCCACCTAGTCACTGAGTTCTCTAAATTCCTGAGCTGTTATCAGGTCCACATGAAGTGGGGGTAGGGCAGATGTACAGATGGTGGCAGAAGAGGGTTGCACCTGGATGCCCATGGGGAGCTTCATCTTTCAATTTCCTTCTAGTGCTTGGCCAGGAGAGGGGCTAGACAGTAAGCAGCCCAATGGTGTCTGGAGGTCTGGCCCATTGGAGCAGATAAGCCCCCAGACCCAATCTCTGGTCAGGCCCTCAGGAGCTGCCTCAGCTCCTGCTTCTGGGAGTGTTTCTTGCCACCTGGACTGTCCTGTACCACTCCACCAAGTTGTGCAGAGATGACAGGAAGACCTCCAAGAATCTAGCACACCTCACCTCCTCCAGGCAGTGTCCCTGGCTGCCTCCTACTCCTTTACCACCTCCCCAACCCTGGGCACCCCTCCAGCCACCATGCATGGGTGGCTCTGTGACCTCTGCCCAAGCCTGGGCTGCACAATCAACTCTTCAACTGCCATTCACTTTTTTTTTTTTTTTTAAGAGAGAAGGACAGTGAGAGTGAGAGAGAGAGAGAAGAGAGAGAGAGAGAGAGACAGAGACAGAGAGAATCAATTTTTATTGAGCTTCTCATTGCTCTGACACTTGGTTGTGTACGTGGGTGCTGGGATTTGAACCCGGGTACTTGTGCATGCCGGGCAAGCGCCGTAACCACCGAGCCACCGCTCCAGCCCCTGCCATTCACTTTTGGGTGCCAGAGCAGAACGTGGTGCCAGAGTCCAAGGAAATGTTCCCCCACCCTGGCTGTGGGAGTGAATGGGCCACCCAGTGACCATACCAGTACCTACGAGCAGCAGTATGACATAGCAGAGAAAACACATATTTTAGTATCAAATAAAACAGGGCTCCAAGCCCAGCCAACAGCCCCATGGCCCTTGGTTGGTTTCCTAATCTCTCTTGTTACTCCGTGTTTCCTCAATCTTCACAATAGCATACTCCCAGTTTTGCTAGGTTGTTGACGCCTTTGAAGACTGCACTTTGTAACCGCTTGACCTGTCTGATTTTATAGAGCAATGAACAACAGTTCAGAAAGGGGCAGCAACTTATCCAAGGTCACACAGCAGGTCCATGATGAGATTGGAGCTTAAATGAAAGTACTTCTCAGAAGGCCTGCGAGGAGGCAGCCTCGCCCTGCTGACCCAGAGGGGCCTCTGGGGCGTTCCCCCTCCGGCAGGAATGAGCCACAGGCTTCAGGACTATTTGCAGCTCCAGCAGAGGCGGGGCGGGGGGGGGGTGTGGGTGGGAGGGTGGCCAGGTGGGGCTGACAGTAAGAGGCCTGGGCTATAAGCAACAAATTGCAGGCAGGGGGAGGGTAGTGTGCATTCTCAGCTGGCGCCAAGAGTGACAGGCACACCATGTGTGGACCCTGGAATCCCAGTGCTGCAGTACCCTGGGCTGGGCCAGGCTAGGGCCTCTGTGAGTGGGCTCCAGCACTCAAGGTCTTTGCAATAAGCAGTGCCACACCTGCCCCTATGACCCCGGAAGTGTGCTGACTGGCAAGTGACAGTATGCAAGCTGGCAGCATAGAGCCACAGGACAGGGGGTGGTGGGGCCAGTGAGGGAGGGGGCGTGGCTCTCACCCCTGGGGCTGAGCATGGAACTCTGTGTGTGGGCAGATGTTTGGAATCACCTCCAATGGGACCCAAATGCGGCCCAAACCTGGCTCTGTTCTCCCCTACTTCTTTTCCTAAATGGCCATGCAATCACGTGCCCCCCACCCCCATGTGACCACTGCCCCACACAGCCCACACCTCCATCTGCTGCAGAGTGCTGACCAAGCTCTGGGCTCTGCCGTGCGCCCTACGTGGCTACCTCAGTGACCCCTTCCCAATCTGGCAAGAGAAGCAGGTCCTGATCGGCCTCCTTCGCAGATGTGGAAATGGGACACAGAGAGGTTGTCACTAAACCGAGGCCATAAAGGAGGGAGTGGCAGAGCTGGAATCACCCCAAAGCCTAGGCCCAGAGCCTACACCCTGTCACAGCCCTGTCCTCTCATTCATCTAGCAAGTGTTTGAGTGCCTGTTATGAAGTGCCAGCCACATGGGGCAGTTTGTCACGCTTCTGACGTGTGTCTTTCTCCTCCATGTCCAGCTTTTTCTGGCTGTTATGTTCCAAACCAGCTCAGGCCTTCTCACCTTGCCTGTTGTGTGACTCCCCCAGGCTTTGGAGCCACTTGTACCTGGCTATAGTCTGCCTGGCTGTGAGAATTGAGCCATGTCACCCACGCAAAGAGCAGGGCTGGGGCTTCTTTGCTTCAACTGGCTGCCCTCCGTCACCCAAGAACCTGGGGTTGCTCCTAGGCCAGCAGCTATAACTCTTTAATGGGGGTCGGGGAGCCAGTCTCCCCAGAAGGCTGGAATGTGAGTCTGTCCCAGAGTGGAACCCAGGTAAGGCCTTCTGCTGTCACCATCAACTTCCTTGTCCCAAGTGAACTTGAGCCCAGCAACTTGGGGTGGGGGTTGTGCCTCTGTTTTCCCATCTACTAAATGAGTATAGGGGCTTTCTCAAGGGTCTGGTGGAGAATTTTGCCCTCTGCAAAGAACCTTCACAGTGCAAGAGGCCATTGTAGCTACTTGGAGGGAGGAGCTGGAGTCAGTGAAGGCTCAATGGATCCCACCTGCGGGGAGTGAGTTTGCTGAGGAGAGCTAGACGGAGAGGCGCGGGGCAGTCAAGGCAGAAGGCCCCACCCAACAAACACAGCCAGCCCAGCCCCTCCGCAGCCCACCCTTCAGTACCTGGCCTGGTGGGTCAGGTACAGCACAAAAATCCAGGCCACCAAGATCTGCAGGAACAGGGTTAGGAGGTAGACAGGGACTGGGGAGGCTTAGACACCACTGCCTGATAGAAAGAGCTGCAGTCTCACCCTAACTGAAGTTTCCGTCCCCAGCTGCCTGGAACAACCTGGTGCTGGCACCACCAAGCCGATGGGATGCAGGGAGAAGGACAACAGTGTTCCCCATGCAGGTGAGGTTCACAAAGGTGATGGGGACTTGGCCAAGACTGCTGAGCCCATGAGTAAATGGTGGAGCCTGCACACAAGCACGGTTCTTCTTACTGATCCCACACCACTACACTTACTCTACACAGGGCTGGTTTCATGGAGTCACACAGGTCGCCAAGCTTAAAAAGGCCCCACTCTACCGTCACCATCTTGAAATCCTTAGTAATTTGTGAACTCTGCGTTTTCATTTTCCACAGGGCCTTTCCCCCAAAATTATAAAGCTGGTCCTGATTCTAGGAGATTCAGATGGGCCTATTAAGTGCAGGCTCAAAGAGCTGCAAATTCATTTTCCTTTCTCTGGGGATTTGCTGGAGCTGGGGCCTCCACTTGGTCTTCCCTCCATATCAACCTAGTAAATTTCTACTCTTCTTTTAAAGTGCAGCTGAACTGTCACCTCTGTGCCCTGCAGAATCCCAGCTCCCTGTGCTAGGGTTGGCGCTGTGACACTGCGGCAAACTAAACAGCCTGCTAATGGGTGTGGAAACACACCTACCTCCCCCAGGGCCCAGGGCTAATCTGGGCCGCCTGGGGACCCCAGAGCCTCCTGCTGGCCATGTTTCCAAAGGACTATCCCAAGGACAAACTGCAAAGGAGTCTCAGAGAAAAAGTGTCTAGATCATGCTACACTGCAGGCTTCAGAGGACAACCCTCCTTTTTATTTGCAAGAGATTGGCAAATAAACCTGGAATACTGGGCTAGCCAAGCCCAGGTAACCCCCAAAACCTCCTTTGAACCTCTCCAACTCAAACGGCTCCTCCAAGGAGAGAGGGGAATCAATCTGGGGATCCAGTGGGGTTAAGGAGCACTAATTCTAGCCCTGCCACTTCCTGGCCATGCTCCCTCAGTTTCCCCATCAGCAAAGTGAGCATTGAACGGGCTTTTCCTGCAGGGGTATCACTGGATTAAGGAGCCCACAGCTGGTGGCCTGGGTATGAACCCAGCTCCACTTTGAGCAGGTGTCCTGGGAAACTCACTAACATGCTGTGCCTCAGTTTCCTAATCTGGAAATGGTTCAGTGAGGCCTTCTTCTTGGGGTTCTCAGGGGGATTCAGAAAGCATGTAAACAATGTGCCAGCCTAAAGTGATTGGTGTGCCAAAGTTGGGTGCCAGGCCCCTGAACTGTCCAGAAGTCTACAGGGAAAGGCAGATGAGGAAGTGTCAGGATGACGTGGACCCTATCCCCCTGGAGAAGGCAGGAGGGTCATCTGTGGTTCCTATGGTTCAGAGTGTGCCCGGGCCCTAGGAGGCCTGGACAGAGTCCCCAGGGATGAGGAGCAGGGATAGGGCCCCACAGATGTTTCATGGCAGTGCCTACAGCAGCCCCATTCCAGCCATGCCCCATTTTCTTGTGAGGAGAGTTGTTCCGATTCACTGAGGCTGCAAAACACCGGAAATCATTCTCAGCAACCTTCCATCTTGAACGCTCATGACCACCAATCGGCAGCAGAGGGGGAGTGCTCCTGTCTCCAGATGAGGAAGCCAAGGCAGCGGGTACAGGGCAAGTGCTGGGCCTCAGTCAGTCACATGATTAGTGCCCCCCAACGCACACATAGAAGAGCTATGGCTCAGCCTTGGCCCAGAACTGCTGGTGACCCTGGTAGCTGCTGGAAGCTTCTGCAGGTGAGAAGCCTTTGACCTCTGAACTACACCTCCTTGGAACACATGGCCCTTTGTGAGTTTACAGCCCTGTGTGTACATGTGAGTGCTTGTGTGTGTGGGAACTCCTACCTGTGCATCTGTGTGTGGCACAATTTGTGAATGTGCTCCTGAGTATGTATGTGCCTGTGTGTGCCTGTGAGTGCACCCACGTGTGACACTCATGAGTGATGTCTGAGTGGGCAGGTATGCGAAGAAGCATGCATTTGCACATCTGTGTATGTACCTGTTGCAAGCACGTAGCTAAATGCACCACCTGTGTCTGTCTGCACACAGCTATGACTATGGGCCAGAGAGACTTGGCATGTGTACGTGAAGATGTTTGTGTTTATCTATACTTTCAATGAGAGCATCATGTAAAAATACCTAAGTTGTCTTCTTCCTAATGAACATCTCGACCGCCTCAGGACATTATGGGCTACAACTGGCTCTATCTCCTCAAGAAGCTTTCCTGGATCCTAGACTCCCCCACCTACTCTGAATTTCAACATCAACTCCCATTCCACTTCACAGAGCTTTCCTGCCCACATGCCCAGCATTAGCCAGCTGCAAAAGTTGCCAATGTCCCTTCCTCAGTCCCTGAGCATCTCCTTTTGGCCCCAGCTGAATTCTCACAACTTTCACTGGGACTGGTCCTTGGTAGAGCCCACAGGTATTCTAGCTTCCAGCTGAGGCGTTTCAAAGGACTTCCCCAATGCAGCCAGAGAGACCGGCTCAAGCATATCTTTGATACTACTATCTGACTTAAAACCCTCAATGGCTCCCCGCTGTCCTTGGGATCCAATGCCCCAGCCTGGCATTTGTGACCCTTCACAATCCCCTTGCCAATTCCCTCCCCATCTTGCCAGGCTCTCCCACTCAACCACCACTCCCATCTCGCGACATTGTGACTCACTTTTGGGTTAACTACTAGATTTCCCCCTCTAACCTATGAGCCCTGTCCTCCATTGTACAGGGCCACTGCATCTGTTGGGACATCTCTGCTTCTGCATGAACAGAGTGGGAGAGGCCCCTTCCCATGCATGGCAGTGCCTGATGTAGGGTCTGCATACAGTAAGTGCTTAATACAAACTTAGCAAACTGAACAAGATGGGCAAAACTGGATTGAGCCTTACCCAGGCAGCATACCCCTTCTCTAGAGGGGACTCTGGGTGTCATCTCAGAGGGACCTCATACGTCAGGGCTGGTGGAAGGTGTATTGCATCCACATGAGTCCTGACCCCAGACCAACCAGCAGCCACTGTCATCTTGTAAAATGTGCCTCCTTTTTGCCTTGAGTAGGGACAGGACCCAGAACTTCTAAAGACACTGATGAAACCCTAAGCCCTGCCCTCAAGAAGAAGGGCAAGGCCAGAAGCAGGGTGGGCCAGAGCTCAGGCTGGCACCCTGGAGTACACAGACCTGGACTTGAATCCCTGGCTTGGCCAGGTGTGTGACCTCAGGCAAGTTACTTACCTAACATAAGGCCCAGCTTTCTCACCTGTACAATGGCGATGATTATAAATACTGCCTCCTGGGGTGGTTATGAAGGTGAAAGGTCACAACCACACTGTACCCAGCATGCACAGGTAAGTGCCTGAATGTCAAAGGATGTCACTATCACTATCATCACCGTCATCATTATTATTATTTCTATGTACTAGATAAAAAAGCTGAGGCCCTCAGCAGTGGAGGGACAGGGCTCCCTGAGGCTGCCTTGGGAGTTGGTAATAGAACAAAACCAAACATCCGAGTCCCAGGCCTGGGCACCCACACCTTCCACTCTGACTTGGAAAAACAAGGAAACAGTGGAAACTGGGAACCAGCCTCCTCCCCTCCTGGCTCTACAGACCCTGACACACATCACCTGCTGTGGGGGGACCCTGCACTCCCCATCCAGCCCACACTTGCAGATGCATGGTACCACCCCAGTGGCACATCCCACCCATCCCTCTTACCTTCTGAGGTTTCTACCAATGGACTAGGCTGGGGGTGAAGGGGGCGTCGGCTCCAGCCCTTCTATATCTGAGCACAGTCACTGCAAATCCTATGGGAGAGAGGGGAGGGGAGAGTGAGTTTCAGGCCCTGTCTCTGGGGGCAGCCCCTAAGTCCCTCCACTGATTTCGAGGTCCCATCTGCCATAAACCTCTGTCCATGTCCCAGAAGACCAAGCTGGCCCATCCAACAGGGATGGGCCCTGCTCTCCCTTCAGGAAAGGCACAAGCTCCCGAACTTGACATTCAATGCTCTGAACCAGCCTCGGGGACCTACTGCCTCGCAGGACAGCTGCAGCTGCCTGCACAGCACAGCTTCCTCGAGCCCACCTTTGGCACCTGCCAGGAATCCTGGCTGCACCCCCTTTGTGCCCCTTTTCAGTCTTTCAGAGCCCCACTGGCCTCTGAGACCCTGCTCAAATGCATCTGTAGGCCCTCTCAGACCTGCCCTCCTTTCTCGGTCCACTCCCTGAGCCAGCACTGGGCCTGGCTGAACCTCCATCCTCCAGCCTTGTGTAGACTTGTCCCCCTCTTAGGGCAGAGCCCCTGGATATCAGGAATGAGGTCCACTTGGCCCTCTGATCTCGTTCGTAAGTCACAGGGACGGCTTGGTGGGCATGTGGATGCATGATGAATGAGAAGAGAGTGGGGAGATGAAGGTGTTCAGTGACGGACTGAGCCAGTGGGCCCAGCACCATGTGCCTTGAAACCAGGAAGCCCACCGGTGGCTTGTGAAGCATCTCCATGTCCTTCCTGCTGTTAGAGCTCAGGAAATGGGGGTTGGACTGGTGAGAGGACAGGAACTTGGTGAAGTTGATACTTTGTCGTTTTATAAGTAAGGAAACTGAGGCCCATTTAGAGGAACGGCTCCTCCCATAGACCCAGGGCAAATGCAGATGAGGTCATAAGCAGAACCTCCTCTCAGCCTGACCTACTGCCAGAAGCTGTGAGGAACTTTCTCCCTAGATCCTGCGTCCGTAGATACCTGGATCCCTGACTGTTGAGGGTCAGGCCGGACATGGAAAGCAAATTCCAGGTAACAGAAAAGGCAATGAGAGGTCCTTGGGGTTGGAAAAGTGCAGGAAAGATCTTGTTCAGAGCAGAGCCATCCTGTCTGAGAGCCCCACTTCTCCAAGCACAGAGACCCAAGGTTTGGAGTGGGCAGAGATCACAAGGAGTCCCTTCCAATGTCTCTGTGGCTGCATAGGGTCAGAGACACCCCTCCCCATCTTCAGCGGGCAATCTTTCTAAAACACCATCTTCAGTTGGCAGGGCTTATGCTAATCTAATATTGCTACTTTGGGAGACAGGGGAAGTGTCTCCTTGCTGGTTGCCCAGCTCACCACCCAGAACCTCCATTTCCACAGAGGCACGCACTTGTTCACCAAAGAGGCACCCTAGAAGGTTCCCAGCAGTGCTACACATAGCAGCCTGAAGACTTCCCCAATTGTTTCAAAGACAGAATGGATAAATTAATGAATCCACGTCATGTGCTACCCCACAGCGCTGGGAATGAGTGATCTGCAGCCATACCCAGAAGCATGGATAAATCCTGCAAACATGACACTGGTTTAAAAAGCCAGACACAGCAGAGAACAGAATCCCAAGATCCACAGGCACCAAGGTCAAGAATATGCAAAATGACTCAAGCTTATAGCAGACTAAAAATAGGCAGGGCACCTACGCAGCATCTCCTATCAAGAAGCAGAGTCTGTTCTCTATCCCTAAATCTCCATTGGCCTTGGAACTTTTTTTTTTGGAACTTATTGATAGACAAGATTCAGCAAAAGTGACTCAAGAGGTCCTGCCATTTCTGACTTTGATGGAACAGACAGGCCACAGAAGGAAACAGCTATTGTAGGGTGGAGGAGAACTGAGGCCCAGTGACCAGCCAGCACCTACTACCAGGTGTAACTGAGGCCATTACGATCTTCCAGTCTAGTGGAGACCGGAGCCACATGAGCCCTAGGGAACCAGGAAGAGTGACAAAGCCAAACAGAATTGTGAGATTTGATAAGAGGTTGTTTCAGGCCACTTGGTTTGGGAGGTTGTTGGGCAGCGGTGGACAATTGACAGTGTGGGCTGTTGCAAGTCAGCATAGGTCTGAAATGTTCTGTTTCTTGACAGCATGATGGTTACACAAATGATATTCACTTTAAGACAATTTGTGGTGCTATACATGTAGGATATGATACTTTTCTGCATGGATGTAACATGGATATTTTTTCCATAGTAGCTAAAAACAAACAAATCCTGAAGCTTTCCACCAAGGAGTGGCAGTTCCAGCTCCACCCCGACCCGCAGCCTCTGCAGCCATCCCCAATCCTGCCTCCCTCCTCTCAGCACCCTCACTGCTGCCTCACACCTTTGCTCTTTCTTTCCCTGTTATGTTTCAAGCCTGTGCCAAGCAGGGCGTGGTGGCGCCCTCCTGTGATCCCAGCAGCTTGGGAAGCCGAGGCAGGAGGACCACAAGTTCTTGCCAGACTCAGCAACTTAGCAAGGCCCTAAGCAACTTAGGGAGACCCTGTTGCCCTTGGGTTCAATCACTGGTACAAAAAAACAACTCTTCTGAGAAGCTATCCCTGACTTACTTTGCCAGCCTCAACTGCCCCTTTGCCCACAGCTCCCTCTGCAGCCAAGCCCATCTTCCACTGGGTGTAAGTCTTTTTCTTCTGTCCCCCCAGCTCTTGGAGCTCTCTAAGAAGAAGCCCTGTCAGGCCTACGCAGCAGCTGGCCTCTTCTTCCTAGGTTCAAGATCCCCCACAGCCATCCTGTGGTAATAGAGCAATCTCTAGGGACAGAAATCCAGTGACACATCAGCACCAGCCAGGGCCTCCTACATAGACCAAGTGGGGCTGAACATTGGGGTGCAAAGAGGGTCTACAGGGGGACATAGAGTACTCTCCTTTTTGCTGATGAAAACTTCCATGAAATGGAATTATCTATTAGTACAAGACATCAAAACCAGCAGCCACAGGATGCAATATTCTCTCAAAACAATGTAAACTGCCAGGAAAGCCACCATGCTAGACAGGGTCACTGGCCCCTTTGAAAACCTTTAACATATCGACTCAGGAAGTCCTCAGGTGAGTGACTGGCACAGGGTCTCAGCTGAGTCCCCCAATGCCAGAGTCTAAGCTGAGGCTTAGACTCCCCTCCTTGGGCCTCTTGCCCCCATCTCCATAGTCCCAGCTCTGTCCTAAATGGATTTGTGACCTTTGGGGAGCCCCTCCAGCCCGGTTCTCCCCAGTGTCATCTGAATGATCTGTTCAGTCAACCATCTGTTTGATGGGTCACAGTTTTCTCTCCGGTGGGTGCTATTGAACTCTGATAGACCAAGGCAGCTCTCACACCCAGCAGCTCTTTCTGCTTCCCTCAGGGTTCGCACTGTGCTAGAGATGGTCGCTGCCAGCCGCAGGCTGATGCAGCCATTTCAATCCACTATGCACAGGCCACAGCTCCGTGCCACCTGTCCCCTGCCCTTACTACTAAAGGGAGCTCCCTGCTCAACAGAGGCATAAGCAAGACAGAGAGTGGTCAGTCTGGTGAGGGAAGGACTTCAGGTCCTAGAGAGGTGGCTTTTTGCAGCAGAGGTGACTGAGCAAGGTAGGTCACAGCCCAGGTTCAGGAGGAACTCCAGAAGGAAGCGCCTGCTTCCAGGGGGTGGGAGATGAGTGCCCCATCCCTGTGCAGGCATGTAAGCAGAGAGAGCAATCTTGTGGAGCTGTGGGTGCTGTAAGCGTTAGAAGAGAGCTGGACTCCGTATTTCCCAAACTCCTCTGATAAGATTCACCCAGGCTGATTGCTCAACCCACAGCCTCCCAGGCTTCTCTCCTGAGAATGGGAGTCTGAGGGTCTGGAAGACAGCCCAGGAATTTAAATTGTTAACAAGTCCTCCCAGGTGATCCTCTGCATCTGGAAAGTTTGGGGGAGCACTGGTGGATGACCTTCTAGGTCCCTCTGGGCCCAGGGATGACTGATTCTGTGTCTCCCCCTCCACACCACCCAAACTCCATCTGGAAGACGCTGGCCAGCTGGGCAGGCGCATCATTAAAACACAAATGATTTAAAAGCTTTAGGAGGCGGGCAAAGAAGTCAGGGAAGGGGGATTCTCAGTCCATAGTGATACCAGCCCATCTCCTTCCTAGCCCCCGGAACCCCCAGAGCCATCCAGAAAAGCTCAGCATGGTGGGGGGCAGGGGGTTGGCGACAGCTGTTCAGTTGCTGCTCAGTGAGGCCCCGGAAAAGCAATTATCTTGCTCTTAGCAGAGAGGCACTGGCTTTTACCCGCCCCTTCCCTCCCTCCTCCCTCCCACCTTCACACACACTCACACACACACACACTCCCACCCAGGCCAAGATGCTGTGGCTGACTCTGAACCCGCCTCCTCCATCAGTCGCCCCCAACCCCCAGCCTCCAGATTTCTCTGACTCGTTCAACCTCCACCCTCTGAGCACATTTCCAACACTTAAATCATTTAGCCCCCTAAACCGGAGACGGCAAAATGGGTGCTATTTCTTAAAAACATACAGAGAGCGTATTAAATTATTGATAGCCATTAAACAGGGGGAAAAAATTAAACAGCTCTCAGCTCTTATCAATCATTCATGCAGTTTCCACTGGGGTGTTTTCTGGAGAGTGATCACTTGGGCAGCCCAGGGAGCCGGCTCCTGCTGGCAAGAAGGCAGTGGTAGGGTGGAAGTGAGGTGGGGGCAGCCCCAGCACTCAGCAATTATCCTCCCAAGGGGTCAGGGGCAAGGGACAGGGGCAGGTCAGGCTCTCCATGAGCAAACTCCTGCCTCCCCTCTTTGCCACATCATTAAGAAAAGGAGAATCCAACATGATCTTCAGGAACCACCTTAATTAAATCCAGCCTGTTTTATTAGGCACCTACTATATATCACGCCTGCAGGATGCACAGAGAAACAAGCTTCCAGGCTGTCTTATGGACTAATGGGGGAACGCTTTGCAAGAAAATGTGATTATACTGCATTGTGACAGAGCCATTAATAGAGGTCCATGGAGAGGTGTCTCTAAGAAAAGGGGACAAATTCAACCAAAGGAGTGGTGGTTGCTCAGGAAGACTTTACCAGAGAAGTAATTCTTAGGTAAATTCTTGGATGGGGAGCAGAGAATTGCCCAGAGGATAAATCGGGAATGGCATTCTAAGGCGAAGAGCCAGGCAAGGGCTGAGCAGCGTCAGCCGGCACAGCTGTGCGTGGGTCTCGAGCTGCTCCTGTCAACAGTCTACTTGAATGGCAGCTACTGGCCAAGTGGATGGGAGGCCAGGCCCAGGGAGTGGAGCACAGAGCAGGTTGTGACCTCAGCATGTCCTCCAGACAATGGTCAACTTCAGGCCAGGCCAGGGGAAGGATGCACAAGCCGGCACCACCCAGGTATGGACAGGCAGGAGGTCAGGGTTCACCTCAGCTGCCCGGGGCAGCAGCACCTCCACCCCCACACAGCAGATCCATTTCCTGGCTCTGACTCAGGACACCTAAGCCAGTGTGACGCAGGCCATGGAGGCTACAAAGCCAAGGCTTCACTGCTCTCAGCCACAGGCCTGGCAGAGCTGCTCTCGGGAGACAGGCTCCCTCCTGCTGCTGAGTCGTGCCAATGACTCGGGCACCAGGGCTACGGGAGCCAGTGGACACCTGATACTGCCTGCCCCACCTTGCTACCCAGGGACCATCCACAACCAGGGGCCATTTGAGACTCTGAGGCTGGGACAGGCAGCTGGGAGGAACTAAGAGGCCTGGGCAAGGCCCACTCCCCCTCCCCCTTCCTGTCCCTGCCCCCAGCACACCGGTGGCCTCTGCATTCTTGGATGCCTTTCAGAAGCCCTCACTTGCTTGGAGCCCAAGCTGGGAGCTGGAGCCTGAGAGGCCCTGCCAAGTGCGGATAGCACCCGGATAGCACCCTCGCCACAGAAAGCTGCTGTCACAGAAAAACATTCTGGGGAGAGCAGTTGTTTACAACCAACGCCCAGGACTGTCAAGACATCATCAGAAGAAATTAAATCTGCAAAGTTGTGAACGACACAAAGGAACCCCCTCCCCAAACTCTCAGATAGTTCGCCCTGGAGATAGGGCTGCTATGTCTGACCCAGTGGGACAGGGGTGCAGTGAGCCAGAATTAGAAGTCAGGACCCTGAGTTCTACCAGGGCTCTGACATCAGCCTTCTCTTCTCTGGGCCTCATTCTGCTCATCGGTATGGTGACAGATACACATTCGGACTCAGTAAGGTTTTGTGGCTCTGATGGGACAGGGGTAACCTCCAGACTGTCTGTCCCCAGGGCCTGCCAGGAACACAGAATTCCTAATGCCGACCCCAACACCTCTGCTACACGTACTGGAGGTCTTGGAGTAAAGCCATCAGCCTGCCTCCAACAGACCTGAGTTCATACCAATGCCTTGTGGCTCTCCTGGGTCCCTGTTGCTCTTCCTCTGGATGGCTACATGTGACCTCTTTTCTCTAATTCAGATTCCACACAGGTGCAGGGCACTGGGCAAAGCTTGGGCCCAAGCTAGCACAGAACAGGCTGCCCAGGGAGGCTTGCTGACCACCAGAATCAGGACCCAAATGAGCAAATGACTTTACAACCCAAATCAAATTCAGATGTCTCCGCTCAGGTACCAATTCCGACTCCCCACTACCAGCATGTCCCACTGCCAAATTCCCAAGCCCTCCAAGTCCTTCACTCATGAGCTACGTTCAGTCCTAGAAGTCTCTTACACCTTCCACATACCAGTCATACCACAATCAACCTCCCCTGAACTTTTATGTCCCAGGGCCTTTGCATATGCCAGGGCTTTCTCCACCTAGCCAAGCACTGCTCTGGGTCAAGCTCCAGTTTGCCCTTTGCAACTGTTGTGCTTTAACATTCCAATAGACTGAATTCTGGTCACATCTGTTCTGAACTAAGTAGGGGACACCATGAATGTAAATGGAGTTCCTTTCATCAGCACTTGGCACATGGCATCGGAGGGAACCTTGAACTTGACTGCACACAGACCAACCATCTCAGGTCTCAGCCTGACACTTAGAATCGGTTCTGCCTAATCACGAACCTGAACAGGACCCACCATAATTTTGAAAACCACCCCCTGGATAGTGCGTGCAATGTTTGCAGCCAAGTGCAGATGAGACTGTATTCTTAGAGCTCCCGAGCTGAGGGAAGGGGCAGGCTTGGGAATTTCCAGGCAAATGCCAGCAGAAATTGGCCACAAATGAATCATTAACTTTCGAGTTGAGAGCTCTGAGTAGCTGGTGCCAAGGTCTCAGACTCTTGCCTGTGTGGGCCACTTGGCCTCCCTTGGCTCAGGCCTGAGGGCACCCTCCCCCACCCCTGCTGGCCATCTGTTTCACCCCACAGCCACTGGTCATCGAGAGCCGAGACCATCTGAGCCAGAGCAGCCCAGATGTCTTATGGGAGAAGGTACGCCTTTCCCCGGGATGGACTCCAAACATTGCCCACACACTTGTGTCCTTCTGGAATGCTGTCCCTTCCAGCAAGCTCAGCCCTTTGTCCTTCAAGGTCTGGCTCGGGCCTGGCCTGTCAATTTTCTTGCCTGTGCACCTGTGCCCACCTTGGCCCCTTGACCTCTGAGCTGCTGCAGCCCTGGCTATGTCTTTGAGCTGTCTTCTGCCAGAAGCTCATTTCTTCAGTGAAGCCCCTGCCAGGATGGGGACTTTGCATCATCCTCTTCTGAACTTCAGCAGCTGGCATGAAGTGAGCACAGCCTGGGAGGCCACACCACATGCGATTGCTCATGGGCTCTTTCTGCAGTCAGAAGGGGAAACACTTGGGCTGGTGTCTACTGGGCTGTTTGTGGGGTCTGCAGGCCACACCTGGCTCAGAGGGGACATTGTGCTTCCCTCCTTTCAGGGCCAGCTGACATGTGGTTCAAAGGAGGCAGGTAAAGTGACTGAAGGGCTCCCATAGCAGGACTGGGTAGTGCCAAACACTGGTTCCTTTGTACTCAGTAGAGATCAGAAAAACCACCTCCTTCCCCAGGAACCACCCTGCTGGCTGGAGTTGCTGGCTTTACCACAGCCCTGTGGGCTGCCCTCAGGAAGGACTTGGATTCTCCTCAGGTGGGCCTCATGGACAGACTAGAAGCACAGATGAGACCTCACAAGCACGTAATAGCAGTACACCATCACCCATGTATTCACCTCACTTCTAGACTCAGCAGCCATTCATATGCCAATAAGAAATAAAGAAATACCATTCATACACCTTTCTCCTACATTCTTTCTCCCTCTGCTCCCTGAGGTAGAGACTACCACGAAAGTGCCCACTTGAAAGATGAGGAATCCCAGGTCCACAGAGATTCAGATGGAGAGGCAGATGAGCTGGTCTACCAAGTCCCAGTGCTAAAGTGTGGGCTCATGGGGATTCAGACACAGATGTCTGACCCAGGGCCACATGTCACCCACTCAAATGCCCAGCACCCTCGTCTCCAGTGCTCAGAGCTGGAACAAGTGCTGCAAGCATCACCTTGCCCCCTTCACTGAGCCCTTTACTCATCTGATTCTCAAAACAGCCCTGTAAGATGACCAGCGAGAGGAAACTGAGGCCTGGTGACTCATCTAGATATGTAAGCATCCCTTTAATACCATGGAGTAGCTCTCGTTACCATTTTGCAGATGAGAAAATACTGAGGATAGGAGTTGCAAAAGGGACTGTCATGCTAGTGACAGAGCCTGGGTTTGTGCCCTGATCAGACTGCCTTTGGACTGGGGGTCTCATGTGATGCAGAGCTGTCCCCAGGACCTGGCCCAGAGTTAAGTGCAGGCTTGTGGGCATCACAGACAGAAATGGAGGTGGCCAGGAGACCTGGAGACGGCTGCCAGGTCCCTCCCTCCCCGCCTCACTCTCCTTTAGCATCTGTATGGGGATGGGGCAGAGGTGTTCTAAGGACAGACCAGGTCTTCTCCCACCTTCTCCCACCTCCTCCAGTGCTCCGCTCCCCTCCCTGATAGCAAAGAGACTTCACAATACACCTAGGATCTCAGCCACTCCACACATTGTGTGTAAATACACGTACATGTGTTGCATACACACACACCCTTGAACACATGTTTATTAACACACATGAACTCAATGTGCACTCCATGCCCACACACATGTAAGTATGTTAGTATGCAAGGCACACATAGATGAAAACAGGGTGAAGTGGTGGCTGCATGCTCACACACACGCTTATACAGGCACATACCCCACAGGGTCTTACACATGGGGCAGTGAAGAGATAATCCACCTCACAGGACCAAAAGCAGATGATCATGAGCAGAGATTCTCAGTGGACATGAACCTGCAGATCACTGGCAGATACACATGTGTGTGTACCTGTATGCATCTGCACTTAGGCCAAGAGCAGGGATGTGAAGAGCCTGCGGTGCACACAGCCAGTGGTCCTGTGCAAGGGGTGGGCCCCAGGGCACGCACATTCACATGCACGCACAGGGGTCCTGGTGGGGGCTGGGCCCAGGGGATTGGCAGGGGGAGCAGGTGGGCCCGTGGCCATGTGCGGATCCATAAAAGGAGGCTGCACTGCCGCCATGCTGATGTAGTCAGGCTTGTCCACAATGGCCCCGTAAATCAGGAAGCCGCCTGCTGCAAGTGTTTAAATCACCATTCTTGGGATGCAGCACTTAGAAGGAGAAGAGGCCATCATCAGGCCCTGGCCCACCATCTGAGTGGGGGGGGGAAGGACACTGGCAACCAGATCCAGGGCCACTTCCCACCTGCACCCTCAACCAGAGATCCCTTGTCCTGCCAGCTCTCTTGGCCTAGCCTCCCTCTGGCCTTTCTTCTCTGCTTCTAACGCCCTTCCTCCACTCTCATCTGAGACCCCCAGAAACCAACAGCCAAGCACCTAGGGAATGGACGGATCATTTCTGGATAGGAATACTATGGTCTGTTACCAGACTTGGCAACTGAGCTCTACCTCAAGGGAGTCACCTCCCTGCACCTGGCCTTGCTTACCCTGTCTGTAGATGTGGGATTGGAGTGGGACCTCCTGGGGCTGCTCACCCTGGGAGAGGACCCTCTGTGGATGCTGATTAATCATGACTATCTAATACAACCATTTGTAACTCATGGTGCAGTGGGGATGATTAAAACTGGGCCCTCGGCCCCAGTGGCAGAATAGATGGGACTCTGATCCACAGGGTATCAACACTAGCCTGAGAGCTGATCTGTAGTGATTTCTGGAAGGGGAAGGGCTGTTTATTCTGCACACACACAGGCATTCGGGAGAGACAGACAGGCAGGCAGGTGGACAGACAGACCGTGGGGAGCTGGTTCATCAGATGATGAACAATTGACAATTTCCCCTGGGCCAAGGCTCTCAGACAGGACTCTGTGCCTGCCCTCAGGATATCGTCTCAGCTTCGCCTCCACCCTGCTCTGTGCAGCCCAGAGCCTCAGCTGCCAGGGGCGGCACAGTGCACTCTTCTGTCCAGAGAAGCTGTGCATGTTAAGTGCCGGGGCTGAGGCAGCCCCTATGACGACCTGGGACCACACTATGTGGTGCCTCTGCCTGCTGCCCTCTCTGCCTGCCCCCCAGGTAAAAGCCCTGCTCCAGGCAGCTTCCCTGCATTGGATGAGCCTTTCTGGCTGCCTCCTCCCGCTGCCCCATGGGGCCTCGCCTCTGAATGCTTCTTCTCCATGTGCACATTCCTTCCCACTTGCACTGGGAGCCACTCCTGACCACCCTCCTCTGCAGTTGTCCTGATGAAGGGACAATACCACTGAGAGCCCTCCAGACTCCACCCTGACACAAGCACTGTGAGCCCCAGGATCCCCACAATGGCCCCATATGGTATTTATGCCCTTTTATTGATGAAGAAACTGAGGCACAGAGAGATTAAAAGTTGGCAAGAGTCACATGGCTAGGAAGTGATTGAAATGCAAACCAGGCCATTAGACTTCTGAGGTCTCACTCATTAGGCTACAAAAACTCCAAGTGGATGAATAAGTGAGATTTAAATATCAGGATGCACGGAACATCTTTTGAGTTATCTTTGTGAAAGGAAGACAGGTGTCAATGGCTTCAGGTTGGGTGACCTCAAGCAAGTCACTTGCTCATCCTGGTCATCTGTTTCCTCACCTGCAAGAAGTGGGTGCAAGTGGGGCTGCCTGTCCACAAGACAGGCACGAAGGCAGGGGTTGAGTGTGCACTTTGACCTTGAAGAAAGTGCTCCCTGTTAGTGGCTGTCCACAGAGCAGGCAGGATGTCCAAACCAGAGCTCAACCCCCTGTTCTGGCGGGTCGCTCAAGAACAACAGGGAAGGATCTGGCACCAGGTTTGTCTTAGAAAATCTGGGGCACTGGGCCACCTGAAGATGCCCGAGGGTGAGGTCGCAGTGCATGCAAAGCAGAGTCCGGGGCGTCTCCCCAACCCCCTGCAGATGGTCTTCCTTTCATGGCTTCTTTTCCCGGCTGCACAGTTATGTTCTTAAGTCTGGTCAACCTGCTTCCTGGTCACCTATACTGTGCCCAGCCCTGGGTTAAATGGGGAGGACGTGCAGGAAGCATATGGATTTTCTATGCATAAGGGCTGGGTGCTGCACAGGGCATGGGCCACCCAAGAAGCACCTGCTAAGTCCTAGTGGGGCCTTCCAGGCTCCGGCTGATCACTCACTGAACACCAAGGCCAGCACTGGCAGTGCAATAGGGGTAGGGTCCAGCTGCTGGTTTGGAGGAAGATGTGTACCTCAGCAGGCTCTGACAGTGCTCCAGCGTGGCTTCAGAATTACTTTCCTATAGGACACTCCAGGCTGTCGCTACCAAAGTATCAAACAAAACCTGCAGCATTTGACATCCCCATTGGTGGAGCAGCTTCCACACTCCACCGGGCTTGGGCCCACCTGCGGGCCACACCTGCAGGAGGATTTTCTAAGGCCTGGTCTTGGTCTCTGGCCTGGGAGACACCAGGTTAGCTGTGGTTTAAGAAGGTTAGTGGAGATGCACAGAGGATTTGGATGCAGAGCCTCCAGGGTTCTTGGCCAAAACTCCCCAGAAGGGCAGTTCCCCTTGGCCCAGACTGCTGGAGTAGGGTTTCTGCATCCCTCAAAATGCCCTTCCAGCAGCCCCTCCGTATCTAATGCTCAGAGGAGATGAAAACCCCTCGTGGGGTCAGGGCCTCCCTTCCGACAGCTTGCAGAGCGCTCAGCTTCCTCAGCTTCCTGGGTTTTGTCAACTTCCTCCTGCCATCAACATTGCCATGAGCTCCATATTTTTCTTAAAATCAACTCACAAGTTTTGTTTAAATACATTTATTTTTTTTAACTTTATAGAGTTATCCACAATACAAAATTAGCTTCAGTCACCATGATTATAAGTTAAACACAAAAGCAAATGCGAGAACAAAACACACCACCGTGTGGCTCCCTGCCTGTGGCCCAGAGCCCCATACCGGCTCAGGCCTCTGTTGAACAGGGACATCAGCAAGGGTCTGAGTCACAGGAAGCTGTCCCCCACACAGGCAGAGGGATGGAGGGGACAGGTGGGATTTCCCAGTCCTGATCAACACAGCGTGTCAACCATTGACAGTCACCTTTTTGTACCTTTGAGGAGCACGAGACCAGCTCAGGGATGCTGACAGGGTCCAAGGGGAGACAGGTAGCAGCTCTGTTTGAGATGGTGAACAGAGGAGGCTCAGAGAAGCAGGCCCACTGGCCCCAGGTCACACAGCAGCGAGTGGCTGGGCCGGGCTTACAAGTGGAGGCTTCTGACTAAATGCAAGGTCTTCGCTCTCTGCTGGTGCTGCCATGTCTGTGTCACATAGAGTCACTTAGAGCAGAGTCACCCTGACCCTCGGCTGGCACGGTAACAGCTTTTACACCTGAGATTAACAACTGTGATTTAAGAGGTTATTTGTCTTAATTTTCAGAAATCAGCTTCTCTGGGAAGAGATAACTAACACATTGGGCTTGGGAAGCTCATCTTTTAGAAAATATTTATAGCATTTCAAGACAGTTTGGTGGCAATTGGATATAGCATCTGCTATTTTGCTCACTTTCCACCACAGCTCTAAAACCCATAGCAGTTAACACACACACACACACACACACACACCCCACAACAACACAACAGCAACCACATCAGTGCTGATAGGAAGTGGAAGCCCATCATTTCTTTGAGAAATAAAACTCGGTCCTGGCATGATTTCAGAGGGCTGATTTCTGCCTCTGGTTAACACCCCAACATGCCCCTACGAGCAATACCTAAGGCTGATACTCTGAGCCGCGGCAAGCGGGCCAGTCCCTAAGGCCATGGTGAGGTTCACGGCCTCCGAGTTAGGTTTGGAAGGATTCCCAGGCCCAGGACTGTGGCTCTCACAGGAAGCCCCAACAGCAGAAGAGTTTTCCCTTGAAATCTGGATTCCAGCTACAAAGTGGAGAAGGACAGGGAGAAAAAGTGGTCACCAAAAATCAAAGACATTCTGCCACCAGAAGCCACTGAGCTGGCCACGTGGTGGTGCCATGTATTCACCCCCAAACCACAGACGGCAAAACTGAGACTTTAACAAGTCAAGGAATTTTCCAAAGGGCACATGGCTTGTACTGTAAGGGCTCCCTTCAGCCCTCTGCAGGCAACTTGGTGACCCCACTTCACTTCTGTTGACCGTCCTTGCCTTAGCCTCTATGCCACATTTACCTGTTCCCCAGTGCCCTGCAAGGTGCCTCCATACCCACCCTCCAGGTCTGACCTTCGCAATGCCTAAATTCCATAACCAAAATGCAGCGTCTCATGTGGAGACTCCAAGGACCATCTTCTTTATCCTGGGGTCTTAGGCAAAACTGCAAGGCCCTGAGGGGGGGTAAGGACATGTTCATGGTGACAATGCACTGGTAGGTGCCAAATGCAGGAAAGCAGGTCTGCTGTGAAAATCCCAAAACAAGTTGCTACTCCCTGTGGCCTTTAAACACCAGTCTAGGCTCAAGCTGCTACTCTACCAGAAGAGGTCACTCCTGCTGAGAATGAGGTTGCGTAGTGACACCCAGGGCTCAGGTCCAGCCAAGAGCGGACGCTGCTCCAGGCCCAGGCTTAGCAGCAGAGTCTCTGACCCCTCTGCACCAAGGCTGCAGGGCCTGCCGCCCCCACCATGACTGCCTCCATGCTAGGGCACAAGGCCCTCATCCATGGTGCATAGGGACAAAACCCCAGGCCAAGCCCTGAGGGAGCACCCGCCCACATGGCCTGGGTGGAGGCTGGCAGACTGCCCCAGGGAGCAGGGTCATGTCAGCCGGGGACCTGGTGCGACTCATGCAGCCACTCCTCCAGACTCCTCTCCCACTCGGATGTCAATGGACACCGTATGCATAGGATAGTGTTGCCCCTAGCTTGCCCTCCCCTGAATCCTATTCTCCACTGGCTCCTCTGAACCATCTGCCCTTTGCCCCCAGAACCCAGGTGTCCCACTCAAAAGTCAAGGAACAATGCTTGACTCTGATGCTCTTCCTCAGTCACTTCCACGGCGCAGCTCCCCCTGTGCCTGGCTGCCCCTTTCTCACCAGCAACTTTCCTGGGCTAGGGCATCAGCCCCTGCTGGCTCCCACTCTCGCTGCCCTTTGCCTCTTCCCTGCTCCCACCCCATGGACTGACCACCTGTGCTTCTAGCACCTCTCACCTTGCAGTGTGCCCTGCCTTCTTTCCCTCCACTGCTGGTCCCTTCAATGTTTCCTTGAGGTCCTCAGAGCCAAGAGTATTCCTGCCCCAGGCCCTTTGCAAAGCTGTTCTTGCTCACCACCTCCTACCTGTACCATGGCTGTCTCACGGGGTTCTTTCTGCAAGTCCCTGTCTAATATACATGCCCCACTCCCACCCAGTCACTGTGCAACATACTTGATATCATTCCTACATTGTATATTATAAGCTGACCATTGCTTACATATGCCCTTATTCTGCCCCTCTGTGATCCCATCCCAGCCCTGCCCACCGATGTTAACCCCAGGGGGTTGGCACATTCTCTATCTGGTTTCCTGCTTCATATCCAGCGGCTAGAACAGAGACTGGTACAAAACTGATACCTAGTATGTGCTGCATGAAATGGTTGAATATCTGCACCCTCATCAGTTCCTGCCTACCCGCTTCCAGTCAGGCTGGAGTACTCTCGCTTCACCGGTGAGGAGCCCCGGGACGCTGAGAGATGCTGGAGCCCGCCTGCAGCATGCCATTCTGAGCAGCGTGTGGGCCTCCTGCCACCTGGGCCAGAGTTCCTTCCAGGGTGCTGCCTAGGCCTAGGCGCCAGCCAGGCCAGGAGGGCTCAAGGAGCAGAAGAGATGAAGGAGCCATGGAAAAATCATGGAACAGTGGCTCCACATTTCTCCTGCAACTTGAAATGTCGCCTCTCTGAAAACCACATCCTGTCCCTGTGCGCTGGCAACAGCCTCAGCTCCAGGCCCTGGGCACCCTGGCTGAGACCCCCCTCCCCGGCCCCATCCGGGTCCAGTTCCTTTTCTTAGTGGTTCTGGAACTCACTGGGCCTTCCCTGAGGCTGACAGGGAGGAGGGGTGCGGGGGCAAAGCCAGCCTCCTCTTCTGGGAGGGGCAGAACAAGGGGCTGAGCCAAATTCGGGTCACGCTGCTGCACCCACAGCCCTCTGAGGGCTAAAAATAACTGTGTTTACACACTTCCAGAGCTGGGATCTCTGCCTCTCTGTCAGAGGGGCTCAGGGCCTTTACCACAATCCATGCTGACTTGTGCCTCTTCTGTTTGGGTCAGGGGGTCACCTGGTCCAACACAGGCAAGGAATGGGGTTTCCTGAGTTTGTTACCTCGGGCTGGAGGGAGGTTAAGAAAAACTGAACAAGCTCACGATTCCATGTAGGCAGAATTTTTAGTTAGAAGACAGGTCTTCAAATGGCAGGAGGTATGGAGAAATGGCCAGATCCCAGCCACACAGGGCTCAACCAGATGGTCCAGAGCCCTCAGCTGTTGTGACAGCACCAAGAGACTGGAAGTCCAACTTGCTGTGTGACCCGAGGCAAGCCACTTCCCCTCTATGGTCAGCATCTTCCCTGGTTGTTGTGGCAACTGGTAATTGACAGCTGCTCCTCACATCACAATCTCAGTGTGAAGGGTTGACGGTGCATCTCAGTGTTTGGGGCAGGGGGGCGACTTGAGAAATGGTGTCATCTCCTGAATCCCCATCGCTGCTTTTGTGCCAGATGATAGGGCACACCTGTCAGGACAGCCGTCATAAGGCCACCTGCCTTCCTCTTCCCTCCTACCCTGGTTCACCCAGGTGGACTTTAACACCGGAGGGGCAGGTGCCAGTCGCCTGCCTAGGGAGTACCCCTCCCTCTGGGCAAACAGGCCCTCCCCCGAGGCCACAGCTCTGCTGAATGTTGCCACACCATGAAGAAATATAGGCTGTCAGAGGGCTGGCACACGGGCTGGCCACCCTCCCTGGAAAGAAAGTGCCCAGCAAACCCTGACCATGCCCCACCCAAACATGCACTGGATTGAGGAACTCGGCATCCCAGTATGTCACAGCCGCTGGCCTCTCTTTTCTGACTTGGGAGGTCTGGCTGACTTGCTGCCCCTAGACAGGAGCAAAGTCCATGCCACTGGCCTGGCTTCAGGAGCCGCACCCCTCTGACGTCCCTCTGGCAGCCTGTGCCTCTGTCCGTGCTGTCCCCGCTGCCTCCCGTTCCCTTCCCTCACTACCTGGCCTGGGAATCTCCCTCAGTGCCCACTCCTCCAGCAGAGCGAGCCAGCCTTCTGCCTGCCCTGTGCATTCCCCCTCCATTAGACAGTCAGTAGCTCCCTAGGGCCAAGACCTTGCCCTCCTCACCCCTTCCACGCAGGGCAGCAGAGGAGGGCACAAACAAATGCTCGCTGAATTACCCTCAAGGAAAAAGCTGAGTCCTCCTCTCTCTCTGCCCCTGCAAGATTCCATCATCTACATTCGTCCCATGCTGCTGCTTCCGAGGCTCTTGTGCTTTTGGGATCCCTGAAGGTCTAGCCTCTGTGCTGCTCTTTGGACCCGTAGCTCTCAGCTAGGTTCATAAAGGCACCTGCCGGTACCTGCGTGGTTAGCAAGTGCCAAGCAATTCCGTATGCAGAAGCCACATGGCTGAGGGCACCTCCACAGCACTGGAACTCACTCCCTCGGGACATAACAGCACCCAGTGACCCTACCAACACCTGTCCACATGACATCTGCAGCACTGCTCTGGCCCCTTCTGTGCTCAGCCAACCAACTGAGCCCTCTCCCTGGACCACAGCAGGGCTCACGGGGCTACCCAAGAACACCCTTCCAACAGCACTCCTTGCTGACTGCACTCAGAGGCATGGTTGGCATTCAAGGCCCTCTGGGAGCTCCTTGGCATCCCTCCCCTACCCACTTTCTGTTGCACATGTCCTGATTCATCCTTTGGGATACAGCCCAAAGGTCACCACCTCTGGTAAGCCCTCCATGAATTTTCTTCCACTGCAGGCTGACCTATGCCTGTCCCCTGCTGAGGCTCCCTTCAGCAGGACGCTTGTCTCCAACCACTAGGCCCTCCTGGTGGTAGGAAGTTCGTGGCCTGTCTTATTCCCTAGTGAGGCTCTGAGTTCTTGGGTGAGACCACAGATATCATCCAGGGCCTGACATGAAACCAGCACTCAAGAGCAAAGTTGTCCTGAGCATCAGGGGGCCCACCACAGCCCAGCTGTGTCTGTTCCGTGACACTAAGAGGGGCTGCTCAGGTCACATAAGCACCAGTGATGGGACCCACATGGGGTAGGACCACAGCACAGTGCTCCAACTGCTTCACGACCAGGAGCAAAAAGGGGGGCCAAATGGCTCCTCCCCAGTGCACCTGTAGCAACCACACCCCCAGTTCCTCTCTGCACCTCACCCACCCCCACTCATGCTCTTACAGGGCCAGGGCCAGGGCTGGGGCTGGGGCTTTTTTGGGGGCAGAGGGGATACTTCCTCCAAGCCATGGGCCATTTATGGTCCCCAAGAAAGACCACCGAGGAATTGCAGGGCCAGGATAAATCAGAGCGGCAAGATCAGCAGTAGGAAGGAGGCCCCCAGGGGCCACAAAGGTCCATGGAGGACCAAGGGCAGCCCTGGCCCGGAAGCCACCTCTCCTTACTGGCAGTGCAGAGCAGCAGGGAGGGACCTGGGTCTCTTCCTCACCTCATCTAAGATCCTTCCTCTTTCCTGAGGTCCCAGGGAGCTTTACAAGCCGCCCTCTTGAACAGTAAACACAGATGCAGATCCAGGGGCAGCAAATCCATGAGCCTCCCACCTCAGCAGGAAGGAGCACCTCAAAGGGTTTCTAAGATGTCCCAAGGGCCTCCTGCATTGGCACACTTGACCCCAGGTGGCCCTCACGGCAACACCACTCCTCCCTCCACACCCTTCCCAGTCCTCCCTACAGCCCAGGGCTCCTCTCACTGCGGTTTCCAGACCAGAGACCAGGGCTCCAGAGTGGGTGTCAAGGGTGAGCGTGGGCCTTGCTGGCTCCCAGGGCAGTTCCCTGACTGGGTGCAGTCAAGAACACTCAAGCTCTAGCCCACCTCTGGGATTTGCTGGCAATGTGGCCTCCGTTTGGCTGATCTGACACTGTTGCCCTTCTCAAGCCAAATCCCATAAGGAGTCTCGGTCTCCACAACTGCTGACAAACAAAGCCTGGGCTCATTTCTTGTCCAGCTCCCACCCCCGCCTGCTAATCAACATCCTTGCTGATGACAGTGACCTCACAGGCCAGGCATCCACTGGGATCCCAGCCTCAGCAGCAGCCTGGAGAGCCACACTCCAATCCTAGTCCCTGGGGCTCCAATCCCAGCTTTGCCTCTGACCAGCTGTGTGAGTTTGGATGTCACATGAATGTTCATTCGTTCATGCTTACAAGACTTCTTGAGGTAGCTGGTCCTTCCATTCCTACACCCATTTAAGAGATGGGTAAACAAAGGCACAAAGCAGTTGACTTGCTTGGTCAAGGGTACCCAGCTGGTGAGCACAGGAACAGGGAGGCAGGCTGGCTCCAGGTCCCATGCACCATCCACTATGCTGTGCTGCACCCAAACCTTCTACCTTCTCTCCAGTGCCACTGCGGTCCAGTCTGGTCAAACTCCTCCACCCCCCATAAACTTTATGGTTGGCCCAGGCACGGAATCCCATCTGCCATATACACTTCCACACAAGTTCCAACAGCGATCCATTTCCTTCTGACCCTTGACCCCTAGGCAGGAATAACTATATCACCACTCCTCATGGCCCTACACCCTAGGCTTCCTTCAGGGTACCTGGGGGCCCAAGGGCATGGACTCACTAAGCACTTGTGGCTTGTGGAGTAGCTGAGTGACCCAAGGGATCAGGTCCAAAGGCCTCTGGCTCTTCCTGTTCTTACTGACCTGAGAACGAGGCCCTGAAGAAGGTTCCGAGTGGGTGCTGAGGCCCCTCCAGTGGCTTCTCTTCCTCGCACTATCTGGGATGGGCAGTTAGCATCTCAGCAACCCACAGAGAGGTGCCATGAAGACCACATATGTAGTGAGCACAAAAGCCCAAAGTGACAGAAATTGATAAAAACTTCACCGTGCCGCTGACACCCCATATATCAAAGGCCCCAAATCTCATTCTCTGCTTGCCTCCAATTTCTATCGGAGCTTGCCAGCTGCACATTTATTGAGAAGTTTGTGATCTGACAGGCACTGTATTACCAACATTAATGATGCATCAGTCTCTAGAATTACTGGGGAAACAGTCCAATTGATTTCATTATCATCTTGAGTTCTTCACATTTCATTCCAGGCAGCTTGCTACCAGGGATCAGAGTCAATAAATGAAGGGTGCAGGGCCAGGGTGACCCCGAGCCACAGACCCTGCACTTATCTCCAGACCCTTGACCACAGCCCTTGCACCCCGCGGCCGACTTGTTGTCCTCCTCCTCCCACCATGACTGCAGGAGACACTGACTAGCAGGTGATATCCTGCGAGCCTGAGCCCCAGCAGGGATGGATCAAAAGCTGGGGCCAGGCCTTCCATGCATGCCACAAAGATGGCGGCTGCTGGTGGAAGGCAGAAATAGCCAATGATGTCACCATCCTGTGTCCCTCGGCTAGGGTAGGGAGCGGGCCCCACGTGAACCCCACCTATAGCTATAGGCCCACCTGTAGCTGGGCCTATGCCTGCGACAGAGCTGGCAGTGATGCTGGCTCTCAGGGTACAAGTGGAACTGAAGGGTATGTGCTCATTACCTCCAACTACTTTGTCCCTTGCCTGTTGTGCCCTAGACATCAAGCCTTCCCTCCAGTTTCTCAGCCCATGCAGGCTGCTCCTTGGCATGCCAGCTCTCTCCTCATCCCCCACCATCTCATGTCCCTTCCAGGAAGCCTTCCCTGTCTAAGCCCTCACACCCACCTCCTGGAATTTGCCAACCAGCACCTTGTTTGTTTCTTCCTGAGCACTTCTGCTTTATGAAGGTGCCACCAGGGTGACTTGTTGACTTGCTTGTCTCTTTGGCTGCCCGCAGGCAGGGATCTTATCTATTCTGGTCACCATCCTGACCCTAGGACCTGGCAGGGTGCTGTGACCATGCCCATGTCTGAGAGTAGACAAGGCCTGGACATGCCAGTTGCTACAGATCCCCGAGGCAGCATTTGAGGTCAAGAAGTGCTCGCGAGGACAGCCAGTAGTTTCAGAGCTGAGTTACCTCCTCCGTGCCTGACCTCCTCCTGCTGGATGTTCTGGGAAGCCCTTTCCCTTCCTGCTCCCTGTGCAAATGTTTGTCTTTTGGGACGCAGCTCCCCTGCTACTCAACCCCCACTCCGACCCATCCTCCACAACCATTTTCCTTCAGAAACATCTGAGGCAGCAGGGCTGGTGGGAAGCTGAGGGCCAGAGGCCAGGCCAGGTGCCAGGTTCAAATCCTAGCCCTACCACTGAAGCAAAGCACATATGTGAGCTAAGTTGTGCCCAATGGCCTCTTCTGAAAAATGGGTGCTAGAGCCTGTGGTCCCAGCTGTCTCTTGTGACCTTCGAGTTCAGCAACAAAGGAGATGGATTCCTAAATCACCATGACCAGGTCATACCCAGAACACCTCTGTAGTGCTATCTGCTGATGGCCCACACTGTCCAGGAGGGGTGACCCTGACTGCCCCAAGACAGGGACTCCAGAAAACTCTGGAACGATGTGGACTGACCTCTGACCTAGGGGTGCAGGGGTCTGGGGTACTAGGCACCCCTTCTCATGGTGGCACTGTTGATGCATTCCAGGCCCAAGTGGCAGGCTAGACGCAGTGAGAAGGCAGGGGAAGCAACAAGTCTGTGCTGAGCACAGCTGGATAAGAAGACGAAAGCATCCTCATCTAACCAGAGAGACCAGCCGGACAGAGCCTGCTAAGTTAGGGCCAGCTCGGAGCGAGGGTCACCGTCAGGAAGCATGCAGCGCAAAGAAATGGGCCTCATGGGGCAGTCTTCTAACTACTGGCAATAGGGTTATGATTGGTAGTTAGTAGCATCTGGAATTAAATCAGAATATATGATTTAATAGATAGTGTTCTGACTGGAAAAGAGAGAGCTTTTTTTTCCTGAAATAAATATTGCTGATATAATTTATTTATCAGCATTCACCACGGGGCCAGCTCTATGCTGAGCACTAACCACACACTATATTTCATTGTCCTAACGACCCCAATTGTCCCTACTTTATATCCATGAAAACTGAGGTGCTGAGAGGGGGCATCTGAAGCCTGAGGTCCCATGGACAGAACAAACAGGGTATGAATCCAGGCTGGTCCCAGAGCCGAGCTCCTGCACCCTGTGGGGCTAGGGCAGCCCCTGTGGCTGAGGGCCCAAGCCTCTAACTAGCATCTAGCCCCAGCAGGCCCAGGGAGACTTTGGACTTATCCAGGATCACTCACCCGTCTGGCAGGGTGGGCATACCTGATACATCTATTGTTGACTTCAACTCACTTCATTCTCTGAATAACTTGTAAAGTAAGTAGTACCCATAAAATGGCCCAGGATTTAAGCCTCAAGAAAAAGAACCTCCTGGTGACAGTGCCAGGGTCTGAACCCAGGCCGTCAGCTTCCGAGGCTGGATAACTGGCTCCAGGCTCCTGGGAGCTGACTTGAGTGGTCCCTTGGGCTTTTGAGGGGAGCAGAGGCTGCCCAGCTCCAGCACTGGCAGCCCCACGTCATCCCCATGACTGCTGGCGCACTCTGCACCTGGCGCACCCTGCCAACAGCCTGGATAAACAGGCCCGGCTACAGCCGGACTCACCCGGCTTGCTTGTGCCCTGAACACCAGGTCTGAGGATGGGTTCCTTGGCATTTCCAGAGGCCTTCTCTTACTCAAGTAGGCCTTTCTGTCCAAAGGGCAGCTGTGACGTGCAGAACAGGACTGTGGTGTCAATACGAACCCAGCATTGTACAGCTGGGGACAGACAATGCCCTCGGCCGACTGTTTATTTATAAATCCACCCAGCACTCATTGCGGCTGGCCAGCCGTACATTCAGCTTCTCTCCCCAAATGCAAATTGACTTCTTCCTGTAAGTCAAACTGGCTTGGTCAAGCTGATAAAAATCATCCCAAACAGGCTCTTTTATCTCTCCAATACAGAAAGTGCTCTGCACCCACATCTCCTAGAAAGAGGAAGAGTCTTTCCATTCCTTCAGGGGGTGGGCCCAGGGAACAGAGGTTTGGGACCAGCCAAGGGCAGTGGGAGAGAGGGTTTTGAGCCCCAATGACAGAGTTCAAATCCTGCCATCAGCATGATGTAGCTCTGCAGCCTTTAATCACGGTGTACCACACACTTCATTCCTGAGTATAAAATGGGGATATGGGTAGTCCCTCCCTCTTAGGAAAATTAAATGAGATAATGAACAAAAATTGTTTTGCACAGTGCAGAGACCTTAAGAAGTTTCCTGGACATGGCAGTGGTGGCTAGGAATAATAAAATAATTGCCATATTTAACTGAAGTCTGGACCTGCCACCCATCTGTTCTCTTGCTGAGTGGCTTCAAGACAGTCCCTTGTGACTTCTGAGTCTCGGTTTCCTCCACCGTTCAGTAGCTGCTCTGCTCTTCACTGGTAGCTCAGCGCCTCATCTGCCTGCATCATGTTAAAACAGCTTTGGGGGTGCTATTTCTAGTGCCGTCTCCCCATTCTCTCCTTTAAACAGAAAAACAAATTCTGTTCTTCAAATTAAACAGAACCCCAAACCTCACCCTATAGAACAGTGAGCTACCTGACTGCCCCTCTGCGGCTGGCGTCCACACCAAACATCACTAAAGGCATATGCTTGTTGGAAGCCTTGCTGGGGGGACAGGGATCGGATTAGGGCACTTTACTGATGAGACTAATAAGGGGACTCTGGGGAGTGTTCAGGAAGTGCAAGTGAACGCAAAATGGCCTTTAGAAGTCACCAGAGACCAACAGGCACACTGGAACCTCTTGGCTGAGGTCCCAAGGCTTATAAGCTGGCCTTGCAGCACTGTCATGGCAACGGCACTTGCCAGGTGATTGGAGCCCTGCCCGAGGGACGCCCCTAATCATCGCCCAGGCCTGGTGTCCTAGCACACCAGCACATACTCACCACCAGCAGGGCGGCAGGACCCACTCCAGGAGGAGAAAGCACAGGCCTGGAAGAGGATAACCAGCCCAAGGTCACGTGGCTTGATAACCGAACCTGAATCCCTGGACCGCCTCTCACGAGGAGAAGCCAGGGAGGCCAGGGGTCACAAAGTGGCCATGTCAATGTAGCCACAGATTTATCAAAACAGGACGAAAGTGGCAATGTTAGCCCACAAAGTTCCTCCTTGCCTGTGTTTCACTGACTCCTCATCCAGGCAGCAGGCAGGCAGGGGACTGCCGACTCCCGACTCCCCTCACCTGGAAGCTTGAGGACAGAGGCTCAGGCTAAAGCACTCAGAGGAGCTGCCAGCTGCGCCTGCACCCAGACCAGAATCCCCCCAGCCTCTGCCGCCTTCAGCACAGAGGGGCTGGGGGAGGAGGGGGTCAGCCTCAGGCCCCGCCCCTCCCACCCTCCCACCCAGCACTGGAGGCTCCTTGGTCCTGAAGGCACCAGAGGGACTCCACACACCTGTGTAATTAACAGGACTCCATCTCCTCCAACCCTGGCGGCTCCCTGCCGCCAGACTAATCTCCTAAACACTGCTCTGTCCCTGCCCTCCCTGCTCGACCCACCCTCCCCTCAGTCATCATACACCTCCCCCTGCTCCACCTGTAGGATAAGAGTCCCTTCCAAACCCTGCCTTCCCTTGGGATCTCGGCAGTCCCTGAAGTCTGGACCACAGTGACTCCCCTGAAATGCACATGTGCTGCCCCCAAGCACACCCTAACGCACGCCTCCTTTCCTGGTTTCATGCCCTTCCACCTCCCAGACGTACCTTTCCTCCTCCTCCTTGCTTTGTTCTAGCCAAAGCCTCCCCATCTTCAACACTGGCCCCTCCTCCAAGTGGCCCTTCCTGATCACTCTGGGCTGTGTCCTCCCTCAGTCCCTAGAACTTTGCAGATCTCTCCGGAGCGCTCAGCACTTCATCTTCCCTTTCTGCTGAGCAGTCAAGGCTGTTTCTAAATTACACTGTGAAACTCCTTGAGGTTAGGGTCTTGGGATTTTTTTTTTAGCCATCCTTTCATTTAAGAAATATTGTTTTAGCCTGTGCTCTGATGACCCCTGTGCTAGGGGAGACAAGAGACAAGGCTCTGGCCTTCTCAAGCCCAGAAGCCAGCAAATGAGCATACAGTTGCCATCCGCACAACCAGAGCTACGGCAGCAGGGGCAGAGAGGGTGGTGGGAGTGAACAGCTACAAGGTGGTTTTTCCACAGAGAGCCTTACCCACACTGGGTTCAGGGCCCTGCCCGCAGATATGCTCCAGCCAGCCAGGCTCGCTTTGGACCTGGAACTACGGTGAATGACGATTGAGCAGATTTAAGACAAAAGACGCTGAGTGGGCAGGGACCTGCAAGGCCAGGATGTTACTGGCAGACAGGAAGGAGGCAGCACTGGACCCCCAGAAACAAGAAGGAAGCACTGGGCCTGGGGGCAAGGCAATGTATCCCCCAAGAAAAGGCAGCCAGATAACAGCTGGACCGTCTGGCCCTGGGGCACCTATATCCCTGGCTCCTGAAAGCAGGCTCTCCATGCAACTGGGCTCCTTCATGGTGTCAGCTAGTGGGTGGGCACCTTTTTGCTTTCTGTTTTCCTGAGCAGGCCTCTCCAGATGGACCAGCCATCAGAAATGCCCCGCTGCACACTGTTGGCTTGTGGCCTAGCAGCCCGGCCACTCCACGCCTCTGAACATCTGAACGAATGCTTTCATTGTTCTTGAATCGTAAAGCCTTCTCTGGAGCAGTGCACAGACTTCTGGAGAAATAAATAAATGGGATCCTACATGCCAGTGTGGCGCCTCCACTCATACCCCCACCTTTATATGTCACCCCAGTGTGGGTCCCAGGCCCACTGCAGCCCCCTGGGACACACCCTGGAAGGGCACACAGGGCCTTCTGCTGATCCAAGCACTTTCTCCCTTCCCAGTTGGAGCTCCCTGAGGGCCTTGAGCAATCTTGCCGAAGGCACTAGGGGCCCCAGGTCTGCCCTGGTGATGAGGATGACCCTACCTCAGCTCTGCTGTGCCTTGCAATGTCACTTTGTGCAGCTTCACTCCCCCACTCCAGGGCATCTGAAAAAGTGGAGCATGGATAGCCCTGGACCTGTGAGCCCCTGCTTCCCCTGGGCTTGTTTTCCCATCTGTAAAGTGGGGCAGCTAAGCTCAGTGATGGGACACTGTGTCCCAGGTCCCCACGTAAATTCTAACTTGGTCATGCCTGAAGATCCAGCAGGAGGGATATGCCCAGATGCTCCAAAGGAAGGTGGGAGGAAGAGGAAGGTAGGGTGCGGGTAAGGTGGGTTGTCCACGGCTGTAGAAGCCTTCAAAGTTGGTAAAAGCCTTAATCCTGAATAATGATTTACAAAGTGACAAGTAAAATAGATTTACCGTGACAGCTTGAAAGGACAACCACAGAAATAAAATTACACTCCAGCTGATCCCATCTCTCTGCAACCTGCCCCCTCTCTTCCAAAAACCATGTGTGCTCTCATAGGCACACGTGGGCACATGGGTGAAAGGGAGTGGATGGCCTGGGAGGGGAGAGGGAAAGGGATAAAGGAAGAGTCAAGTCTGGCCTCTGACCAAGGTGCAGCCAGTGAGGCCTTACCAGCCTGTACAGTTGATGGGCTCAGCAGCTCTCCAAGCCGGGGAGATCCCCATTTTACAGATGAAGAGGTCCCCAGCTGGCATACCCCATGTGCAGTTCTACCTGCAGGGAGAAGACAGCAGGTGCCCTCCTGTGCCCTCCAGGCCCAGCACCCCCAATTTCTACCTAGCCCCTGTCTAATCTGACATAGCAGTCCTAGTACTCCCCTGGGTTCTCAGAGCCCAGGGAGAGGGTCCATGCTTGCCCTGGAGTGATGCAGGGACCCAAAGAGCTCTGAACCAAAACCAAGTGAGAAGAAAGAGAAGGTCAAAAGTACCAGCAGTTGCTTCATCGTGAAGGAAAATAAGCTGGGTTAATGCGAAGCACCCCTGCTTTCTTTGTCAATGTTTGTATCCCTAAATCTGTTTTCCCAAGTACCAAAGGATAATGAAGTGGGGTCCACTCTCTCCAGCTGGGTGGGGACACAATGAACCAACCATGCCCATGCTCCAGCCATGGATGGCAAAGAGGCAATGAACTCTGCCAGCTGCCCTGAGGCGGCCACCCACCTCTCCCAGGACAGCACTGGCCCAGGCACCTGCTGGAGGCTGCCTTGTCAGATGCAAGGGGCAAGCAACTATTCCCATAAGGTCACTCATTTGGACCAACAGAAAATGACTATGCAGAGGCCCCATGCAGTGAGAATGGGGCTTGTCTCCTCTGCATAGTCAGGGGGCCTGGAGCAACTTTACCCCCTGAGCTCTGGTTTCCTCCTCTGAAAAATGCAGATAATGCCACCTACTTCAGAGAGTTGCTGTGACAGTCTCAGGATCCAAAAGTTCTATGCCTGGTGCATAATGGGTAACCCCAAGACCGATAGATTTGCCTCAGGTAAACGTGGACTGCAATACGTTCGCAGTCGGGACAGCTAATTGGAATCCCTGGTCTCAGAAATGGCTTAGCACATGCATCTGCTCAAGACCCACTCACCTCCCTGGGACCCAGTTTGCTGCCAGCATTGCAACAGAGAAAAGATGGCCAGAGATGTTTGGGACCGCAGACAGAGGCTGAGTCCTATGCCAGGTTTGTGGAGACTCCCATGTGTTCCTTTCTGTCACCTTCTTGCTGACACCTGGCAACTCCCAACTAGGCAAAATGCTGTCCTGCTCCTTTAACCAACAGAGCAAGGGATGTGCCTCAGCAGGCCTAAACACCGTGTTTACCCAACAGAAGGGTGGCCCTCCCGCCCTCAGCGCTCCGCCCTCCCCAGCACTGTGGCAAGCCGAGCCCGAGCCCATTTGCCTGCAGACTTGCCGGGTGCGTAGGTTGCGTGTATGCTCCCCTGGCCCTGCCCATAGTGTTGCCCAAGAGGCCCTGCGGCCTGGCCCAAGTTGCTGTTCAGAGCCAATTCTCCCAGGAAGCCGAGCCTGAGCGGGCGGCAATGCAGGCATGGCTGACTCATTGGGGTCCTCGGACCCCAGCAGCTTTGTACAAAACAGCCCGGCCCAGGAAGTACCCCAAGAGCCCAGTCTGGCTCTCTGGTTCTAACTGGTGAAGGGAAGGCAAAGGAAGGGACCTGGGGTCAGACCCTGCACAGCTGTGAGCCTGGTGTTACTCGATTCTTTCTCAAGCAAAATGTGCAAGCCATTTCCAAGTCAAACATCTAGGGTCCAAATACATATACGTGTATTCCAACCCACAAGCCTAGCAGCTCTGTGTCAAGGGTAGCCGTCATTTATTATATTTTTCACCCATGCGGGGAGCATTTTGGAATGTCTGCTAGATGCCGAACGAGCTGTTGGGTATTGGGTAGTTGGGGCTTGCTTGTTAGGTACCCTATAGGTGGGTATAACAGCCTCAGGAAACACTTCCTGCAGAACTAGGGCAAGGGGATACCAATCTGCTCAACCCAGCTGGTGCACAAGGGCGAGCTGAGGCTGCAGTAGGCTTTGTGGGATGCGTAGGAGTTCACCAGGCAGACAGTGGAGGGGAACAGAATGCACAAAACATACACACACGAAAGTTCGGCCAGGGCCACAGAAAAGATAAAGTGCCGAGAATGCCAGGCTGCAGGTAGTGGGAGCCGCAGAGGATGTGAAGCAGAGAAGGGGAGGTAACAGGAGCAGAGGTATCTTTTAGTAAGGACTATACTGGTGCCCAAGTGGAAGAGGGACAGGAAAGAGAAAGCGGGAGGGAGAGAACCAGGGGGAAAGGCAGCTGCATGGAGAGGAGGGGAGGGGAGGGCGGAGTTCAGAGGTGTTCCTCCCTTGACTGCGTCCTCCACAGGCCACGCTCTGGCTGGGGCGTATGGATGGAAACCCAAAGTCATGGTTAGCAGTCCTGCGGAGGAGTCAAGGCGACTTCCAAGTTTCAGCCAGGGTAAAGAGGCAAAGACAGCCCTACTCTTTGTCCTTATGGTGGCTCTGAGAATCAAAACAAGGAGACCATCTTACTCCTAAGTGCCAAGCAAGAACAGGGTGGGTGTTGGGCAGGCCAACAGCCCTTCGTCAAAATGCTTTACCACCATCTGCCAGAAAATTATAATCTGTGGAATGACAATGGGAGGGCGCCACACCTAAGCTGTGCAGTAAGCAACATGCATTAGCACACACAGCCTTCCTAGAAGACACACGGCTACTAAGCAGGCAAAAAGAAGGTTGGAGGCCTGGGGTTCAGGCAGTAGAACCCAGACAAAAATCAAATACACAAAGAGGTGAAAACGCTGAGAGTCCAACTAAAGCAGTGTATTTACTAAACCCTCCCTGTCTTTTTAGCATAAGAAATCTAAAGAAAATGAGAAGTGTAATCACTTACTATAAGGAATTCAAAAGAGAGAAAGAAAAAGTTTCTCAGACAAGGCAAAAAAGGGATACAGAAAAACTCAAGCCAAAAGCACTGGCTTTTGGCCAATGGTATAGAAAACAAGTCCTGGTCACAGAGCTCCAAAAAAGAGGATTAAGAAAAAAAATTCTATGTGCTGAGCAAAACTCTTGCAAGTGAACATAACTGAGTGAAACCCATGTGCTAAGAAAATTGAGCCAACTAGAACTACCTGGATAGCTGAAGGCTTTCAATCATTCAATAATGCATTGAAACCTTACAGAGGGCCTTCTCTGCTCCAGGTACTATCGGGGGACACAGGAACAAGACACAGCTAACGCTTCACGGAAGTGCAAGCTAGTGGGGAAGAATGCAGAAGCTGGCCGGGCCTACAGGAGGTAATGACACGCCTGAGCTCTGCCAGGGCAGGAAGGGCAGGACACTCATTCCATCCCTCTCCTCACTAGATACAAACCTCTGTTGCTGATGGCAAGTCCCTTGTTTAACGGAAGTGAGAACTTTCCAAGGAGAGGTGAGACACACATGAAATCTTGTGAGGGGGGTCAGGTGTAGGAAGCCTCACCTACCCTAGAGGCAAAAATGCCACAATAGGCTTCCAAACAAGAGTCCCAGCTGCTAGAGGGGACCTCAAAGCAGACAGGCCAGAGAGCACACGGGTCTTGCCCAGCTCAGGAACCAGATTGGTGGCAGAGGTAGGAAACACATCTCCTGACCTGCACCAGAGCCCTTTCCAGGCCCCAGTGCAGCCAAGGAGTTTTATTCAGCCCAAGACTAGACACACAAAAGCAGTGGGAGGCAGGGAACACACATCTGGATGGTTACTCGAGTCGCTGGCCACTGAGCACAGGTCAGAAACAGAGGGAGAGGCAATTATCCACAGAATAGGAGTCTCATTCTTTTTTTAAAAATCTTTTTTAATTATGGTGGTGCTGGCAAGTGCTTTACCACCAAGGCATACACCCAGCCAGGAATCTCATACTTAAAACTTCAGATTTCAGTTTCCCAGTGCAGAAGCTTCCAGGGTCAGGCAGCCTGTGCTGCTTGCTGTTGGCAGTTCTATCAAGGGCTCCAGAGAGCACAAGCTGCCTGCCTCAGCCTCCTCCCCGGTGGCCCAGGAAGCAAGCCACTTCTGCCCGTTTCACAGATGAGCAAGCAGGCCCAAGAGCCACCCAGGGCCTCTCTTTCCAGTCACTCTGGCCCCAGGCCTGGTAGGTAAAGCCTACCTGCTCCTAAGGGCCACACAGGAGTTAGGGTGGTGTTAGGCTGTCAAGGCCTCTGTCCACTCTACTCAATGACAAGTGCAGTGGTACTGGGGACAGGGCTCGGGGCCTGTGCTGGGCATCTTGCACACTTGGCCTTGCTGGTTTGGAGAGGTCAGAAATGAGCCCTGTGGAGTAGAACTAACCCCAGAAACACCCTGCCCAGTGCTACAGGGCTACGGAGGAGGTGCCACAGCCAGGCTGCGGTTTTGTACTTTGCTAACTTGTAGCTTCTGAACAATGAAGCAGACAGAAGACAGAGAGACCGCCATGCCCACCCACTCAGCCCCACCACTGCACGCAGGGGACAGCTCTGCAGCCACCCCAGGACCTGCCAGGTCAGGGTCTACACAGGACAGCAGCAGAATGCAGACCAGGCAGCATCCAGCAGAGGCAAGAGCCCCCTGACCAATACTGGCTCAGGCCACCTACAAGGTGAGGGAAGGTGACCCAGGGCATAGGCAGGTTCAGACCAGAGTCGGCTGGCCGGGCTTCCCCCACCAACCCACCCTCCTGCTCTGCCTGCTGCCACCCTGGCAATCCAATCAGGACTTCCCTCTTTGTGCCTCTACAAGTAATATGAATCCCAGATAAGTTACCAAAGTATACTCAGGCTGCTGGAACTCAATTCTGGAGAGACAGGGATCTTGTTGGGAAAATGGATGGATAATATGAGGAAACTCAGGCCCACAAGGGTAAACAGACAGCCTATAGGCATGTGGGAAGACTGGAGCCACAGGGATTTAGAATGTGAAGGTTGAGAGCCAAGCAATGCCAATGTTCCCATCTTACTGATGGGTAAACTGAGGCTGGGAATGGGAGCAGGCCTGCTGAAGGTGACTCTGAATCGATAAGAACAGCAAGTTGATCATTCTGAATTGATCCCATGGAACCAAGATAGAGCTGTCTTCTTTGACCCCAACCTAAGTTCAGGAAGTTGCAACACTTCCTTGTTTCCATAGTAACCAGCTACTGCTCCAGGAATACACTGAAATGTTTTTGTTCCCTCCTCTGTGCCGGCCCTGGGCCAGGCTATGAGGACACAGAGCAGCGGAAAGAGGGGGTGTGAAGGGAGGTACAGTCCCAGTCTCAGTCTAAGATGATCCCAGGCAATGAAGTGTGGAAGGGAAAGGAGGGGGAGAAATTTCAGTGGAGAAGAAACTCCCAGTGCTTGAGAGCCTGCGTGGAGGGAGTTCAGAAGAGACGGATCTTGAGCTGGGTTCATGGAGATGAGTAGGAGCTCACCAGGTTGGATCGTGAGGGCTTGAGGAACTAGCATGTGCAGAGGCCTAGGGCTTGAAGGTGACCTGCATGTTAGAAAACTAAGATACACAGAGTAAAGGCTATGAAAGCGCAGGGGACGAAGGAGAAAGAATTACCTAGAAAGGAGAATGGAGACCAAATGCAGCATGCCAAAATTCCAAGTAGAGACTATGGTACCAGGAACACTTCTCCACACCTCTGCTTTTCCAGCTGTTAAATGGGCCTCTTGTGATGGAGTAGCTGTAGCCCAGGAGGCAAGAAGCATAAAAGGAAAAGAACTGAGGCTGGAGTGGTGGCTCAGCAGTTAGGGCGCTTGCCTGGAATGCACAAGGATGTGCGTTCAAACCCCAGCTCCAAGTACACAGCGAAGTGTCGGAGCAATGAAAGCCACATGAAAAACCAAATAAATGGATTCTCTCTTTCTCTGTCCCTCTGTCTAAAAAAAAAAAAGAGGCAAAGAACTCAGACCCCCAGGACTCAGAGACAAGAGTTCTCCAGACTCAGCACTCCCAGTCGGCTCTCCAAGGGTGGACAGGCATTCCCAATGGCCTTCCAAGCTCAGGCTCAGTCAACTTTCAAAACACTTTCAGGACCTGACATCTCTCACCATCTCCAATGATCCCTCTGGTCTAAGACACCAGCATCCTTTAGGGTTACAGTAAAAGACATCCGACAGGGCCAGCAGGAGTAGCACAGTGGTAGAGTGCTTGCCTAGCCTATGCAAGGCCCAAAGTTCAATCCCCAACTCTCCAAAAAGAAAAAAAGAAAAACAAAGCCACCCAGATGATCTCTATTGTTCCCTGCAGTCTACTCTCAGTTCACCAGTCAGAAGAATCTCCCTAGAGGGCACATCAGATAGTCCCAGGCCTTTACTTAAAATCCTACAGTAGCTTCTGAATCACTGAGCATGGATTTTATAGCCTTTTCTGCACTCGGTAAGGCCTTCTGTGACCTGGTCCCTGGTCCCTTGCTGACTTCTATCTACTTCCTTCCAGCCACACTGGCTCCCCTGCCTTTCCTAGAGCATGCAGCACGTGTGCCTACACAGGGTCCTTGCACATGCCATCCTTCTGCTCTCAGGACTTTTCTCCCAAACGTTCACAGAGTTCATTCCCCACCTCTCTAGGGAGTCTGCTCAAATGCGGCCTCTTCAGAGAAGCCTTCCCTGACTACCCCATGGAAAGAAGCCACACCCCACCCATCTTCTTCTGTCTCCTTAGCCTCACTTATTTTTCTTCGAAGCACTTATCAGAACTCATCTACTTGAATGTAAGCAGAGCCTCGGTCAAGTTCACCTCTGTGTCCCCATGGCCTGCAATAGCACCTGGCACGGAGCAGGTGCTCAACAAATGTGACGAATGAATAAAGTAAACCCATCTTTCCTGGGGAGCCGGGCAATGGTAGAACAGAAAGATCACAGGCCCTCCCCAATGGCAGAGGCTGAGGACTGGAAACCAGTCAAGAAACCTTGCTCTCAGCTAGATGAGGGTCCACCAACAGGAAACACGTGCTGCTTTCCCTACAAGTGCACTCTGGACCTCCAAGGGGAGCAGAGCGTGGCCTGAGGGATGGAGGTGCCTGAGAGGAGCAGAGCAGTGTTGCTCTGCCCAGGCTTCCTTATTTCTGTGAGCACTTGCCCCGTGATGGGCCAAGGGCAGTCTCAGGGTACAGAGGGTGGAAGCAGAGTAAGGCCAGGCCTGGGAGGAACAGGAGGAGGACACAGCATCTCTTCAGCTCTGCAGGTGGATTCCTTCACTCTCTAAGCCTCAGTTTCTTTGTCGGAAAATGGGGATGAGAAACAGATAAGTTGGTTGCCTAGGTCCCTCCTGCTCTAACAGTCTGGGCATTTGGATCTTTGGGACTCCAGGAGGTCACACGAGGTTGGAATTTCAGCCATAATTTCAAGCCATGGTGCAGGCCAGGGCAACATCCTATGCCTGGCTGGGTCAGGCAAGTGAGCGAGGGGTCTCAAGTGGGCTCCTAAGGTGAGATGAGGTGGTAAGTACCAGGCCAGCCAATGTATTGCTACAGCTGTAGAGAGACCTCTCCCTGCACCTCCCTCCAGCAAAGGGCTTCTGTGGAGTGATAGGGCAGAGGCGAAGCACTGGGGGGACAGCTGGGGTGCCTGGGTTTTAATTCCAGCTGTGCTAAGGGACTGTCCCTTCCAAGGACAAGCTAAAGGAGGGGATTGACTGGCATGGCCTCCACAGCCTCAACACTGACATTATCATCATTGTACATGGTAATAAGCCACTGCACTCCCCAACACAGTGACAACATAGTGACCTCAGGATGGATGTGCACAGACATAATGACAGGGGGCAAGCTGGGCTCAGCATGGAGAGAGGCAGTGGCAGACTGGGGAGGAAGCATTACGCACAGCCTCTTCTGGCCTCCCAGCAAGGGACTCCAGTTCCAGTGACACATGAGCATGCTGGGAGCGGCCAGAAAGGCACACTGTCTTCCCAAACCACCCTACCCAGCTGACCCTGCTTGATCAGCAGATGCCAGGCTACGGTCTTCCCCTGGGGCCCCAGTGACCCACTGCTGGGCCTCCCCAGCCTACTTCCATGTCTCATGAATAGAGTTAGGTTATTTCCCAATCAGATCTGATATCTCCAAGCTGCCCAGACTCACACCAGAGGCAGAAAAAATAAGGAGGTCCAGGGTAAGAAAGCCATCTCCTCCAGGGAGGCCTCTGTACTTACTCTAGTCTTGTACTCAGCCTAGAAGAAGTCTCTGAGGATAAACTCCCTGATGTATGGAAAAGAAATGAATTCTTGGCTTTTTGTTTTCTGTACCAGGGATTGAACCTAGGAACACTTAACCACTGAGCCATATCCCCAGCCCTTTTTATTTTAGATTTTGAAACAGGATCTTGCTAAGTTGCTTAGGGCCTCACCAAATTGTTGAGGCAGGCTTTGAACTTATGATCCTGTACTCTCAGCCTCTGAGCCACTGGGATTATAGGCACACCCACACCCACAGCGTCCAGCCAAGGAGGGATTTTTTTTTTTTTTAAGAAAGAGAGAAAAAAAGGTAGAATCAATTTTTATTTTTTCATCTGGCTTTGTTTCTCCAACACTTGGTTGTATATATGGTGCTGGGGTTCGAATGTGGGTCCTTGCACATGCCAGGGAAGTGCTCCAACTGCTGAGCCACCACTCAAGCCCAAAGGAGTAAATTCTTTTTTTCTTTTTTTAAGAGAGACAGTGAGAGAGAGAGAGAGAGAATCAATTTTATTTCATTTTTCATGTGGCCTTCGTTCCTCCGACACTCCATTGTGCAGTTCATGCTGCCAGCCACCTCTGGAGAGTAGCTAAGAGGGTGGCCATCCACAAGGAATAAAGCCCTGAGAATTCTGGGTCCATGAGGATTGCAACCCCCAAAGCAGGCCCACTCCACTGCCTAAAGAGACCAGCTCTGCAGATGAGGCACAAACAAAAAGCTGGTGCCACCCCAAGCCAGGGTGGGAGGAACCAGAAGGCCGAGCTGCATATAGATGCAGAACTCAGGGCCCCATCACCCAACACAAAATAAAGACCACACCAGAGCTTTCTACTCTTTGCCCAGGATCTGAGGCAAAAGGCGGTCCTGGAGATCAGGTGGGCCATGCAAACCCAGCAGGGAACTGATGGCCAGAGTCCCCTTTCTCACTCCCTGACAACCACACAAAGCCCACTCACTGCTCAGAACCCAGAAAGCTGGAGACATAAGGACTGTCAGCCAGGGAGGCAACCGACTCACCCACCATCACAGATGTCGACCAAGACTCTCCTCACTACCTGAAGGACACTCCAGTTCAGGGCTCCTGAGCTATAGCAGCATGGCCCTCTGATGATTGAGGGTGCTCTATATAAACTACAGGGCACCCTCAGCATATAGAAGGAAGCATGGACCCAGCAAGATAAAAAGGCAGTGCCACCAGCAGGCTGAAACTCACCTCCTGATCCAGAGGTGCTCAGGCCTAAACCAGTCCTGCCCAGTCTTGCTAGAACAGGGAGTAGGAGGGGACTTCGTCCCTCCATCCTAACCCTTGGCTCTTGACATCTCATAAAGGATGAGATAGGGGGATTTCATGGTGAGGTCCACAGGCACAGGAGGTCACAACTGCCTGCCAATCAACCTCCATCCACCACCCTAGCCCCTGTGCCCGGTCTTAGATCCCAGAGGACTTCCACTGTCAATGACCTCAGTCAAGTACATTCCTTTCCCTTGGTCTCAGTTTCCTCACCAGTAAAACGTCAAGGTGGATTCAGAATAGGGGTTACAAAAACAAGTGTCTTCTTGGCTGGAGAGGTCACACAACTGAGCCGGGATGGAAGGCAGGTGCAGGAAGGCAGCAGCACAATGCATTCCACTCCAGGCCAGCAACTTCAGACCCTTGTATGAGGGCCACAGGGCTGACACTGCTTCCAGAGTCCATGCATGAAGTATCTGAAGAAGGCTGTGCACCATCTCCAGAAATATGCATATTTGCAAAGAAGGTGTGCCCACGGGTATGGCGCCCACATGGCCTGCGGTTCAGTATTCAGCTCCAACAGCTGCTGAGTCCCTGAGGCCCATCTCTAGGGACACAGCAGAATGCTCGCCTTTCTGCAGAACTGGCCTTGCTGTCAGGACTGCCAACCACAGAGGGATTTGTGGTCTAGTAACAAGAAGAGAAGGCCAGGGAAAGTGATGGAGACTTGCAGGCTGGAGGGTGGTTAGAAGTTAGGCGAAACTGCCAAGGAAAGTAGTCTACAGGAGGATTCCGGTGTGTGGATCTGGTCCTGGTCCTCCCCATTGTGAGAGAGCCCTGTGGGACGGGGATTGTGTAGTAGGTAACCAACCAGATCCAGGATCCACAGATGCCAGAGCATTCAGCCCAGGACTTCACAAAATGTTCCTCTGGCATCTCTAAAGGGGGAATGGGGAGTGGCTTGTCAGTTTGGGAAGCACAGAGTGAGGCAAAGGGCTTTCCACTCCAAGACTTTCCCTGTAGGCAAACAGGGTGGGCAATGTCCCAGGAGAGGAAATTGTGCTCTGCTACTCTGAGAACCCACTCTGGGACTCCAAGACGTAGTCCGTGCATGTGATTTTCAGATGAGGAAACTACGGCTCAGAAGGATGAGTGACTAGCCAATGGCCCCACAGTCAGTCCCTCTCACATCCCATCCATACAGTGTGCACAGGTGACAAAGCCTCCTTTTCATATGGGAAGAGGCCAAAAGAGAAGTTATATCATCACTCGCCTCAGTTTACCAGAGGGAAAAAAGGTTCTAAGGCAGGAACGAGGATGAGAGCTGCATCTTTCAAACACCTCTCCAAGGGGAACAGGTTTTTCTGTTGGGTTGAATGAAAATGCACTTGGGTTATCACGTTGGCTACAAAGGAGAGACTGTGGACAATGGATGGGGAAGCTTTGGTTGGTTCTGAGGCAACTTGACCTTGGCAAACAATAAACTGGAGGCGAGGCAATGGGAGCAATGGTCTTGACATCGAGGAAGATTGCCTTTCCTGAGCGCTCGGGACACCCAGGCTCTGTGCACACTCTATCTTGTCTACCTATGGAGAAGGAGTTATGTGAGTTATTGTTATAGCATTGGTAAGTCTTTTACAAATGGGGAGGTCAAGGTCCGAGAAGTAAAACATAACCTGCGCCAAATCCTACAGTTCTCAAAGGGTGGGGCTCAGAATCACTGACCCGGGCAGTCCAAGAAGAGCCTGAAATGAAGTTTTCAGGCTTCATTTGATATGGCAAGTTGTTTCAAGGGTGTGAATACCCAAGCAAGACATTAATGGCATACTCTGCACCCTCCCAACCATCCCCCCAGCCTATCAGGTGAGAGACCCCGTTGCAGAAAAGTCATCTTGCTGTTCAACCTGTGGCTGGTCCCTGCACCCCTCTGAGCATGGAGTTTCCCCACCTGCAAACCAGAAGGGTGGACAGAGACCCTTGTTTCTACTTGCAAAAGCAGGAGAAAATGTTAGTCATCTTCTCCAGAGGTATCTAGAGCCTGCCCACTCCTGGGTCAGATTGCTGACCCAGGAGCTGTGTGCTGAGTTTCCCACCTGTGGTCAAGGTCCAGGGAGCAGGTCTGGGAGTTCGGGCAGGAGCCCTGTGGATAGGGCAAGGTCCAGGCACTGACATCTCCTCCCACTCTTCCTCCTTCACTGTTACTGGTCCTTACACAGGTGATTTCCAGGGCAGAGCCATAAGACTCCCTCCCTGCTTCCCCATCCACAGGGGAAGAGATGGCAGGAACAGAACCATGAACCATTAGCCCTGCAAAGGACAAAGTCAGCACATGAAGGGTCTGAGGAAGCCCCCCACCCTCTGGGGGTGGGGCGTTGGCAGATGAGAAACTTGGTACCCTCCCAAGAGGGATCGTATTTGACCTTGTGTACATCCGCAGTACAATCAACCTTCAAAGACACCTGCTGCTTTGGGGCTCTACTGCGGCCCAGGAGCACTCCATCCTCCCCTAGTTGCAGGGGACCTGCGGGTATCGCTGAAAATGTCCCATCCTTAGTCCTCACCATGACAGTTTAGGGGCAGACCCTGCCCTACCCCGGTTCAGCTGGGCTCCCTGGTCAGGGCAGAAAAAGCATTTACTCATGCACTCAGAAGCATTTAAGGGGGCTGGACATGGCCAACAGTAGATGCTCAATAAATGCTTAATGAAGTAACGAGTTAGAAAAGACCAGGTTCCAGCCCAGGCTCTGTCACCCATTTGTCCATGAAGCCTATCATTGCTTTCTAAGGGTCAGTTTCCTGGGCTAGAAGAAGAAAGGCCAGAGCCAGGTACCCAACAGTGCCCCTAATTCTATATGCTTAAACATTCAAAGCCCAGGAATGGAGAGGTTCAAACATGGAAGAATGCTTCCAGAAATTCCTCCTCACTTCACCAGAGCCAAGAGGACAAGGTAGGGCTGCTGGGACATGAGTGGAGATGGGAGGAATAAGAATGGAGAAGGACAGAGGGTAAGGAGAGGGTGCAGTTTCCATGCAAGAAACACACACACACACACACACACACACACACACACACACACACACTCACAAATATTTTGGGAAAAAAGATTCATTGAAAGTACAGATTGGCTGGATGTGGTGGTACACACCTGTAATCCCAGTGACTCAGGAGGTTGAGGCAGGAGGATTGTAAGTTCAAGGCCAGACTCAGCAAATTAGTGAGGCCCTCAGCAATTTAGTGAGACCCTGTCTCAAAATGAAAATGTAAATACGGCTGGAGAAGTGACTCAGGGGTAAAGTGCCCCTGGGTTCAATCCCCAGTACCCAAAAAAAAAAAAAATAGAGATTATATTTTTATACCCTCCCCCATCAGAGTAGATTGGCCATTTCCTGATCTTTAATGAACTGGACAAGTATATGGGAAAGACTGCTGGAGGTAGGATGCAGGGGGCACTTCCATGTCTCAGAGCCTTAAGGAGCCTTGAGTGTTTGTGTGTGTACAGGCACCAATGTACACTCATGGGGGAAGGGGAGGATAGGATAGGCAGCTGCCAACTAGGGAGCAGGCCTGAGGACAAATGAGGCCCCTCACCCCTATCTCTGGGGGTAGACATCTCTGAAGGCACCAGCTCCTGGGAATTCCAGACCTGCTCTCAAGTCTCCAGGAACAAGGATTACAGTTAGACCAAAAGTCTCTGATACTGCCACTACTAGCCATGAAGGCCCTCAGCCAATTCCTGTCCCTCTGCAGGCCTCAGTTTCCCCCTTTGTACTGTAAGGCCTTCGCACCGTAAAGGGCTTGATCTGGGTGATCTCAGAAACCCACATTTACTCTGAAAGCTCAAGATGCTGAGAGGCTGTAGAAAAACACACTTATCCTCACTCAAGCCCCCACCATGGGGGGACGTAGAAAGGTGGTCTCTAGTCCCCAGCTGGCTGTCTAGGGCAGAGCAGAGTCCCCATACCGTCTGTCCTCAACAGCCTGCCATGGCCAAAACCTTGAAGTGGTTACAATTACAGCCTGGCTAACAGGATTAGGGGAGCGTTGAAATCTAAGAAATCTAATTAGCACAGACACCCCAGCCTCCCCCAGCACAATCCTGTAGTAACCCCAGCAGCTGGGCCGGATGGGAGGGGCAGGCCCTGGGCCTGCCAAGCTGTACTCATCACCTGCGCAGGTGTGCCAGGCTGGGCCAGGCTTCCTGAGGAGGTGCCCACTGTCCTGTCTCATGGGCTGCAGGCTTGCTGGTGGGTAACACTCAGCTGAGCTCCCGAAAACTGGACACATGGCTGCAGACCATCGGGCAAATGGAACCCGAAGGCCCCACAGCACAGCCACCCCACATAGCCTGAGGGCTGTCTCAGCCAGAGAAGGGGCAGTCTGAGTCACTCTCTGTATCAACAGACACCACAGCAGCCTAGGGGAGAATCTTGGGCTGCACAGGGACTGGGGGCTGGAAATGCCTCTGTATCCTGCTCCAGAGTCAGGTCCAGGGGTGAACCTAATGCACAGAAGCCCCCCAACACCATACACATGCGTGCCCCAGGCAGTCACCACAGCATTCAAAGCTCAGAGCAAGCTCTGGCTGAAAGACACTATGCCAAAAGGAGCAAAACTGCTGGGTGCACAGACCTTGTGGTGGACAGGGGAGGCCCTCCTTGACTCTTCCTGATAACACCTCCTCCTTAACCTCCTTCTCCCACCCCCTACATCTGGGGTCCACAACAACGTCTGTACGCATGACCCAGATTTGGGGCTCTGGCTCAGGGGACTAATAGAAGCAGTGCTAGTATCTATAAGCCCTGACTTTGCCACAAGTCTTTCAACCTCTGTAAACCTCAGTTTTCTTCCCTGTTAAATGGAAGTAATTCCAAATAGCAGCTAGCTTACACTGTTGTGACCGGAGTTAAACAAATTTAGAGACTACTTCTAGATCCACCAAGTGTCATACAAAGGGGCTGTGATTATTACTGTCATTGTCTGCCCCATGGCAAGTGGCCAGCTGGTGGTGGTTAGTTATTTATTTAGACTGGTCTTTCTGCCTGTGCTGGACATAAGCTCCTAAGGAGCAGAAACTGTCTTGCACAGTTCTGGGATTCGCATGCCTCAGTCTTCACACTGTGGATACTCAGTGGCATCTGTGCCAGGCCCCTGACTTAATCTTACCCTTATTATGACCATTCCCTGCCATACCAGCTCAAAGGACAAAGTGGCAAGAGGCAAACCTGGTATGCAAAGGCAGATGACAGTGAGCCCCTCAGGCAGTGCTGGCCCACTCTCCGCACGTCACTCCCAATAGGGGTTGAGAGCAGCCATTTCAAGGATGTCCCCCAGTCCTGAGTCAGTATGGCCTGCCTGGCCACTAGGCTTGAACCCAAGATCATTCAGGAAAAAAAATGAGTCTGTGGTCTGGAGGACCCCCCAGCACCTCAAGCCCAGAGTGAAGGTCCAGAGGTGTGGATTTCCAGAGGGCAAGTAGCAGAGCATGCTGACACTCACAGCCATTCACTGAAGGCAGAGACTGCCCAGAGGTGGTGAGCACCCTGTCAGGGTCGGGGCGGCAAGATGATGATAAGCTGAAGCTGGACAGTTAGCTGCCAGGGGCTAAGCACGGATGAGTGAATGGCTCTGGAAAATGCTTCTAGCACCCCCAATCAGCTCCTTTGGATTTCTGCTCTGCTCCGGAGTCTGCTGAGGCTTCATAGGACATGTGCCTGAGACTCTTGTGCATGTTATCTGTCTCATTCTCCTGGCCACCAAGTGAGATGGTAGAAGTTCTGTCCTTGAGCCCATATTACAGATCAGCAGAATAAACATACTGACCCAAGCAGCCAGCAAGTTGCAGCTTCCTGATACCTTGTCCTCTCCTGTGTCGCCCTCAGGAAATGGCAAGACCCACAGAATCAGAACCTGTGCCTGGGATTCTGCTCTGGGCCTCCCTTCATCCCTGAGGGTAAGACCCAGCCTCAGACTCACCCCTGAAGCTTTCAGCCCAGGCAGGCTGCCGCCCTCCCCCAGCCTCAGGGACAAAGAGTCCCCCCTCTAAAGGCCTGGGCAAAGGGCACTGTGTCCTGCTGTGAGGTCAGGGCAGTCACCAGGCAAGGCTGCTGGCGTCCATGGTAATTACGGCAGCCCGGCTTTTGTTGTCCACACAAAACCTAAGGAACCTCATAAAGATGTGGCCGTGATAGGAGCCAGGCCAGAGCCCATGGGAGTAGAGTTATGAATGAAACTGTGTGGGATCCAGTCACGACCTGGCAGGCCCTACTTCCTGGTACCATGATGAGAACCAATAGAACCTTTCTAAAATAAACCTGTTGGTATCCAAATTTCTTACATATTACTCTGAAACCCACATCACAACCACTCATTGGGCCCTGAGCAAGACCACAGAACTCAGTATCCATGGCTTTATATGCAAGTCCTTTTGTGCCCAGATACTCAGGACACATAGGTCTCTAAGTGTCTTCCTTCCTTACCCACCCCTCCTCTGTCAATCAGGGGGAAAACTCAAAGTTTGCAGGACTTCTCTGCAGTGTCCTCCCTCCTGCAATTTTCTGGAATGAATCAATTACAGACACCTGTCCTATGTTGGGTCATGCCTATAGGACCAGGTATGGAGATAATGCTTTCCTATTGTGGCCAGGGAAGTGTGTGTGTGTGTGTGTGTGTGTGTACACATATGTATATATAGGGGGAGGCTATGGTTCTGTGGCCAAATCCTAGTTTCTGGGCCTTTCTTCACTTTGCTTCTGGATCCTCTTCCCCACTTTTCTTAGGAGGGAAAAGGGACATTTTGTACCCACAAAGAAGCCAGTAACACTTTTCTGCACAGAAAAGGGTATTTATCCAAAAGACTTCATACGTCCAGCAATTTATATTTCCCAAGTCTTTGTGAGTCGGACTCTGAATGCCTCAAAACCCATCTAACTCCTGAAAACTCTCTAGCTCCTCCCCACCACCATAACCACCAACTCTCCCACGTCTAAGCTTCTGAGATTTACATGTAAAAACAGCATTTCATAACCTCGTGACTTGGGACAAGGAGATGTTTCTGTCCTTTGGGGAAAAACAAAACCTAACTGAAATCATAAAACTCAGAGGAAAATACCAACTCCTCCAAGTGCGTTCCCTCCTCCCCAAAGTCACACGTGCTCCAGAGCAGATAGGACTTCAATGTGTCTTTTGTTTGATGCTGGTGTTTCAACATCCTCAACTTGAAGAGGGAAAGGTCAGCACAAGGCTCCTGGGTATTCACAAACCCCTACAGCCTCTCTGCACAGGGGCTAGGGAGCTGGCAAGAAAGGGACCCAGGAGTCTCCCTACTTTGGAGACCCTCAAACAGTTGCTGAGACAGAGAAAACCAGAAGGCTGCTTCCTGATCTAAACTTCCCCCATAGCTTACAAGCAACTTTTAAGGCTCCAGGGACCATATAGTGAAGGCAAGCTGGAATTCACCAGCAGGCAGGCTGAGCACTTCTCCAGCCACAGAGCCTGTCCCTTTATCTGTACCTTCAAAAAAGAAAGAAAGAAAAAAAAAAACAATAATAAGCAAACCCAGGCACCTCTGGGAACAGCCTCTGGCCTCCTGCCCTGCCCTGGGTAACCAGCCTGTCCTCACACCCACGAGGAGGAGGAGACTGCACTACTTAACCCTCTGGTCCACCAGGCCGGGTTCCCAGGTTGCAGCGGGAGGCAAACTGTTGCTCAAGAAAATCCTTCAAAAAACCCTTGGCACCAAAAGCCAGCTAAAGCCGGGCAGCCCTGTACAGTCCAAACCAGGGGTTTCCAGGGCGCTGCCCACTGCCCTTTTAAATCTCCAGCTCTACTCTCCCATGCCCCGGGCTGTCCACCCAGAGAGCTCCAAATGTCCATGGCAGAGCAGAGAGGAGGGCAAGCATGGCCGAGTGGTGCCCTCACTCCGCCAGTCCAGCCGCCAGCTTCTTGGAGAACCTCAGAGAGAACATTTGTTTGGGCTGCCAAGTTAAATCTTCCTCCCTCATGTCAGGGCATTGGAAAAGCAGTCAGGGGAGAGGGGAAGGGGGAGAGCGGGGGAAGAAGCCGCGGGAGGGAGGGCGGGAGGCAGGCGGGCAGGTTCAGAGCCCCAGTTACTCCGGCACTGCCTGCCCAGGAAGCCGCAGCTCCCAGGCAGGCGCAGCCAGGGTTCCGAGCACCGGAGGAGGGACGCTGCCGCCAGGCCTCCCGGGAAGGGCGCAGGGTGCCAGGCGCTCTCAGCCCCGGCCAGAGAGAGGCTCTCGCTCTGCACCCAGCTGAAGGGGCGAGGTGGAACTGGAAGGCAGAGGAGAGAAAAGTTTGCGGCAGGTAGAGGGATAGGACAGGACGGCTTAGCCGCCAGGCTGTCCCCCAGGGAGGGGTCAGGGGCTCGGGATGGCTGCCCCGGCGCGCTCCCGTCCGCCCGCCCTCCCGCCCGGGTTGTTTACATTCCTGGAGTGTCTTTTAAACCCAGGGCTGAGGCCGGCTCCCGGCCTTCTCCGGCGGCTCCGGGGCAGTCTCCCGTGAAATTCTGCTGGCGCACAATGGCCGGGAAGGCGGCCGCCCCTCGCTTGCGCCCCCACCGCTCCGGGGCGGAGTGCCTGCCCTCCGCACCGCGCCCTCTCCCTGTCCGGCCGGCTTCCTGGACAGACGTCCCCGGCAAGAGGGCGACGCGCGCCAGCTGCCTGCGCCCCAGACACCGAGGCCGTGCTCCCCCGTTTTCACCCCAGCCCAGACGCCAGGAATGTGAAACAAGCTTCCAGCGCCCGCCCCCACCCCCGACCCCAGCTCCAGCCCGGGCCGGGCCCCTCAACCTCCGCCGGGGCCGACCTCCCACTCCCCCGGGGCCACCGCCGCCGGAGACCGAGAGGAAGAAAGAACACGGGGAAATTACTTTCGCATTTGCAACGCGCGCGCGCACACAACGCACATCTTCCCTCTGGACTCCCCTCCTGACTGGGGCAGCCCCGTCCAGGCGTTGGCCTGAAAGCCCCTCCGGCTTCCAAAGCCCCACAAGAAGCCCCTACACACACCCCTCCACATTCCCTGCTTGTACTGCGCACCGCGGTTCCCCGGGCTATTCCCACACAAACAACTTAACCGCGCCCCCAGCTACCATTTACAAAAGTGTGTGTTTTCCCTGTAAATTCTGATCACAACTTAACGCCACCACCCTTGACCACCCTGAAATTCGGCGCCTTCCCAGGCGGTTCTCGTACGCACACAGGCGCACAACTTCGCGTCTCCCCAAAGGAGGTTAGGGAGACGGAAAAGGTAATCCCGGTCCTTCCCTCCCTCCTCAGAATCCAGGTCTGGCCAGGCCCCCGAGTGTTCCGAGAGGGGTTGTAGGCGCGCCGGCAGGAGGCGGGCACCCAGTCCGCGCGCGCACAGCCGAACTCAAACCCCGCACACCGGATAAACCCCGGCCCCCGCGCTCAACCAGAGCCGGCTTGCTCAGCCGGGCGCTCGCTGGCCTCCTGGGCCTCCGCCCCCGACCGCCAAGCGGGGTACAGCGAAGCCCGCGCCGCGAGCAGCAAGCCGCTAACCCCGCTCGCCCGGCCCCGGAGGACCCTTTAAGGAAAAAGCCCCAGGACTCAACATATCTCGCTCGCACCCCGAGTACACGCCAGGAGCGGGAAGAAGCCTCGGGGCTAACAGGCGCCTGGCTCAGTCCCCAAACTTACCGGGCGCTGCGAGCAACCGTAGTCGCCGCTGGAGGACGCGCCGCCGCCACCACCGGGTAGGGCCGGCTGGGGCCAGGAGGAGCGCTGCGAGGGCGCCGAGATCGGCTCGGCTTCGGCTCCGCGTCCTGCTACACACCGGCCGGGGCTGGGGTCACCGCGCTGTGCCTGCACCGCTCTCTCGCTCGGCCGTCCGACCGCTGCTCGTCGCCCGCCCGCCGCCCGGCCGCTAGCTCTCCCGGGTGCCCGCCGCCGCCGCTTGCTTTTTTAATGTCCACAGACAGTGAAAAGGAACTCGGCGTTAGGGGGTGAGTAAGTGAATCAACTCGCCCGGAGCCGAGCAAGTTGAAGTGTCAGATTACATTGGCTATTCTATTTCCAAAGGGCCCCGCGCCGGCGGCTGCTCGCAAAAGCCGGCGCGGAGTACGGGCCGGAGCGGAGCGCTGCGCCGAGCCGCCACCGCCACCAGCGCTCTGCTCGCCTCGCCTTGGCTGACGCGCTCTCTGCTCTCTCGCAGCGCTCTTTCTTTCCTTTTCCTTTCCGCCTCCCCTCGTTCTCTCCCTTCGCTTCTTTCCCTCTCTTTCTACCTCTCTCCCCCGTCTTACCGCTTTCCAAGCTTTTCCCCTCTTGGCACTGACTGGCTTCGCGTCACCCCCGCCCCCACCACTCATTCACTCGCCAACCTCTTTTCTCTCCTCCCTCTGCAGCTCCCTCACGACCCCCGCCCCGCACCCCGCTCCAGTAAGTTTGGAGCAGCGGAGAAATGCTGAGCCTAGGAAGGGATCACTTTGAGGAGGAGACCAAAATCATCCGTTCACTCACGTCCCCCCCCCACCCCGCGCTCGCACGCCCCCGCCTGGAGTGCACTCGGGGCCGCTGGCGCTGTCAGGTACCTGAATTGGGGTGAGCGAGTTGCTAACAAGATCTCCAAAGCCTTCCCTGGAGGAGAGTTTAGGGTTGTTCCTAAAGGCTGGGAACAGGCGGTAGAGAATAGAAGAGGACCCCCACCCTCATCGCCAAAGGTGACGTTTAGGGAGGATGGAGCGCGCCCCCTGCTTGCCCCCCACACGACTGGGAAGGAGCGGGTGCGGTGCGCACCTCACGTCCTTGGCACCGGGAGCTCCAAAGATGAGTGGATGCCCCGGGGTCTCGCGGTGAGCCGGAGGAGTCCCGGGCCCAGCCTTCGTTCAGGCCTGGGAACTGCCCCAGGGGTGGTGGAGAGCGATGACACTCACGAGGCGCAGTTTTGCGCGCCCACTCACGGGGTTCCCCTCGCAGGCCCACCTCCAGGAGCATCCAAGAGCGCACCCACTTTGGCTCACGTCCACTTGCCACTCACACAGAAACTCCTACACAAATGGCACACATTCACTCCCACCCTCAGCACTGCAAACATGCTACCACGCCACACACACGCAAACGCGCCCGCACACACTCACATTTTTCCTCACAAACATACCCATGTACACTGCCTCAGTAAGCACACTCACAGACACGCAAATGCACATACACAAACATTGCTGTACACAACCCCACGTACACTCAAAAACACAAAACATTCCCCAGTGCACTAAATCTCACGTTCACGTATATATACAAATACACGCCCTCCCCTTCCACATCCCTTCCTCTAGGTCCCCCACCCCTGATTTAGCGGCACTCGCAGTCCCAATTATAATCAGCGCCCTGTTTGGACACCAGCGCGCAAGCACGCACTCCCCTCTGGGCAGGCGGGGGAGGCCTGGGCTGGGAGCCCGCTTCAGAATCCAGGTGTGGCGTCTACTCCGCGTTCCGGGTTTTGCAGGCCGCCTCAGTGTCGGAGGCGAGGCGAGGAAGGGAGCTGGAATAACAAAGGCAAGTTGGGGAGAGCGCAAGGGGGCGCAGCCCCGGCCGGGCCGCGGGGGGAGCCCTGCACTGCTCCGGCTTTGGCGGCTGCGGGGTCGCGGGCCTGGGGAGCGGGAGGTGCGGAGGAAAGGTGGGGGTGAGGGGCGGGGCCGCAGCGTGACGTCAGAGAACAATGACACCGCCGAGGGCGGGCTCCGGGAGGCGGCCGGGGCGGGGGTCTCCCCAGAGGCCTGTGGCTGGCGGAAGAAGTCCTGGCCCCGGCGGGGCTACTGCCTGATTGACGAGGTCCGCATGGGAGCGCAGACGTGCCACGAAGACTCGCGGATTGCCTGGGCCTCGTGGGCGGTGATCACAGCGGACTCTGGGCCAACAGGGGGAGCAGGCCGTTGCTCCTTCCACCGCAGACCCCCATTTTAGAACATCCTTCAGAGGACTGCTCTGACCTCGGCTTGAACTCCTTTAGGGCCTGAGAGATCACTCCTTCCACCACCAAGAGAGAAGAGGCAAAATGAATTTGCCAGCTCAGAATTTATTCTCAAGGCCCTGATGGTCTGACAGCGGGTGAACTCAGCCTGGAATTCCTGAGTACTCAGAGAACTGCAGCAGCTCAGGTCCACAGGGACGCTGGTGTATGTGTGTGTGTGTGTGTGTGTGTGTGTGTGTGTGTACACTTGTTTGATTTTCCCAGGGGAAATTCTGCCTTCCTTTACCATTGGGCGCCAAGGAAGGACCCACCCCCTTTCTGGCCCTCAGTCTTCTGAGTTATCACATGGGATGAATGGACTGTTACCACTGCTGCTCCCCCACCCACCCACAGGTGGCGGCTGAGCATCCCTGGGGAGGGTGGGTGATATGAAATTACTTCCAGACCTCTAGGGAAAACTGGGAGGCATGGTCCAAGCACATTCCTGTAGGAGGAAGCTCTCCTCAGCCTATCAGTGGCCCAAGCCCAAGTTCACTGGAGGGTGGGGGGCACAGCAGAGGGTAGCCTGAGAAACCCTGGAAGACCTGACTTGGAAGGTGGGAATTCAGCTTGCTGATGGTGGCCACAACCACAGCTGTCATACCCCCAGCAATACACTGCATTGAACAACCAGAAAAACACCCCCACCCAAGGTCCAAAATCCCAACATAGAGTTTCTGAATGTTTAAGAACTTAGAATGCAAGAATTCAGACCTAGTGACAATTGAGCCAGTTCTTGCTACCTAATGGTCACCAAATCAGGTCACCCAGCCCTCTCAACATTCTATCCAATCCCTCAGTGAGTAGCCAGAGCTGGCCACCTCCAGAAAACGGCAGGGGTGTGTGTGTGTGTGCAGGTGACCTTCTGTCTAGAAGTCCCCTATCCCTACCCTGTGGCCAATATTTGTATCTGGGAGCCAGAAAGTGGCTGCAGAAGGCAGAGGAGCCAAATAGGACCAAGTCTTGGTGGCAAAGAGGCAGCAGTAGTGACAAACCTCTCCAGCTGTGTAAGCCTGGCATTTATGGCAGTAAATCTCAGAAATTCTGTCCAGGCCACCTAGAGACCCTGGGCCCCAGTCCTTGGGACTCTAAAGCTCTTGCTATCTCTCTTCATCATCCGGAGTGATAACTGGGCAGGTTGGATCCCTCTGGGGTCTTTGAAGAAGATATTATTTAGTTAGTGTCCACTGTGTGCTGAGTACTATGGTGAGCGTGTGGTGGGCATTAGCTTATTGAATTCATACATCATAACCTTGAGTTAGCAGTTATTCCTGTCCGCCACCCCTCCCTTCAGAGGAAACGACTGGGTGACTTGCCCCAGGCCAGTAGGGATGCAGACTCCAACTGCCTTTCACAAAGTGTCCTGCTGCCTCCTTATTCCCAGTTCTGCATTCTCATCCAGAGACTATGTGTTCCCCTAACCAAGTTGCTTTTCTTCTCTGGGCTTCTGTAGACTAAGGGCAAAGTCTCATGGCAGCGACCAGGCCTTGCTAAGAAATGTGTGTCCTGAGACTCCCATTTCCTGGCCTTAGCCTCTCTGGGCCAGGAAGTCTGGGGATGAGGCAAAGAGTAAAGTCTGTCCACTAAGAGGAGAGTATGGCCTGTGATTTTCTGGGCCAGGAGGCTCTCAGCAGTCTGGGGATAGGGACAGTCACACAATTCCTGCTCTTTAAGAGCTGCTTTCTCTATCTGTCCTGTTCACTCCCCACTAGGAGCCAGGAAACACTGGACTTGGTTCTAGAGGTAGGAAGAAAGTCACACTGAGTGCTTACAGTGGCCCAGGCACTTTGGAAATTCTCTTCTTCTGTCCTTTCCCCAAATCAGTGTAGTTCCCAATGGAGGGCAGGGGCTCAGGAAGGTTTGGTGATCTGCTCAGGATCTTGTGGCTACAGAGTAGGTAGGTCCAGGATTGGGCTCCAGGTCATGACCAGGCCATGGTGCAGGGGAGATGGGACAAAGACTCACCCATCTACCAGGAAATGATTGTGGCCCTTTCCATGGCAGCAGCAGGGTAGTGGGGAATAATCCCTTCGTGAATCCAAAAAGCATTTGGGCCCTTCCTGCCCATCCTTGAGCCTGAGCATTTCCTGCCTGGCTGATCAAGTCCAGCAGAGAGGGGCTATGTCCTTAGCACATTAGGGTCCACTGTTCTGCTTTCTTCCTTGTATTCCAAGTGGATTGCCCCTCCATTCTCTGAATCCACCCCTTACAGCACTTGACCTTGACTCTCCAGAGTCCCTTTCTCCAGCAAACTATCTTTCTTCTCATCAGGGAGCTCTGCCCCATGGTTCTGATTTGAGACCCAGCTTAACCAACGACCCCTTCTTCCGAGGGAGGACCCAAGAGCCTGTCTCAGGAGCTACCATACCTGCTTGCCCAATCTACCACCACCTGGCTTGCTGTGTGACTTGAGTATATCACAGTCCCTTTGGCCTGTTTCCCCAAGTGTAAGGATGTGAGGTGCACCATGTGGACAGCATGTAGCCTTTCAATGGCACTGTGACCTTTCAATGTCCTGAGTCTTGGCCTTAGATTGACCTAAAGTTCACTTTAGAATTTGAGGGGACCCTTCTTTGGGGAGCTCTCTCAGCAGGGCCCCTTTTGATGGGGTAGGAGCAGGAAAACTGATGTGCATGGGCAGAGCTGCCCAGGACTATGACCATCTAGGCCTCTGGAGGCATAACAACCTGAAAGTCTCCCTCACACTCAGAGCTGCACAATGCCTCTTTTCTGGGTGACTAAACTGAGCTCCAAAGGGAGGTGGTGGCTTTCCTAGGACCACACAGCTGCAAAGGGCCAGAGTTGGCACAAAAGCCAGGTGGTGTCATGCACCACCCTCCCCTGCCTCAGTTTTTCTTCCCAGTAGAAGCTGGAACAGAAGCTGTCCCTGAGCGAGCAGGGGGCTGTGCCTCTTGCCTCTCCCTGAAGCCTTCTGCAGTCTGCAGGGGTGGGAGAAGAGCAACATCTCCCTGGGTTGTTCAGGCTTCAGGCCTCAAGGCTCACACCTCCTGCCTTGACCTTGTCTTGTAGTCATGCTAGGCAGCTTTCAGGGGCACTAGTATTATGTACAGGTCCTTCCTGCCTGTCCTTGCTGAGGCTATTCCTGCCTTCTGGGACACACCCCTCCCAGCTTTCAAGGCCACATCTACAGCCACCTGCTAGGAGCCTACCCTGATGCCTCCCTTGGATGTGCCTTCTACCTATCTGGGCCCCACATGCTGCCGGCCCTGCCTCCCAATCAGTGTGACCTAAGCAAGTATTTTAAGCATTTGTTAAATTCTCACTGTGTGTCAAGAACGAAGTAGTCATTTTCTTAAATTCCTCTGATCCTTGTCTGAGCTGAGGGTTCGCTGCATTAACTGCTCCATTTTACAGATAAAGAGACTGAGGCTCAGGGCTCTTCATTTGCCCAGTACGTCACCTCACAGGTTAGGTTATCTGGGATGTGGGGCATATAGGAGCACACAAGGATGGACCAGAGCCAGCCCTCCAGGGACTTCCAAGCTCCTGGGAAAGACTACCCACCCACATCAAATACCACTTTAAGCATTTGGGGAAGGAGAAGCATCAGCTTTGAGTGGGGCCTAGAAGGCAAGTACTTGTGGAGGCTGTAGGGAAACAGTGGAGCATGGAATTGCACAAGGTCACACAGCGTGGGTGGGACAATAGTGGGGCCAAAAGCTGGGGCTTCTGGCATGATGTGCCTTCCTGAACCTCACAGTCAACTGTGGGGTCCATTCGACTGGACTCTCTCAAGGATACATGGTCTCAGGTGCCACACAGTGCTGAGCTGTTCAATGTGTGGCTCTGGTCCTCCTCCCCCTCTATTAAAATGAAAAAAGAGAGAAAAAGAAAGAAAGAAAAAGACATACGGGCATTGTTCCCCACTGCAGCTAGTGCCAACCAGAAACCCGCTGAACAGAATGGAGCCAGGAGCTGGCCACCCAGGGGCTTGCTTGGTGACACAGGGCCTGTCTATTTTGCTTTCCAGTAGGGAACCAGGCTGACAAAGTGGCCCCTCCATGGACACCCTCCACCTGCCTCCTTGGCCCCAGCTCTGAGTCTCCTGCAGCCCTCACCCTGTTTGCAAAAATCACTTGGGAAGGGCAGAAAAACACCACTATCACCTCTACCCCTATTCTTTCCTTTCTCATCACCCCACAGTCTGGGATGAGCTGGATCACCCTCCCAGCCAGTCTGGCCACCACTCTTTCAGGAGAGGGTTTTGGATGCTGCCTGGGGGGCGGGGGTATACAAACCCCCTCCATGGAAGCTTTTGGATCACTGTTTTGGTTCCAGGCCTAATGGATGGATCTATGAGGATTTCCCACCCCAACCCCAGGTGCCTGGCTTCCACTAGCACATTAAGGCCATTTGCAGTGGTGAAGGCCTTGGAGGAAAAGTAACATGATAAACAGCTCCACCAAGACAAAAAGAAAAAGCTTTTTGAAGTCACTGGTTTGCCTTCTACCTTTGGTTTTAGGAGGAAAAGGATTCTCCAAAGTCTCCCTTGATATCTTATTTCATCCTCCATCCCTGCCGCTTTCGTGACCTGTCTTGCACCTGACCCCACCTCCCCAGGTCATGAGCATGCTGGCCTGACCCAGTTTACCCCAAATATCAGTGCTAAGAGAGCAACACCCTGGCAACTGGCCAGTATCCATCAGGAACCTTTGGGTTGATCCAGCCACCAGAGCCAGTTTTCTGACCTACCTCCTTCCTCCTATAGACACAGCACTTCAGAGTTTGTAAAAGCACTTTCTGTCACTAAGTGCTGCAGCAGCCTCTGGAGGCAAATGAATTGCACAGCCCACCTCGAAGAGGTGGAGGTTCAAGCGGTCTTTGGTTTGGCCACGGTCACAGAGGAGGAGGATTTGAACCACAGAGCTGGGATTTGAACCCTGGTCTTGATTTCATGTCACTAAGCAGGAAAGGACACCCAGGAATGGTGGTCTCAGAGAATGGCATTGCCACCCATTCCCCTCAAATGCTGCCAAGAGGCAGGATGTCAGAAACGTTGATTCGTTCGACAAATATTGAATACAAGTGATGTGCTGGGCACAGATTCAGGTGCAGGTACCCAACGGCAGGGAAGCAGACCCAGTCTGTGCTGCCACAGAGCACTCTTTATGGTGGACAAGACAGACATCAAACACTGTGCAGAAAGAGACCACCAACAACACATCCCCAGGAATTCCCAGGGGGACCCTGGACTGAGGGGTGAACACACAAGTCCTAGTCCCTAGTGGGACGTTGGAGAAGGTTTTCCACCTGTGAATTCTGTAAGCATGTGGCTTCTCACACATTTTCCCAGGTTCCTGCCTATTCCCACCTTCTGGGTCAAGTAGTTAATGATTTGCTGGCATGAATAATTACCCTGATTTAGTATTTTCTTAAATTCAACTTTTCATGGGCACTTGGAGTCAGAAACAGGCTTCTGAGGTCATCTGACCTGAACTCCTGGCTAAGCAAGAGCACCTCAGCCTCGTGCTTCCTGAGAAGTGACCGTCTTCAGTTGTACCCTTCCAGAGATGGGGCCCTTGCTCCCTCATATAGCAGGCCTCAGCTTAGAGGTGTGCAGGTAAATGTTTAACAGCTGGCTCTCCAAAGTAGGGACAACCTGATTTGTAGTATTTGCTGATTTCCATAGTGTAAATATTCCCACCGTGGCCAATTTCAAGCTGCCAATTTAACATCAACCAGCTCACAGCTCTACTTACATCAAGCACCTTTACTTGCTGCTGAGTTCTTTCTGGTACTGAACAAAGTGATTGTCAGGAACTGCAGCCCGAAAGAAGGACCCCCGTGAAGCAGGCAGCTCTTGAACCTGTCTCCCTATGAGAGGGGCAGAATCTCAAGCCAAGAGGAGACAGGGCATACACCCTCCCTCTCTGCCTGTCCACCCTCCAGGCTGTGGTCAAATGCCGCTCAGTCTCTGAAGCCTGTCCTGACCTCTACCCCTTCCCTTCCCCCGCTGGCAGGCTCCCACCCTCCAGAGCCTTTATCTCCCCGTTTGGCACTTATCACTTTCTACCTTGGATTACAGCTATTTGTGTACAGGGCTTATCTCCCTGCCAGACAGAGAGGCAGCACGGGCTTGTTGAAAGAGCGTGGACTTTGGAGCCGCATGACCTGGCCCTTCATCCCAGGGAGCTCCCGCCATGTTTGGAAGCCTCAGTTTCCTTATCTGTAAAGTGGGGTTGGTAATAACTACTTCCAACATGGTTGGCCATTAAGTGGAATGAGAGATGTAAACCCCTTTCCTGCTCCAATCTGAACTTCCATCCTTTTGTGAACAGAGATGGTGTCAAGGTCTTCTCATAGTCTCCTAGTAAGAATATAATAATGATGGCATTGTTAATATTGCCATATGCAAGGTGTTGTTCTAAGAACTAATATGTTAACGTCATCTTCACTATAAGTTTGAGACATCCGAACTATATCATTTCCGTTAATAGGTGACAATGTGAGGTACAGAGAAGTTACATAACAAGCCCAAAGTCACACTGCTAATGAGTGGAAGAGCTGAGATTTGAAACCAGGACAATCTTCTCTAGAGGCTTAGCTATTGAACTGTATTTTTTATGGCTATGCTACAAGGGCACATGGGTGTGGCTGGTGGGGTGTCATGGTGCATCCCTGGCTTTGCACATCCTTGCCCTTGCCTGTGATCTGCCCTCTGGAAGATCCTAGAGGTGAAAGATAAAGTGGCTAGTGCTGATGTGAGGCTGGGGACTAAGAGATCTCTACTGGGTAAGGAAATAGGAGGGTTCAAGGAAGAGGTGGCATTTGCAATGGGCCTTGGCAAATGAGGATTTGGCCCAGGGTGGACAAAGCAGAGAAAATAGCAGAAGCAAAGGTATAGAGGTGGGAGGGGCTTATTAGGGCTTAATCTAGTGTCAGGCTGGACATTTTCACGTGCTTGGTGGGTGGGATGGATCTGAGGCCGTGCACTGGGGGAGGGACTCGTTAGTTGCAGCATGTGATTCAGGAACAGCTGAGGAAGCTGGTTCAAGGGCTTTGGAAGCCTGTGCAGCCCCCACAGATGATGAGAGCCAGCTGGGCGGCTCTGAAAGCAGGTTGGCATTTTGCTTCTCTATAAGCTGTTGTGAGAGTCCATAGTCCTGGGTTCCTGAATTCAGCTGGAGGTCACATCTCCATTTCTCTGAGTCTCAGTTTTCCCTTCTGCAGAATGGGTGAAGAGTGACCCTTGGGAGACCTTTGAAGGATGAAACAGGGCTGTGGGAGGTGTGTGTCTGCCATTCCTGGGCCAGGAGGTGGTGGGAGGTACTTGGGGAGAGGGAGAGTGAGAGGGGAGGGGTAGAGCAGGAGGAGCCCCTGTGCCTGCTGGTGGCCAGAGTTGATTCTTCTGGCACTGCATGCTCTGTTTTCTGGTCACTGCCAAAAGCTGCCTACCTATGCTGGCTTTTCTGCAAGGACAATTATGGGCTGGACCCAGTTCCTCCCGCCAACTGTCTCTCCAGGTAGCACAGAGAGGGTTAAAGAATCCTTGGAGAGCATTCATCATGTGCCACGGGCTTCTGAAAATCCTCACAACCACACTAGAGGTGCCCTCAATTCCTTTTCTTTTTATTTATTTCTTTTCTTTTTTTTTTTTTAAAGAGAGAGGGCAGTGTGAGAGAGAAAGAATCACTTTTATTAGTTTTTTCATCTGGTTTTAGTTGCTCCAAAACTTAGCTGCGTATGTGATGCTGGGATTTGAACCAGGATCCTTGTGTATGCCAGGCAAGCGCGGTAACTGTTGAACCACTGCTCCAGCCCAGGTGCCTTCATTTCAAATGAGGAAACTGAGAGGCTCCATGACAGGGAAGGAGAGGTCAGGGATTGGTACCACCCCTGGAGCCTAGAAGGAGGACCGGAGCTGGCCATCAGAAACCCCCTTCTAACTACTTCTCCAAGGGAAATATTACAGTTTGAATCCCACACACATGATCCCTTTTGCTAATTTCAGAGCCCTCAGGTAGCACCAGGAACAACGGTTCTACTCTACTCTACACACGGGACTCACGTGTTCACACAACTCCACGCCATGTTCTCCAGACTCATAGGCACATACAGAGCTCACACTCATGCACAATTATAGGCTCAGCGACACGTGTGTGCAGGCAGCGTGCCACCTTGCCCAGACAGTACACATGGGCTTCGGGACTCACAGATGTATGCGCTCACACTCAGACACCCACACGCCCCATGCCCAGAATGATACACACACACACACACACACACACACAGGTTCCTGTGTGCCTGAAATGACACCAGGGATCTGAGGACTCACAGGGCACCCCTGTGGTCCCAGGCCCTGGCTCTAGTCCGACAACTCAGGCATCGCCATTCCTATCTGGTGGCTTTCCTTTCCCTGGAGGTCCCGCCCAAATCATTGCTCCTTCCTTGCCTCCTCCTAAGAACTGGGCCTCAGGTGTGTGGTGGGGGTTTAGGGTTGGAAGGTGACCCTTCCCCCAACCCAGGCAGGCTCCCTGGGCTGTGGAAAGAACAGCAAGAACAGAAGAGTGAATTAATCGTAGCCTCCGAGGCTTGGGGCTCACTATGATGCTAATTTCCTCAGCCTTTGATCCATATTCTTCCACACCGCCCCTCCAACCTACTCTGAGCTAGAGCCAGGTGCTGAGCCTGGTCGGAGATTAGGGTTGCCCTGGGTGAAGCCCCCGGGTATGGGTATATCCTTCCCTGCAGCGGATGGGGGTTTGTCCCTGGAACGGGCTGGGAGATTAGAGCCCTGGTTACTGAGCTGCATTTACAACCTACACTCCTGTGCCAGAATGTTTTCATTCTCTCTCCCTCTTCCAGGGCAGCCCTCTTCTGTCCTTTCCAAGGGCAGGGGTAGGGGGTAGAGGGTGGGGTTCTGGTTTTCCCACATTGCACAGGACCCCAGGGAAGCCTAGAGGGAAAGGACTGCAGAGGCCCTGGCCAGTGAGTGGTGGAGCCCCTACCAGCTCCTCTCTTCCAACCTCCAAACCCGCCCTGTTTGCTTGGAGGGTCTTTGTTTTGTTTTGATAATTTTTTTTCTAAGCCGACTTTTACAAAGTCTTCCCTCCACCCCTGAACATACTTGGTAGGTACAATTCTCACACCACCCTGTTGTCAGACCCACTTTACAGGTGGGCAAACTGTCCCATGTGCGGGAAGTGCTAAAATCGGACAAATCCAGGACACAAGCCAACCCGAGCCCCTCACTGTACGGAGGGGACATGGAACCAGATAGGGCAGGATGTGATCAAATTCACACAGAGTTGGCCAGCGTTCACTTCCCCCCATCATCCACTTTACACCCAGCCATGTTCTGAAAATCACTGGAATCTTCTGTGGACCTAGTGGAGCAGGGATGAGAGTCCAGGCCCCTGAGCTTTCCAAAGCAGGGGATGGGATAAGGATGCCAAGCTCAGGCGATCACAGAGGCATCTCAGCCAACCCAGCCTCGAAACAGCCCCATAAACTTGGGCATAAACACAATTAAAATTTTATTACATTATATTTCATACATATAAAAGACTATTTGTGAGCTATGAAACACATCACAAGGGAGGCCCATGACCCCTCCATTTAAGAACTGGATCTGTCCCTCCTGTTCCCCTACTTCCCAGAGGGAGCCACTACCAAACTTTTGTTAATGACTCCCTTCTCGCTCTCCCCCTCTCTTTTCTTAAATAGAGAAGGACAGTGAGAGAGACACACACATAGAGAGAAACGGAGAGAATCAATTTTTATTGAGTTTTTCACATGGCTTTCATTGCTTTGACGCTTAGTTGTATACGTGGGTGCTGGGGCTTGAACCCGTGTACTTGCACATGCAAAGCAAGCGCTGGAACTGCCAAGCCACTGCTCCAGTCCCCATCCTTTCTCTCTCTCTCTCTTTTTTTTTTTAACAAATAATTTTAGCAAATGTGGGGACTCCTGGGCTAAGGTGCACTTTTGAGACATTCCATTCTATTCTGCATACCCAGGGGAAGTTCCTTTAAAGGGGAGAAGGGAGGAGCTTATAGGAGCAACCTGCACCCCATGTGCGGGCCTCTTTCCTGCAGTACCCTGTTTGGACCCCTCACTCCAGACAGGGCTCTTCTTCCTGGTGCAGCCAGCAGGAGCAGGGTGGTGCCTGGCAGCTGGAAATTGCCTCAACATGGAATGCCATCTTGCATTTGCCCTGGAGAGCCCTTCCCTTCTGGACTGCTAAGGGAGCCCAGCTCCTTCCTCCAGCTCCGGCTCCACGGGTTCATTTTGAGGATGCCTTCCCTGTTGGGTCTGCTCCTGAACTCTGTCCTTGGGCATCCCTCTATCAGCCCTTGTCCCAGGGCACAGGTACTTGTAGCCAGTATCCAGCTCCTAGGTTCAGTGGAGCATTGGACCTGAAGCAGATGCTCCCAGAGAGATCAAGATAGAATCTGGGTAACAGCAGATGGACATCCCTGCGTAATGTAACCCTAGGGGCCTGGACCTTCTCTAAGATCCTGCCAATCTACTCCAAGGCCAGTCTGGACTGGGACTGAGGAGCAAGTCTGAGGGAGACTTCCTGGGATTTGGGGCTACTCTTCTATGCTGATGTGCAAGACATGTGAGCAGGTCGGTGGGCATGCTCACAGGCAGGTGTGGTCCCAGGAGTGTGCACATTTACTCATGTGCTTACACACATGTGTGCCTTTAGTCCACAGACCTTGGGGAGTATGTAGGGGCATTTCCTTTTCCTATTTTCAATTCCCCCTCCTGGACAGGCCTGCTTTCTCTCTGAGCATCACACCATTCATTTATGCAGTAAATGCATGTTTGCTTGCTGTGTGCAAGACCTGAGGGGTTATGACAGAGCTGTGTGCAGGGGAGCTTGCTCCTGAGGGCACAGGAATGGCAGAGCACTTGCACACTATCTTCTGATGCTGAAGCCCTAAAAACTGGCTGTCACTGCTTCCACTCTCTAGATGAGGACCCTGAGGACCTGAGGCCATAGTGGGCCGCTGTTGAATCAATATTGGGGATGGGACAACGAGATCAGTGGCCCATGACCAGTGCTCTGTTCTCCATCCTGAGTGCAATGTGGTGCAGGGCTCGCCAGATCCCCCACTTCCCAGAGGAAACTGACATTGAGATGGGGCACACAGACCCCTCCCCTTCACTCCTCTCTCTCTGATGGACGTAGGACTTTGGCAGAGAAGTTTCCTTGAGCATCCTCTAGGGGGGCGCCATAGCATTTGGCAGTAGCAGGGATCAAGGGCAAATCTGAACTGAGTTAACTGGGACACCACTAAATGTGTGAATCAGAGACCAGGTCACCCTTCTCCAACACATACACTTATGAACATAGATGTGGCCAGAGAGGACCTGGGTGTTGCTTAAGGACACACGAGTCAAAATTGTCCCTCTGCCACCTGGCCTTCTTTACTCAGGCAGTCCCAAAAGCAGACCTAGGAGTGGCAGATTTCCTGTGCCCTCTCCCTTATCCCCAAATCGGAGAATCAGGATGCTGCTGTTGAGAGAGTTGAGCTGAGGCATGACAGGCACTTCTTTCCTTCAGATTACCCTTCAGGTGGCAGGGTGGCATGGGTTATTAGGCAGTGTGAATACAGGGGCTGGTGGATCCCTCTCTTTCCCTCCTCCAGCATTCAAGTGTTCCTCACTGAGCGAAGGTCTGTCCCTGTGGGGAGCTTGCACGAGGCTTGGTAAGTAGAGTCTTTGCCTGTGGACTCTGCCAGCCTGTGCAGAGCACTGGCTTCCTTGCTTCCAGCTGTGGCGCTATGGAGAGGCCACATCACCTGGCTGAAGCTATCCCTAACCTGTGCAGAGAGGATGGGCATTCTCACGTCACAGAGTTTGGACACCATGATGCTGGCCAAAGCCATAGTCCAAGAGATGGCTTTTGGGATAGTCCATGCTTGTATGCATCAGGCCTGGGTGTACCCCATTGTGTTCAGACCCCCAGCACCACAGAATTGGGTCTGCCTCATGGGCTCAGGAAAATAGGAATCCCAGTCCTGGAATTGCCTCAGCAGATGGGTGGCCTTGGGCATGCCACTGCCCCCCTCCCCGCCCCGGCTGCAGCAGCTTCAGTTCCAAACAGTAATCCCAGGGTCACATGAGGCAAGAATGACAACAGAAGGCCTTGCAGGTCACAAGGTTGTGTCCCTCTGGGGATGCTGGAGGATACTTGGCCTGTCCCTGTCCTTGTGCACCTAGCATCTGGTCTCCAGTTGGACCTAGAGCTTCATGTGTCATATAAAGGAAGAGTTGGGTTTGTTTGGAGACCTTGCCTGAGCCCTGCATCCCTTGTCCCTGCCAGCCGGAGCTGTGGGGTTGTTGAGCTCCCGCTGGGGGTGTCTGAGGGCCCTTTGAAGCTGGGATGTTTGCACTGGAGGGGCAAAGGCGACCTGCATTCAAAGCGATGCTCCTGGCCCTTAATTACCCTTCTTCACCCATAGGTGGAATTTCCACTCAAAGAACCAAAGAGAGGCGCCCACACTGCCGCAGGGACTGGGTTTCCCTGCTGCCTTTGTGTGGCAGCCGCCAGCGCCACGGTGGCAGCCAGCTCAGGTTTCTGATTTTAATGATTTCCTGAATTCATTCTGTTTCCTACCTCAGGGAAAGGAGGAGAGGTGATCCTCTTGGAAATTCACATAATTGCTTTTATTTGATTTTTATTAAAATGCATTCAGGAATAATGTGATTGCCCCCTTTATTACGTTGTTCATCAATCCAACATGGGAACTCGGCAGAGAAAAAAGTGGTGGGCGCAGAAGCCCAGTGAGTGGCAGGGAGCAGGCACCTGGTGGCGGGTTCTGGGGCTTCCTTGCCCTGGGGGAATCACAGCCATCTCGGCACCACACTGCTCCAGCCTGGGGAGGTAGGCCCCTGTGCCTGCTGTGCCGGGAACAGTGGGAGCACATTCCAGGTGTCCTCCCACCCCAGCCCACTTTTTTTCTCCCTTCTGTCCATCTCTGAGACCCCTCAGAGAAGGAGGCGAGAACCACGCGGCCTGACCTCAGCCACCCTCACTGCCACTTGCCCCTCTCTGCACCCGGCTTGCCCATGCGCTTATGGAAGTCCCTTTGTTGATATTGCTGCCTTCAAGCTCAGTCCAGTTGCCTGTGACCAGCCTAATCATGCCACTCCCTTGGTGGCTCTCACAGGCCTCTCTCCTGCCTGTGAGAACTCTGGGTTCCTTTTTTTTTTTTTTTAAGAGAGAAGGACAGTGAGTGAGTGAGAGAGAGAGAGAGAGACAGAGACAGAGACAAACAATTTTTATTGAGTTTTTTTCACATGGCTTTCGTTACTCTGACACAGTTGTGTACGTGGGTGCTGGGGTTTGAACCCGTATACTTGTGCATGCCAGGAAAGCGCCGTAACTGCCGAGCCACCACTCCAGCCCCACTCTGGGTTCCTTTGCAGGTGGTGGAAAGAACTCAGACTCCTTGGTCAGACCTGGCTGTGGCCTGCGATCTGCTTTAATTATGGGGTCCTGGGCAAGTTGCTAGGCCTTTTCCAGCCTCAGTTTATTGATGAAAGTAATGTGAGCACAAAGGCCTTCATAGAGTCAGGGAGAGAGTAGAGTGAACGGCCAGGCAGGTGCAGTGGGTGTGTAACACCCATGGAAGTGCATGGGGCAGGGGTTCCACTGTGTGGCCCGGCCCTGAGCCCGAGCATGGGGAGAGAGCAAAGGCAGATGGACACTTGACAGGGATAGGTTTACTTTAACACCACTGCCCCAAGACCCTGCAGCCCCTCCCCTTGCCCCTTCCTCCCAATGTGCAAGTGGGCCTGGCTCTTTCACCTGACTCTTGCTGCTCTTCTGGGCAACTCTGCAGTTTGTAGAAGAGGTGTTGAAATACGTTTGCTGGGCTTCCTGGAAGGATCTCACCCACCTCAGCTCACTTCATGCTCTGACCAAGCACAACCTGTCTTAAAACCCTCCTTTACAGATAAGGTAGCTGCTTTAGTTAGGCTTTACATTGCTGTGACCCGAGGACTGGACAAGAACAATTTTAGGAAGAAAAGTTTATTTAGGGGCTCACAGTTTCAGAGATCTTAGTCCATGGAAGGCAGGCTCCATTCCTTGGGGATTGAGGTGAGGCTGGACATCATGGTGGAAAGCATGGCTCCAGGGAGCAGAGAGAGAAACTCCATGCCACCCCAAAGGCTCGTCCCCAATGACCCACCTCCTCCAGCCACACCACACCAGCCTTTAGTTGCCTTTGCATGGATTCTCACGTGAGCTTTTGGGGGATACCTTGCATTCAAACCACAACAGTAACTGAAACTCAAAGAGGGTAAGTGGCTTATTCAAGGCAGCACAGCCAGGAAACCAAAGCCTGGAGACAAGGTCTCTTGGGCACAATTGGAACGAGCTGGTGAGCTGGTGACTCCCTGCTACCACGAATTGGCTGTTGAGGCACTTTGAAGATGTGCGGTTTAGCAGGTGGGCAGTGCCAGGTGTGGCTGGGCCCCAGGGACATCTCAGGCAGGCCGTGTCCATTTGCTCACTCTAGGGTGGTCTTTGGGGTGCACAGAGAGTCTGGGAGCATTGGAGGGTAGGTGCCCACTTTCAGAGGTCCTCTGGGGTCTTTTAATTTCTAGGAAAATCCTATCTTCACTTGAAAAAAAGAACAACACACAACCTATTTGCTGAGTTCTCATTGTTGTGTGTTTGGTGCAAATCATTTGGCAATGGACACAGTCAGGGAATTCAGAGACTGGAGGCAGTGGATTTAGAAGTACAACTGTGGGGTCCTTGAGAACATTTGGGGCTCTGCTATTGAGCTGAGCACTTAGAACAGAGCTTGGCGGGCTCCCTTCTCTCACTCCGGCCCTCCTGGCCTTTGCCTGCACTGCTCACTGCCTCTCCTGAATGGAGAACCCTTCCTCCAAATCAGATCCTGCCCTAGCACCTGCGTCTGCTCCCCTGCAGTGTCGGGGCTCTGATATCTGCCTCACTGCCTGGCTGCCCTAGGAAAGGGTTATGTCCCCTCTCTCCAGTCAAGGTCCTTGGCATGGAGAAGGCCATGCAGTGACCTAGGAAGACCTCTAGAATCTCAGCAGAGTAAATCTCAGCCCAAAGAGAAACAGAGAGACCAACTCTCCCAGTAGGCTCAGGTGAGGCCTTGGGGTCAGGGCTTCCAGGGCTAAGCTAGAACAGTCTCAGTCCCCTTTCCTGAAGCCATGTGCTGAGGGCTGCACAGCCTTCAACCCTGAACCTGCAGATTCCCAGCCCAGCACTGCACCCCGACACCCTCACTATAGATGGTCCACATTCTCCTTTGGGGGATGCTGAGCACAGAAGGGCAAAATCCATCCCACAGCCAGGGGGAAATCAGCTGCAGAGCTGGACATAGAGAACTGTCCATGCTGGACTCTCTGCACGCCCAAAGCAGGGCAGGCATCCCAGGAACCAGCCAGCCCCAGGGAGAGGAGACTAGCTGAGGCCTGTGGCCTGAGTGTTCGAGAAGGATAGGTGCCACCAGGTTCATCTCAGCCCCCGAGCTGTATCTCAGGGTCAGAGGGGCTGAGAGGCTCTGAGACGCTCCCCCCACAGATGCCTCTGAGATCTGTGGCCCCAGCCTCCTGCTGAGCACTTCTTATCAAATCTGGGTTCCTCCCCATTGCTGCCTGTCTGGTTCCTCTCTGAAGCGAGGTTTCTTTTCCTGCCACCAACACACACAGTGCATAGAGATGCTTCTGTTGCGTCAAGGTTTGCTTTGCGGGGAGGGATTGTTTACTGGGCCTGCAAAGCCCCAAGGGGGTGTGGGCGGTAGCTGAGCACTTTTAGGGCTTGGGGCTGCTGAGGCTGCGCCCACAAACCTGAGTCTTCATGCCCTGTGCAAAGGCACAGAATGTGGAGTTAAGATGTCCTATGAGCCTCCTGGTAGCTCTACCGTGCAGTCACCTCCTGTGGAAGCCTGTGAGGTCCTTATGAAGTCAGATCTTGCTAACCATTTCTCAAAGCAGGCAACTGAGGCCAAACAAACTGAGGCTTCTGGATTCACTATCTGGGGCTGTTTTCAAAGCTCATCATTTGGTCACTTCCTTCCTTCCTTACCGGCCATTTTCTCTACCCAGACAGGGCCTGGCTTTCTCTAGCCAACCCACACAACTTCCTGAAACTTCTGTCCTAGACCCTTAGCCCAAGGGCATAAGCTTTGTGAGCTGGATTAGAACTTCTCCTGCCTGGATTAGAACTTCTCCACAAATTCTCCTGCTGTGTGGCCTTGGGCAAGTCACTTGGCCTCTCTGAGCATCAGTTGGTTTAGCTATCAAATGAGGAACATGGAGAAATTCCCAAAAACCAGTGGATTATGATCCTGTGAAGCAGAGGGTTAGAGTCTTTGCATGCTTAACGAAAGCCTCAGCGTTTCAGGCACCAGTCTGATTGGGAAACCACTGAGATGATAGGGAACTAGAGAATATAGATGACCAAGGGAGTACTCTTGTCAAGATCAGGTTTCAGAAAAGGCAGCAAAGTAGAGGAGGATCAAAGGCGAGAGGTGGAGGTTGGGAGGTCACCCAAGGGGTCTTTGACCCCCTTTGCAGAAAAACAAGGTGGCTCTTCTTTCACCAGGAGCACAGGCATGGAGGCCAAGCCTCCCACGTGGTGTGCTCCAGGCTCCTTCCCGGGACAGAGTTCCTACTCCCAGCCTCCTCCAGCAGCCAGATGTGGGGTGCAGGTGCACAGAGCAGTCTTGGTGTCCTGGGAACTGTTGGTAAAGGCAGGTGCCTCTGAGATCGGTGGCATCTCAGTCTCACTGGCCTCATCTGCCAGGCTCCCACGCTTCAAACCCCCAGCCCTGACCCCAGCCCTTGAGCCCACTCCCTGCACCTCACCCTCAGAGCAGGGAGTCCAGAAGCTGGTCTGGACTCCCCTACCACACCTTAGGACCTAGAAGGGAGCTCAGGGTATCAGGGGATTTGGGGGACATCTTCTGTGAGAGTGGAACCTTTTGGTAAAGTGAAGGATCCCTTTGATGCAATGCACCGTGGCACACACCTGTAATCCCAGTGACTTTGGAGGCAGAGGCTGAAGGTTTACAAGTTCAAGGTCAGTCTCAGAGACTTAGCGAGACTCTTTCTCAAAACAAATAAACAAACAAACAAAGCTGGGTGTGTATCCCAGGGGTAGAGAGCCCTGGGTTTAATCCTCAGTACTACATTAAAAAAAAATTCCTCTTACACATGTCTCTCTGATGCGTCATAGATCTTAAAGATGGGGTTTCCTTGGAAATGACCCAGTGGTCACAAAAGTCAAGGAGGTCAGTAGACAAGAGGACCTTTACTGTTCCCCCTTTTCCCAAGTTGTTGGAAGGAGGGGGTATGGAGATGGGGATCACTTTATTCTCAAAAAGTTCTCTAATGGCTGGGAAAGGAGGGTTTGATCCTCACGGCACACTCGGTGACCACTGTGCCCATTTCCCAGGCGGGCAGACAGAAGCCCAGGTGGGAATGCAAGCTTCCTTCCTCGATGTCTGGCCAGGGCAGGGGCTCTTACCCAAGAGAAGGGGTGCCGCTTCTGCACCCGCTTCTGCAGCACTGGGCTCCTCCACTGCCCGCTTGCTCAGCTCTGGTCGGAATATGCTTCTCCAGTGAGTTCTAATTTTAACTCTCATTAGGACCTGCATCCCCTATGAGGCTGGCAATCAGAAACCTGGAGAAAAAGTCAGCTTTGCCTTCTCTCCTGGTGACAGCAGTCTCCAGGACAGGAGGAGCACTGCACAGATGCCATGGGCACTGGGTCTTGCTGTGTGTCCATCTCCAAGGCTCTTCCCCTCTCTGGTTGCTCTTTTATGTCTGTGCCTGCCTGTGAATTGCAGGGACCAACAAATACAGATGCAAGGGATTGGAAGCCTCTTCTGTGGGCCAGTGTCTCAGGCAAGCACCTCTGCATAGTTCTAGTTTTGTCTTCCTCAAAGTCTTACCCATCCAACAGAGCTGGGCATCACCAGCCCTCTGAGGGGGCATCAGAGAGCAGGATCTTTATAGATACCAAGCCAAGTTGAGGATCCCTTATCTGAAATGCTCAGGACCTGCCTCTGACTTTGGACTTTTTAGATTTTAGAGTATTTACATGTATGTAATGAGATATCTTGGGGCTGGGACCCATGTCTAAACATAAAGTCCAATTACGTTTCAGCTGTATACCTTATCACACACACATAAAGGTAATTTGGTACAATATTTTAAATAAATTTGTGCATGAAACAGGTTCATGGTGTAGTATTTTCCAACGTGAGATATCGTGTTATTACTCTAAGAGTTTGGGATTTTGGAGTATTTCGGATTTTTGGATTAGGGATTCTCAGCCTGTGCTATTTCCCCGCTGGCAGGCTTTGTGTTTCTTTACCTTGGGGCTTGAAGACTGTAGCAGAAATTGCTCCAAGTCCAGGGCTCTCTGCGTGTTTCGGACAAAATGCCCCGTGGCATTGTCACTGAGCCCCAGGGAGCCTGTGAGGCTGGGAGCGGAGGGCAGGCTGGGCAGGAAGGCAGATAAGAGGGTCAGGCGTGCCCAGAGACCTAGGCCTGGGCCTGCGACCTGGTCTTGGCCTGCTGGGGAGGTCAAGCTGACACTTCGCCCAATGAAGCCCCATGAAGCAGGACACCCCCAATGTCAGGGGCTGCAGGATCTCAGATTACGAAGGCCCCCACCCTTCTTCCTGGGCCCTTGTGAAGCCTCTGTCCTAAGTGAAAGTCCAACCACAATTAAGTTTCTTGAAAGAAAATTCAAGAATCTGATATTTTGGGGCCTGGAGCAGTGGCTCAGCAGTTACAGCGCTTGCCTAGCAAGCATGAGGACCTGGGTTCGAACTCCAGCACTACATACACAACTAAGTTTCAGAGCCAAGAAAACCACATGAAAAGATAAATAAAACTGATTTTCTCTCTCTTTCCCTCTCCCTCTCTCTCTTAAAAAAGAAAAAAAGAATCTGATATTTTGGGCTGGGGATGTAGTGGTAAAGCCCTTGCCTAACATGTGTGAGGCCCCGGGCTCCATCCCTAGCACCAAAAGAAAAAAAAAAAAATCCCAGCAGGGTTGGGTGGTGGAATGTGCTAGTCATGTACCTGTAAATTTTGGTATAGCACCATGCCCCAGTCATCTGACCGTTAGACTCCTTTGACAGATGAGGAATCTGAGGCTCAGATAATTTGTGGTTGCCTAAAGATATCAGAGACCAGAATCCTGGTTCATTGATATCAGAGCTCCTATTGCATTTTTTTTTTTAACTTTTACTTCTTATACTTCAGTGACCAGCAATGCCACCCTACTCAGGGGGACATCTGGGACAACTAAGGCCTGGATAGGCCAATTTCACAGCCATGAATCAAGGGAGTCCCTAAGTCTGTGCTCAGAGACCCCAAGCTGGCCACCTGTGACCCATGGAGAATGGAGAATCCCTCCTGCAGCTTGGGGCTGGCCGTGCCCGGTGGCCGGCCCTCTGCTCAGCAGGCAGAAGCTTTGACTGTCCTCCACAGCTTCCCACAGCCACTGCTCAGCTGCACAGCCTGGACCTCCTGAGCTGTCTTAATCCCAAAGGCAATGGCAGGTTTAGCCCTGCTCCTCCCAGGCCTGCCGTGGCCTCCTCTTGCCCTTGGGGTCTGGGCCTGTGGGCATCATGTGGGAAGCGATGCCCAGGCCTTGTCTGAGGCTCCTTGGTAAGGGCAGGTTTGGTGTCAGGAGACCCAGGGTCAAGTGTGGGTTCTGTCGATGACTGTGTGACCTTGGACAATCATTTGCCTTCTCTGGGCCCGTTTTCCCATCCCTGGGAGATGGCAGATGTGGAGCTGTGAGACTCCTCTGCTCTTCACTCACAAGCTGTGGGTTTGCATAGACCTGTCAAGTAGGTTCCTGGGCCCTCAGTTTCTTCCTGTGTAGAATGGGTATAATGACGGCTGCTCCTTTTGATGCTTAGGGCAACTGCTGTTTACTGAATAGTGTTAGGGATCAGGGCTGGGCTGGATATATTTTCTCCCATGGATTCCTCAGCACAGAGTTGTGATTTCTAACTCAGAACCAAGGTAAGGTTTTCTTTAGGTCTTTCATGACATTGCTTTGTAGTCTCCTGGTCTAAGAGTGGAGGGTGTAGTCATGATGACTTCCTGGAGGAGTGGGTAACTGCTCTGAGCCTCGAAGGGTAGGGTAAACTCCCTGGTTCCTGGTCTGTGGGCGGGAGAGTTTTCACCTGGGCTCTGGGAGCACTTGCTCCATCTGAGTTCCCTGGGGCCCTCAGCAGCAGGCACCTGAGCTCTGTGGGGCTCAGCCAGAAATTTCAGTTGTGAGGAGCCTCCTGCAGGCTCCATGGCTGCCTCTCCCTGTGGGCTGATGGCTTCGCAAGCTCCCTGCTTGCCTGCTTCATCCCTTTGTCCCCAACACATGCTGTTCCCTGGGACTGGAGCATCCCTCCTGCTGACCTCTCTCTGGTGCTCTTCCACTCACCCTGTGGGGCTGGTGCCTGAATCTCCTCCTCCAGAAAGTTCTTCTGGAATCCCCAGGCCACTGTCCCTTCCTACAGCTGCACTTCTCACAACACCACTGTGATATTTGCTCACACATCTCACCCACCCACCAAAGACTATTTGGGGACTGGACCTGAACCTTTGACCTTGTATTCCCAGTGATTTGTCCAAGGTCACCCTGGGAGACAGGGACAAAGCAGGGCTGGAGCCCAGGTCTCCTGGACCTCTCAGGAGGCATCTACCAACTTACTAGCTCCAGCCTTTGCTTAATAGGTTCTGAAATAAAGGCAGCTTCACTGAGATTCCTTGAACTGGGGTAGCGGGGGAAGCTAGTGTCAGGCAGGAGGCCCTGTTCCAAGGTGCAGAGCTCCTGGTCCTAGACCATCTTGGAAGCTGTTTGCTCCCTTGGACACTGCTTAGAGCCCCTCCGTGACTGACTCTGCTCCCATAGGGTGCTAGCCTGCCTGGAACTTCCTGCCTAGAACTTTACCAACTGGGGATACCCTGCTTCCTCCCCAGAATGGGAGGATATAGAGTGATTTATTGCTGGCCACCGTGTGAGCTTCTGGCCATGGCTTGGTGTGTGTGTGTGTGTGTGTGTGTGTGTGTGTGTGTGTAGGAAGGAGGAGGATTCTGCCTCCCCTGCTAGCAGTCTTCATGCCCTTCATAAGCCCTCAGCAGGTTCAGGAGAGCTGGGGAGAGGTACAGTCTCCCTGTGACGTCTGACCTGACCATCCTCAGACTTAGGCCAGTCACTCTTTTAGAGGAAGGCAGGGAAGTCTTCTCTCCCCAGCCTACCTGGGGACTTCTGGTGTTTGGTGAGGGAGACCAGGAGGCTTTGGCATGTGTGGAGGGAGGAAATAGGAATACTGGCCAGGTTCCTGGTCAAATGTGCACTCACCTGAGCCAGGAGACAGAATTCTCATCCTGGCTGTCTTGCTTTGTGACCTTGATCAACTGGTCCAGCATCTCTGGGATTTGTTTTTCTTTGCTAAAATGCTTTGGTTATACAAAGGGTATGAATGGTTAACAGTTCCTAAACACTTAAGATGTGCTATGCACTGAGTTAGCCACTTTGCTTCTATTAGCTGATTTACTCCTCAACTGCCTTGGGGGAAGCTCAGTATGATCCCCAGTTTATGGGAAAAGGTGGCACAGAGAGGCTGAATAACCATCTTCAGGCCTCACTGCCAGCAAGACATGAGGATAAGGTTTGTTGCCTGGCATTCTGACTGGATTCTTGGAGTTGACAGAATGAATACAGATGTGCAGGTGAAAGGACTTCCAAAAATGTAACCATGACAACTAAAATTGCTAATGTTTGTAGTTTACAAGAATACCTCATTGAAACCCCTTGACAAACCTGCTAGGAAACCTGGTAATTATCTTTGCTTTACAGAGAAGGAAACCAAGGCAAGTGGAGGAATTGGGGCAAAATCACCCAGCTATTTCGTCAGGAGTCAGGGTAAATCTAGCAGGTCTGACTTCAGAATTTATAGATGATAATGTGAGCAGATCTCTGGGCACATTGGAGATGGTATATGAGGTACCCAATAAATAATTGCTAAATTGTACTGAAAGAACAATTTGATGATTATAATGTATGGGTGGGTGAAATGAAAGACATCGTTGATGCAAAGGTTAGGAGGGAGGATTGAGCCATACTTTGTTATAGCAGACTGGGTTTTCGGGTCCCATGGTTCAGCCTCTTGGCTCCATGGCTGCCTCTGCTGAGGTAGGAGGAAAAAAAAAGACAGCCCCAAAGGGCTTGCAAGGACAGCTTTGAATGATGCTCAAACTCTTTGAAGTGGCTCTTGTAGCCTCTAAGCTCTTCTGCCAGTCCTCTTCTCTTTCTCCTCCTCTTTTAGAGAGTCAATGCTCTGAGGAATAATTTACAAAATGCACCCGTTGTAATCGTTGTACAGTTGAGTGGGTCTGACAAATGGACACGGCGGAGCAAGCACACCCACAGTTGCGATGTAGCACATTTCAATCAGCCTTAACATTTCCTGATACCCTTTCTAGTCAATACCCTCCTGTTCCCACACAGGCTAGCTTTGATTTGATTTCTATCACTATAGATTGGCTTTGCATGTTCTGGAATCTTTTTTTTTTTTTTATATAAATGGAGTTTAGCAATATGTACTTTTCTGTGTAGGCCCATCTATGTTGTATTATGCATAAGCAGTTTGGTCTTGTTAATTGCTGAGTTGTTTTCCAGTGAATGGACATACCATAGTTTACCCATTTATCAATCAATACACAATTGAGTTTTTTTTTAAACATCTTTAGAAGTTGATTAGTGAAACACTTGTGAGCTCTCACGTACAAATTTGTGGATGAACAACTTTATTTTTCTTGAGCCAATGGCTAGAAGTAGAATTGTTAAGTTGTATGGTAACTCTGGGTTTGACTTTATAAGAAATTACCAAACTTTTCCTGAAGTGTTTGCACTATTTCAGCTACCAGCAGTGACAGGAGTTCTACTTGTGCCTTTTTCTTGACAACACTTGATACTGTCAGTCTTTCCTTTGAGTCATTCTGGTGACTATGCAATGGTAATGCTTTGCTGTTTTAAATTGCATTTCATGATGACTAATGATGTTGAAGATGTTGAGCATCTTCTCATGTGCATATATCTTCTTTGATGACATATCTTTTTGACTCTTTTGGCCAAGTTCATTTGGCTCTTGGTATGAATTCTCAATATAAGTTTTTTTTTTTTAAATCAGATCTATATATTGCGAGTACTTCCCAACAGTTGGCATCTTGCCTTCTCATTGTCCTGATGGTATTGTTTGAAGAGAAAAGGCCTAATAGACAAAGCTTTGCCTGAATGGTTAGTCCTTTTGATGATCTGTCCAAAGAATCTTTGTCTACTGGCAAGTCCACAAAGATTTTCTTCTGGATGTTCTATAATTTTAGTAGCTAATTTTGAGATGGATGGTCCATTCGAGTGTATTTTTACGGTGTGAAGATAGCCATGAATTTTATCTACTGTATCTGCTTCTATTTTGATTATTGTCCTTGCTCTTTGTTCCTAGCTTTGCCTTCCTCTCTTTTTCTGCTTTTTGTGGTTTTGAGCATTTTATATGATTTCATCTTCTCTTCTTAGTAAACTTCTTTTTTTAGTAGTTGCTCTAGCGTTTGCAATATACATTAAAAAAACATCAGCGGGGCTGGAGCGGTGGCTCAGTGGTTACGGCGCTTGTCTGGCATGTGCAAGTACACGGGTTCAAACCCCAGCACCACGTACACAATGAAGTCTCAGAGCAATGAAAGCTGTGTGAAAAACTAATTAAAAATTGATTCTCTCTGTCTCTCTCTCGCTTTCACTATCCCTTTTTTCTTTAAAAAAAAAATACAAATGAGAGAGATGAGTCTTGCTATGCTTCCCAGACAGGGCTCAAACTCCTGGGCTCAAGCAATCCTTCTGATTCAACTTTTGAAGTTGCAGGGGCTAGAGGTGCGGGCAGAAAGCTTGCCACATATATGTGTAACTATTCTAATTCCATTTTCAAAAAATGTGACATTGTTTCTTATGTAGTGTAAGCACCTCATAGTAACAAAGTATTCCTCACGCGGGCAGCGTCCTGTCCCTTGTATCCTTGCTATCTTTCACTTCACCCACCCATAAACTATAATCATTGAATACATTCTTGCTTTTATTTTAAACAAACTGTCACTGGTTGTATCAATGATGAATAAGAAAAATAAAACTTTCCATTTGCCTTCACCTCCACCTTCTCCATGCTCTGCCTTTATGTAGATTTTTGAACTTTATGAGTTTTTGAACTTTATCATTTTCCTTCTTTCCTAAGAAGTTCTTTTAACACCTTTTGTAAGACAGGTCTCTTGGAGATAAATTCCCTCAATATTTTTAATCTAAGGAAGTGTTTATTTCTCATTTTCTTCTGAAGGATAATATGGCAGAATACAGAATTCTAGGTTGATATTTTTTATCTCAACACATTAAATATTCATTCCACTCTTTTTGCATGAATGATTTCTGAGAAGTGTAATGTCATTCTTATCCTTGCTCCTCTATATTTCAGGGTTTTCTTTTTTCTCTGGCTTATTCAGGATTTTTCTTTATCTTTGATTTTTTGCAGTTTCAATATGACAATGTGGTTTTTTGGAATTTATTTTACTTGTTCTTCTTTGAGCCTTCTGGATCTGTGTTTAGCGTCTGACATAATTCTGGGAAATTCTCAGTCGTTATTGCTTCAAATAATTCTTGTGTTCCTTTCTCTTTTTCTTCTCCTTCTGATATTCTCATTAGACATATAACTACACCTTTTGTGGTTCTACAGTTCTTGCATGTTCTGTTCAATTTCTTTTAGTTGTTTTCCTCATTGATTTCCAGTTTGGGAAGTTTCTATTGTCATTTCCTCAAGCACAGAGATTTCTTCAACTGTGTCCAGTATGATAAGCCCATCAAAGACATTCTTCATTTCCATGACAGTGCTTTTGATTTCTAGCATTTATGTTTGAATTCTTCATTAGGATTTTCACATCTCTGCTTAGATTACCCATCTTTCCTTGCATGCTGTCTACTTTTTTGGAGAGTCCTTAGCATATGAATCACAATTATTTTAAATTTGTGGTCTGATAATTCCAATATCTCTGCTATAACTGAGCGTGATTCTGGTGCTTGCTATTTCTTCAGACTGTGTTTATGTGTTACATTTGT
>PVKS010000103.1:251605-275767 GCA_004027875.1 Aplodontia rufa
TTTTTTTTTTTTTTTTTTTTTTTTTTTTTTTTTTTTTTTTTTTTTTTTTTTTTTTTTTTTTTTTTTTTTTTTTTTTTTTTTTTTTTTTTTTTTTTTTTTTTTTTTTTTTTTTTTTTTTTTTTTTTTTTTTTTTTTTTTTTTTTTTTTTTTTTTTTTTTTGTTGTTGTTGTTGTTCAAAGCTAAACCTGATGTACTGAGGAAAAGGGGGATGGCACTTCCTGCAGAGGTTGCTGCTCTTCGGAGTATACTCTGGTAAGCTGTGATTCTCTGTGTTCATCTGCTTTTCTCTCTGGTTTGGGGAGCAGCAATTTGCCCCATGAACTCAGTTCTCTGATGGATCTAAGAAGAGTTGTTGATTTTCAGTTTGTCTTATTGTTAGGATGGAAGTGACAACTCTGTGCTAGAATGGAAACTGGAATTCTGATATCCATTTGCCTGAACATTTTTCTTACAGATATAATCCTTTATTCACTGAGTAACCTTGTCATATCGTCTAAGTGTATGTGTCTATTTTGGGACTTCACTCTATTCCATTGGTCTGCATAGCTCACCTTATACCAGTGCCACACTCTACTGGTACTGCTGTATAGTAAGTTGTGAAATCAAGCAACATAAGTCTTCCTGGTGTGTTCTCTTTATTACTATTGTTTTAGGTTTTCTAGAAAGTCCTTTCCATTTTCATATGCACTTTAGAATCATTTTGTCAAGTTTTGTTTTTTGAAAGGTCGTCTAAGATTTTTCATTGATTTGTATTTTTCTTGTATTATATTTGTCTGATGTTGGTGGCAGATTTATGCTGATCTCATGAACCAAGTCGGGAAGTCTTGTAACTTCCCTGTGGTTTGAGAGTTTGTGTTTGGGATTGTTTGTTACTTAAAAGTTTGATCAAATTCGCTACAAAGTCATATCAACTTGAAATATCCTTTGTGGCAAGGCTTTATGAATTGATTTTCTATAATATACATGAAGCTATTTATATTCCATTTTTGTTGTATCAATTTTGGTATTTTGTGTTTTTCAAGGAATTTATCTACTTAATTTCAGATGCTAAAGTTACTAACTTAAAATTGCTCATAATATATTCTTTTATTATCCATAACATCTATAAGATCTGTAAGTGATGAACTCACTTTGATTTCTGACCTTGGTAATATGTGTTTTATTTCTTCTTTCTTGATCAGTATAGCTAGAAGTTCATTCATTTTTACTATATTTTCTTTTCAAAAGCATAACCTGTGGGTTTCTTTACTGCATGTTCATTTTCTAGTTCATCAGTTTCTATTCTTTATTGTTCCTGTCCTTCTACTCTTTGGTTTTAGTTTATTTTCTTCTTTCAAAGTTTCTTAGGTTGAATCAATGGTGTATTGGGAGTTTGTCCCCACGTTTGATGATTTTCTAGGAAGACAGACAGGTTGAGCATATGGTCACACTCATTGTTAAGGTTTGTTACAGCAAAAGATACAAAGCAAAGTTCAAAGGGAGCAGGCACATGAGGTGAATTTTGAAGTAAACCAGACACAAGCCTCTGAGAGTTTGCTTGCTCAGGGTGGAGTGACTCAGGATGCTTTAACTATTCCGGCAACAAGTTGTGACAACATATGTGAGATGCCGTCTGCCCCCTGGGCAGAGACACCATACCTGGAGTTCTTAAGTGGGGCTCGTGGTCCACCTAGGCACATTCTGCATGATGTCCGCTAGTATCTAGTCTTCCAGAAGGAAAGCAGTGCGCAGCATAAACCACATTACTTACAAAAGCAGTTAAGGCACAGAAGATCACTTTTATCAGAGAGTGAGGGGAACCTTCCTGAAATCCAAGCTGCCAGATGTCACCCAAGGGCCAACCTTGTTAAGGACTTTCCATGGCTACAGTCTTAGGCCTGCTCTATTGTTAACTCTGTTCTACACAAGCGTTTTTAAGATTTTCATTTTGTGTAACACGAGGATTTAAAGCTACCCATTCCCCACTAGCCACTCTTTCAGTTGCATCTCACAAATGTTGATACATTGTGTTTTCCTCTTTTCACTGTTTGAAATATTTTTTAATTTCCCTAATTATTTATTTTGCCCTACCTTCAAGTTCCTAGATATTTTGGTTCTCAGTGTATTATCTGCTATTAATTCCTTCCTGTGAAATTTTCACTTCATATATTTTATTTTATTTTTTTGCTCTAGAAGTCCAGTTTGTTTCTTTGTTATGATTTCCATTTGTCTATTCTTTATCTTCATGCTTTCTTTTAAAATCTTTGACTATTTTATAGTAATTATTTTAAGACATTTGATAATTTCATAATTTCTGTTTTCTAGGTTTCTCTTTAATTCTTCGTATTTAGTTGTGGGTTACATTGTCCTGTGTTCCTGTGTGTCTGGTAGTTTTTGTTTAGATGCTGGACATTGTGATGTTACATTGCCAAGTTTTCAGATGTTCTTGTCTTCCTTAGAGAGTATTAAAGATATTTCTTTGACAGGCAGTGGATCAGTTTGCTCCTTTGGAGGCTAATTTTAAAGATTTGTTGAGCTAATCAATGAGCCTTCTCAACTCTGACTAGCTGGACCCTGAGTCTCCTAGCTCTGTGAATACAGGTAGCAGTCCAATCCTGGTAGTGATTTTGTCTGAAGTTGTCTTTTGTCTGGCCTCATTGAGCTTCACCCTGGACAGATCCAGCTTGTAATTCAGCTAAAAGCTTGCAGAGATCCCAATTTGGATTCCTGGAACTCTTTCTTGGCCAGCTCCCTCCCCTCTGGTGCTCTGCCCACAGCTTCCAGCATCCTCAGCCTCCCTCTGCTCTGATCTGTGTCTCATTGACTCCCCTTGGTCGTTGAACTCTCCTTGGATTCCCTCTCTTTGCTCTGTGGTCTGGAACATGTCTCCAGTTAGAAAACTGAGAGAGCTGTAGAGTTCACCTTATCTGTTTCTCTTCCCTCAGGAACTACTGATCTGTGCTCTGTATTTCTATACAAAAACTGGTGTTCCTGCATTTGCTTTTCATTTATTTATTTATTTTTGGTAGGGTTAGTCTGGTCACCAGTTACTTTGGCCTGGCAAGAAGAGGACATTGTTGACGAGTATTTGAAAATCTCTTTGACTCCCAGTCTGATGTTTGTGATGAGCAGAGATCCGACCAGAAGAGGCATAGAAGAGGGCATTTTAGGAGAAGAGGCTGCAAGGGTGAGGAAATGTTGTGTTCCAGGATGGTGACTGTGGTTCTGGTGTAGGGGAGGGACAGAGGTGAACCAGAGGGATGAGCAGGAACAAATTTATAAAGGACTTGAACGGTAGTCTAGGGTGTTGCACATTATCCTGGAGGTCTGGGGGAGACTATAACTAGTAATTATTATTATAACTATAATGATGATAATATGTAACTGATTACTTTTCATGTACCAGATACTTCTCTAAGCTCTTTTCATAAATTATCTCATTTATATCTCCAGCTGGCTCAGAAGTCACTACAATGTTATTAGAAATTACTATGTGCCATGGGTTTTTCTAAACCCATTACGTAATTATCTCATTTAATCCTCACGAAACACTACATGTTAGGACTATAATTATGCCTGTTTTATGGATCAGGAAACTGAGGCACAGAGAAGGTAACTAACTTGTAGTCACACAGAGAGTAAGTAGTAATTAGGGATGATTTTCTTTTCTTCCCAAATACTCTGTTAGCATGATTATAATAATGTTCTTACAATAAAAAGAGCTGCCTTTGGTGTCTGTGGTTCTGTTCCCTGCAGACACAGTGAGTGTTTGTGCATGTGGTCATCATGCCTGGTGGATGTGGCCATCAAGTGCAGCTCTATGATGTTTAAAAACACACCTGGAATCCCAGGGGCTCAGGAAGCTGAGGCAGGAGGATTGCAAATTCAAGGTCGGCTCCAGCAACTTAGTGAGATCCTGTCTCAAAATAAAATATAAAAAAGGCTGGGGATGTGGCTCAGCGGTTGAGCACCCCTGTGTTCAATCCCCAATTCTAAAACAAAACAAACAAACAAAAACAAGTCCTCACATAATCGGACACTCTTCTCATCAAAAGGTGGCCTTTAATTCCCCTCCTCAGGGTGGGCTGGTTTTAGTGACTGGCTTCCAATCAAGGTAAGGTGGCAGAGTGATGCTGGGTGATTTCCCACGCTGGTTTTAAAGGCAGCTCAGCTCCCACCTGACTCTTTTGAGAATCAAGCCTTAGGATCCCTGGTCTGTTTTCTGTTCCCAAAGGTTGCCTTTTCCAGAAGGTCACATGAGTGCTCCTTCAGTCTGTGGGCTCTGGCTTCCTTCCCTTAGCCTATTGCCTTTTGAGATTCACCCTTGCTGCTACGTGTTTCAATAGCTGAGTTCCTTTTCCTATCTGAGTAATTCTGTTAATCTGTTCATTTGTCAATTGCTTGTTCATTCAGGCTTGGCATGTGACGAGTGTTCAATAAATGGGTGTTGAGTGGCTGAGTGGGTGAATGGAGGGTGAAGGCGGAGACTCCTCTGTAAATCTGCTAGAACCGGGCTTTGATGGGGGTTGGAGGAGGCAAGGTGATGACGTTCATCATTAATTCACAAGTGTGCACTGAGCTCCTATGCTGTGCCAACGGTCATGCTACATTGTGATAGGCGGTTCCTTTCCACTCCGAGCTGCCTTTCAGTAGAGAGAGGAACAATTTGCCAAGGAGTTAACACCCAGGGAGCAATGTGCTGGAAGAAAAGGGGGCAGGGTGAGGGTGCTGTGGGGCTGCTGCTCAAGGAGGGGTGGAGGGTCAGACAAAACTTCCTAGGGAGTCTCAGGCCAGCAGGAGGTGGTGTCTGCTGGCCCATGAAAGGAAGGGTGTCCTGGCAGAAGGAATAGCACTGTGAAGACCCACATGGGGATACACAGCAGATCATGGAATGACCCCAGGGTGAACGTGGCAAATGGTCAGATCTGTGGCTGGAGAGGCAGTCTTGAACAAATGTGGAAGGCCCATAAGTCACACCTAGTTTGGTTTGTATTAGGAAGACAATTGGGATTCATGAATGGACTTGAAGTTGTACAGTGATATGATTAGGGTCTCTACTTCTAAGTAGAGAAAGGACTGAGTGTGTGTGAGTCGGGGCAGTGGGGAGTGTTCCAAATATTCCAGATAAAGGAAGGGGTTGCATCATGGGGGAGCAATGGCATTGGCAACCACAGACTTTAGAACTTGAGTGGTTTCCATGCCAGGATCTGGTGACTGATTTTATGTGGGGTTGGGGCAGAATGGACCAAGACCAAACCCCTGGTTTGGGACTTGGTCAACTAAACAGGTGGAAATACCAATCCGTGGATGGGAGATAAGTAAGTAAGGGACAGAAGGTATGGGGATGATGCGCGAATGTGGGAATTGTGGGGGTGAATGTCTGCAAGATGTTCAAATGCAGAGTCCACGTGGGTGTTTCAGCCTGGAGAGGGAGTCCTGGACAGATGTACAGATTTGGGAGGCGTGGATGTATAGAGACTGGATGAACTCTCCCAAAAAGAAATGAAGGCAGGCCTGAGAGAGGGAGACCCGGATTTCAAGAAGAGGAACAGGGATGTATAAGCAAAACTTTAGGGAATGTCATGGAAAAGTAGAGGTTGGGGCTGAGAGGGTTGTGACTAGGAGCCACAGGGGACAGTGTAAAAGGAGAGGATGTGGGCACCAGGAAGCCAGCTGCCTGAAAGTCACTGAGATCAGCTGCATTTTTCAAGGACAGCCAGTGCCTGGTGACTTGGCGATGACCCTCTTGGAGGACGGGTGGAAGGGGACAGTTCAGAGACTCTTCTCTCCCTTCACTGTGGTTGTGAATAGGGTCAGTGAGCCTAGGATGGAGCTGGTGAGGGATGTGAGATCCAGGGAGGCTTCCAAGGGAACTTGTTTAGATGCCCATGCAGAGCGGCCACCAGAGAGGGGCACTCTGTTATCTACTGCAGTAGATCAAACCACTTGAAACCAGGACCTTGAGGCAGGAACCACTTATCACTCATCCTTGGATTGCCTGGGCTCAGCGGGCTGCCTCTTCTGCTTCAGTGGTGTGGGCTCTGACTGCAGCATGGTGGGACTGGAACAGTCAGATGCCCCCTCACATGACTGGCAGCTGATGCTGGTCAAAGTCTATGAGCTAATGTCCTGGCTCTTCTTCCTGTGGCCCTTGCACCTTCATTGGGCTTCTCCCAGCGTAATAGGCAGGGTTCTAGAATGGAGTGTTTCAAATGCTCCAAAGCAAAAGCTGCAGAATCTTGAGTCTTGGAAGTTACCATGTCACATTCACCACATTCTACTGGTCAAAGAAAGTCACAGGCTGGCGGGATTCAAGAGCTGTGAGAACAGACTCCTCCTCTTGGTAGGAGGAGCTGCAAAGCATTCTGGGCATTTTAAAAGTAACACAGACCGGCATGAGCCTACAAGAGAATGATCTACTAGTCCACCAATACAAGGGCTGGGATTGGGGCACAGGGTATGTGTCCTGGGCCTGACTTCAGAGAGAAGAGGGCTGGGAATAGGGTTCAGAAGGGAGAGTCATCTTGTATTTTATCAAAAAGATCCAAGAGAACCAACAAACCACAAATTTCCCAGTAGTATCAGCCACTTCCAACTTTCGACAGGGAGCAATGAGCCCTCTAATAACAGTGCATCTCACTGAGTGCTAATATGTGGCCTTAATTCTTCTAATGCCCCTACGATGTCAATGTTGTGATGCCCATTTTACAGGTGAAACAATGGAGGTTCAGCAAGTCTCTCTCTGCGCCCCTCCCTCCTGTGTGCATATTTGTACTAATTCTGTGGGAAAAAAGATGCCTTCTCATTTCTCTCTGAGGAGCAGGAAGTTGTCATGATCACTCCTTAGAGGAGGGACCCCATAATGGATGGTAATTTAACTCCATCCTCCAGGAAAGGCAGGTCAGGGTATGGGGGTACCCTTGGGTCTTGGTAGCCTGAGGGGGTCTTGGGTCACAACACAGCCTTGGACTGTGAGGTCCAAGCCCCTCAGGATGAGAAGACAGGGAGAGATGGTTGGCTGCAGAAACCATGAGCTGGTGACCACCATCCCCACCACTCTGATCATGCACTTGCGATATTAATAAAAATAATTTATGTCATGTGACTGCTTTTTAACTAGCTGCTTTCAAGACTTAAGACCAGGATTATAAAAAGCATGCATTTATAAATTATTAGCCCAGAGCTCATAAGCACATATACTTTGGGGAACACTTTGGTAGCACTTTAAATTAATTTATTGTCATTCATTCCAGCTGTCTATGATGTAAACCTTCAGCTATAAATTTGTACCATCATCTGACACACCATTAACTAAGGTGCTGCCCAAGCCAGAGCACATAATAAAACATTCGAGTACAATTTCTGTAGGGACAAATGTCTCCCTTCTCCTCCCTCTCCTTTCTTCTCTCCCCTCCCCTCCCCTCCTTTCTCCTCTCTTCTGCCTCCCCCTTCTCTTCTAATGACAAGCAAGATGGAAGGAAGGCAGGTATTTGAGAGTTGTATTGGCAAAGGAGTCAGCATGGGTGAGAGCCACTCTTCCCTGTGGCCCTCCACAGAATGGGATTTTATCCTATTATACAGATGGGGGATCAGAGGTTCAGAGAGGGCATGGACTTGTCTAAGGTCACACAGCCAGCTGAAATCATGATGCCTATCCTACCCTAATTCCTTGCTGCTTGGCAGGCTGAGTCTATCCTCCTGAGAACTTTGGCTTGGCCATGAGTGACACCCCAGAGCTCGGAAGGAAGCTTGGAATAGGGAATGAGGCTTCTTTGAGGGGAGTTTCTGGAGGTGTAATCAGAAAGGAATTTGGAGGAATGCTGGGCAAAGGGAAGAAAAGTTTAGAGAGGGACTTATTCCATGACCACTACTTTTAAACATCAGAAAGGCAGAGTGGCCAGGTTGTGGGACTGAGGGGGACAGGGCTGAAGCATCAGAAAACAGTCCCAGAGGGAACAATTTGGAATCTCATGAGGAGGTATTGGATGATAGCCGAGTTGGCAGAGGCTGGAGAGAGTCCTCCTCAGTGGACGCATGCAACTGAAGGGCTTTTGGCAATGTGTAGGTGGAATTGTGTATCAGTTTCCCATAGCTGCTGTAACATACAAAACATGCCACCTGAAGCTACATAAATTGATTGTCTTACAGTTATAGCTGTTGGAACTACAATATGGGCCTCTTGGATTAAGATCAAGGTGTTGGCATGGCTACATTCCTTCTGGAGGCTCTAGGAAAGTCTGAATCTTGGCCTTTTCCAGCTTCTGGAAGCTGCCTGTGTTCCTTGACTCATGGTCCCTCTTTTAACCTTCAAGGCCAGCAGTGTCAGACTGAGCCCTCCCTTGCTATCATCTGAATTTTTATCTTCTACCTCCCTCTTCCACTTTATGTGCCCTGTGATGACATTGGGTCCCCTGGATAATCCAGGACCCCCTCCCATCTCAAGTTCAGCCTATTAGCATTCTCAAGTCCCTCTCTGACCTTGAGACCCCTTTCCCTGTAAACTAGCATACCCCCAGGCTCCAGGCTGGATGTGTCCATCTTTGGGGACTATTATCCTGTTTCCCACAAATGAGGAGTAACGCCTGTGAGATGGGGCATCAGAGGTTCAGAGAGGGCACGGACAGAAATCCTGCAGTCTGGAACTGGAGGAGACTTTGTTCCAATAACTTAAGCAAGAGGATGTACAAAGAATAAGAAGGAGATAGTAGAAGAGGAAGAGGCTGCCAGCTTGGGGGCAGAGCAGAAGCAGAGGAAACTGCAGCAGAAGTAGAAATAGTGGGGGAAAGGAGGATGGACAACGCACCAAACCTCACACCAGATGGCTTCAGCCCTGCTCTTGGCGAGGTCTGTGCAGGCAACAGGAGGCCTGAGCTCACAGGCCCTGCCTCAGACCAGCTGTGTAACCTTCGGCCTGTCTGCAGCTCTCTCCTGCTGGCTTCTTCAATTTCTCCACTTGTGAAAGGAGGTCTGTTGGCCCTTTGCCTCTGACTTTGATAGTTCTCCAAATCTGAGTGGGCCACACTGAGGGAGGCTTGCAGGGGGCGCCATACTCTGGCCAGATCAGAATGGCGGGAATGTTTCAGAAGTGCCCCCTGGCCAGTGGAGGCAGCGCCCTTCCCCAGAGGCCCACTAGCCATCACTGCTACATGACAGGTGTTATGGTTTGAAAGTGAGGTGTCCCCTAAAATCTCATGTGTGACAATGCAGTAAGGTTAAGGCAAAATGATTAGGTTATAAAAGCCTTAACCCAATCAGTGAGTCAATCCCCTGAGAGGAATTAACTGGCACCTGTAGGCTGGTAGGGTGTGGCAGGAAGAGGTGGGTCGTTGAGACCAGGTCTTTGGAGTATGTATTTTGCATCTGGTGTGGAGTCCTGCTCTCTGCTCCCTGGAGCCATGCCTTCCTCCAAGATGTCCTACCTCACCTCAAGTCCCAAGGAATGGAGTTGGACTTCCATGGACTAAGACCTCTGAAACCTCTGAGCCCCCAAATAAACTTTTCCTCCTAAAATTCCTCCTGTTGGGTCCTTGAGTCACAGCAACAAAACAACTAACTAAAATAACAGGAAAACTACAGTGCCCAGAAGGCCCCTAGACTCTGGAGGCCCTATTTGGGAAGTTGTGACTAGATGCCCATGCCCCAAACTGCAAGGGGCAGTGAGTTTAGCCCCCTCTACCTGATAGAAGGGACAATCATCCCCATTCACTGCTTGATCTCCTTCCTCCTCCCCAGGAGTCCTAACTATGCTGGGAAACATGGCAGCTTGGAAAGTAGCCCGGAAGAGCTGCATGTCTCCTACTCACAGTCCTGGTATCTTTCTCTCATATTCTTAAGGTGAGGGTTATGCTCTCAAAGAACTCATCCACCGACCTGTCTCATTTCTCTCAAATCTTATGGATGAGATGCTTGGATAGTAATAGTACTTGATATTGGAAGATAGTATGACATCACACTGAAGGGGCCTAGAGAATCCTGATGGGCCAGGACCCAGAAACAGCTTGGTGGGATAGGAGCTGCAGGACCAAGGCAGGGGACAGGAGTGGCAGTACATATGTAGTGAGGGAGTGCAGTGTGCAGGTCAGTGTGGGTGTCAGGAGTGTGACAGTAGGGTGTCACATAGGGTGTCACTGCTCAGTGGCACAGTGTGGAGCATAGAACAGAAAATCAGTGTTGGGGGAGGCCTTCCCACTGGGGCTGCTCCTGGGTGTGTCATGTCTACCTTTCCCCTCATGACACCTGTCAAGGTCTGAGTAGACCCTGGATTCATCTGGATTTGTGGCTCCTCCTTTTGTGACTGGGTCTTTCAGGATGGTGCTATAGTCACCCTGCATGTCCCACTGACTAGAGGGGGTCTGCAGAGGCCACAGAGGTGGCAATGTCCCTGAGACAAGAACTCCTTCCGTTGACCTCTGGGGCTCAAGGAGCCACCCCTACTGGCTTACCTAGAAAGTGCTGAGTCAGGTGTGTTGACATGAATGAATGTGTCAGGTACAGGGAGAACGAGTGGATGCTCAGCTAGGACTCACATGTCCGGCAGAATGGCACAGCATGGTTGGTGTCCTTGTCCATGGGATATGGAGGTGAAGGCTGCCCACCCTCTGGCCTCCAGGGGCTCACTGTGACTTTGCCTTGCACTGCTACCCAGGCATCTGAGGGAGGTGGGCTTGGGATTGGGACAGGAGTGCCTGTGGCCTGTGGCCTCAGAGCTCAGCCTGGGAATCCGCGGCACCCCCTCTGCACTGGTACTTGCGTCTCCTCTTATCTCCAGCCAGACCTTGAAGAGCCAAGAACCAGTTCTATTAATCAATTATCTTCTGCCTGAGCTGAGAGCAGGGCTGCCTGGCCAGATAAAGCCCTGGGGGAGGTAAGGGGGGCAGGAGACAGGACTCTGGAGGGGAGCTTACCCCTCATCCTGAGCAGGCGGCCCATGATGAGTGTGCGTTGCCACACTCACACCAGTGTGCACATCTTTGAACACAATCACATCTCCCCTGCACAGTCCCTCCTATCTGCATCCTTGAGTGCATGTGAACCTACTCCTACAACTTGACCTCTCTGGCAGCACTTCCTGGCTTGCAACCCCCATACCTACACAGTGACATGCACCCAGTGGTGGCACAGCCCCTCCCAACATCTGCCAACAGGATCTGCTTTCCCCTGCCCGTCTCCCTGCACACACCTGGTTCACACCTTGACAACTGCACACCTCCACAACCTCTGTGCCTGGGGTCTCACCAGCACCCAGGCTGAGGTTCTTCTCATATTCTCCAACACGGGAGTGGTGCCAGCACAGTTGGCCTTATGATGTTTCTGAGGATATGTAGACCATTTTCTGGAGCCGGTTGGTTTGGTCTGAAATTTTGGCTGTGAAATCAGGAGACTTGGATCCCAGTCCCTGACCATATGAGTCCCATTCCTGTTTCAGACTCAGTTTCCTCATCTTTCGGATGGGAATAATGCTAAGCCCAGGGGGTGTTCCCAGGATTCCATCCTACACTATCAGGGACACGAGGGTGCGTTGTGGACAGAAGGTCTATTGGTATCGTTGTTCTGCTGTCTGCCACTGTTGTTTGTTGGCCGGGGTCCTTTGGAATATTGGGAAGCCCTACCCAAAGTGCTTGTGATCAGGAAACCAAGGCCACATTTGACTCCCCTTATTCCTGCCCCAAGTCACTCAAGGCTGCTCTGCAACAACCTGCCCTGCCAGGCCTGACCGCATCCTAATCCACACCAGGACTCCCTCCTGCAAAGCTCTGGGGACCTTGGGTGCAAAGTGGGTTTCTTTTTCATTTTCTTCCCACCCTCCCACCAGATTCACCTGCCAAGCAGCAGGATGGGTGGTACGAGGGTGACATCACACTGAAGGGGCCAAGAGAATCCTGATGGGCCAGGACCCAGAAACAGCTTGGTGGGATAGAAGTGGCAGGACCAAGGCAGGGGACAGGAGTGGCAGTGCATATGTAGTGGGGGCGTGCAGCGTGCAGGTCAGTGTGGGTGTCAGGAGTGTGACCGTAGGGTGTCACATGGGATGTGGGAGTTCTGGAGGGAGTCAGGGAGGGGTGTGTGTGTGTGATGTAGGTCTGTGTAAACAGGGATGAGGCCTGTGTGGCTGTGTGGACATGTGGGTATGTGTGCATCTATGCCATCTGGGAGGTGAAGACTGTGTATGTAATTGTAACTGACATTTTGGTGTCTGAGAGTGGCTATATAGCAAGTGTGCCTGACCTTGTGAGCGTGGTGTGCATGTGTCAGGGTGACACTTCTGCAGTGCCTAGGAATCTGAGGGCAGAGGCTGTGTGCGTGGTGTGCACGTGTGTGCTTGTGTTGTGTTGTGTGTGTATTTTGTGCGGCCTGACTGCTGCGGGTGAGCGTGTGGTGTTTGTGTGTGTGTACTTTATGCGGCAGGCCTGCAGTGTGGGCGTGGGCTTCTTCATGGGGGTATTGTGAGTGCAGGGTGCAGCGTGAGGTGGGAGGGGTGCGGGCTGCCGGCCAGGCGCTCCCCCACTCCCCCTGCTCAGTGGCTGGGCTGACAGCCCGGCGGAGAAGAAAACTAGACGTCAGGGAAATCAGTCAGAGACAAATCGATTCCCTTTAGAGGTGAGAAAAAGCAGATGCTGCGGCTGCTGGTGGCCTGTTAGGCTCTGAGCCACTTCCCTTCCAGCCCTCCCCCACTCCTCACGCTGCCAACGCCCCCTGCCTTTCTTAGGGGCCCTGCTGCGGGCTCAGCCTGGCAGCCTCTCAGGCCACCGTGGGCATGGAGCGCCATGCGGGTATGTGTGTACGCATGTGCGTGTGTGTGTGTGACGGGGGAGACAGACCTAGTCATGGCCTCAACCCATGGCAGAGTGTCTCCCCGCACCCCATAGGCTTCAGAGACAGTTGGTCACTGACTTGCCCAAGGACCCCCAGGGAGCTAGCTGGAGGCAGGCTGGACCAGGAACATGAAAAGTCACCTCAGGCACCAGCAGCTTAGTTCCTTCCTGTAGCCTGGTGAGAGCGTCTGTTCCCAAATCCTGCTCTCTGTCAAGCTGGCTCAGGTCAGCCAGGCTCAAGTGTGAGCCAAGACAGACTTGTGGCCTCACCCTGTGGTGTGGTGATGGTGATGGGCCTCAGTTGCCAGCAGAGCTGCCACTGTGGGGAGGGCATCCGATCCCCTGACTGGGTCTCACTGACCCCTCAGCTGTCAGATGACCACACCCCACTCCAGGCCTTGTCCTCTGCATCCCCTTTTCCATTGGACTCCAATGTCCAAAACAGATCACGAAACCATAGCTCAGCTTGTGATTGTACAAGGGTAGGTGTCTTCCCTGTGTTCAGGGCTCTGCCCCAGCATTGCCAAGTTCTCATGGAAGCCAGCATCCATAGCCAACCAGACAGCAGCCACAGGCCACTGGTTCTGGGCTAGCCCCTGTCTTCTGGGAGCCCTGCACCTAGTTGGGGAGACACGTCAGAATTCTGCTAGGACTGAGAAGTGCAGGTGGAAGTGTTTAGGAAGGTTCCTCACAGCTGACCTGGCCTCCTCCGTACCCGTACTTCTAGGCCCCCATCTCCTCTCTGGGAACCTGCAGCTCCTAGCTTTGACTAAGCTGCTCCTTCTGCAGGACTGCCTCCCACATTTCTGAGGGCCTCTTCAGCTCCTCTCAGGGAACTGTCCCTGAATTCTGGGACTGCCATCACTTCTCTTCCACTTCCTGCCCTGCATAGGACCAGTGGCTCCATCTTTGTCCTTTAAAGGCTTCTAGGCTTTGTCTGGCATGGCTGCCCTGCTATCTTGGTGTGAAATATCTGAGGCTGGAGTTGCTTATTTGAGCAGATGGAAGAAGTGGCTGTTCCAGGGACTTGATGTCTACCATGCCCATTCAACAGAGACTCCTCCACCCTCCGCTCTGCCTATGAAGACCCTTGAGACCCTGCCCTCAGCTCTCCACACGCAGGCACATTCTGACATGTCTCCACTTGCCTAAGCTGGTCATGCTCTGGAATCTGGAATTTATACCAGAAAACCTGTGCTTCCAGTTCTGGCTGTGTGTCCTGAGATAGGCAATAAACTTCTCTGGACCTTGTTTCCTCCCCTGCTAAAAGATGAGGATCCAGGCTTTGCTCACCGCAGAGGAACTCAGAGCCGGCAATGGCAATAAGAACTGTTGGGAGTACCAGCTGTGTTATGGTTACTGGTGGTCAGGGGGCTGGCTCATGAAACCCTTTCCAACCCCTGCCTCTGTCCTGGATTCCCAGTGTCCAGCCAGATGGGAAAGGCCCAAGGATCGATTTACAAACATAGCTTGAACCAACTTTGGACCAAGCCCTGTTTTGGGCAGACAGCATTTGGTGCAGTGCCTGGCCCATGAAATGATTCCTGAGAGAAGGACTGGATGGCGCATGGGTGTGGACACTGCTGCATATCCCCTGCCCCCAGGGAGCTTACAGTCTCACTGGGACCTTTGGGATAGGACAGGAGAGTGGGCTCTGACTCCAGCTCTGCTTCTGACCTACTCCTGGCCTTCCTGTTTATCCCTCAATAAAATCGAGCACTGGAGCTCTGTGACCTTGAAGACCATTTCCTGCTGTGATATTAATACCACCACTAATAATAACAGTAGCAGTGGAGGCAGGAGCAGGCATCCTAATATTAGCTGCACCTGTCAGGGCCCTTCCATATGCGATGATGTCAGTCCTCCAGAGCCCTCCCTGCTCCCTGAGCTGCATTCATCTCAGGGACAGACCTGATGCTCAGCTGCTTGACCAGGGTCCCAGAGCTGGCAGAACTGAAGGCTATTTTGGTTGGGCTCTGAAGATGGCAAGGAATAGAAGTGTTTAGCTGAACTCAAGGAATGGAGGGTTGAATTAAAAAAAAAAAAAATCCCATTGTGGGAACCTGGATGAATTAAACCAGTATGTTTCAGACAGAGCTGGAGTATGGTGTGGAACTTTTGGGAACCAGGGAGCACCGGGTGCATCAGCAAAAAAAATTTAGTTCACACCTTACCTTAACGCTGTGTATAGTAGCCACATCCCCTGCCTCCGTGTTTGGTTCAGTTCCATGCAAACTGCTACATTTCCTTCTTCCTCTCCGTGTGCCTGGCCTGTACCTTAACCCCTGCTCCTCAAAGATGTGGCTTCCTTATGGTCCCAATCTTCCTCTTGCCTTCTCTCCAGATCTCTCCAGATCTCTCCTGTTGCCCGCCCAATTCACTGTACACCGAAACGACTGCACAGTCATCTTTTCACCTCGCCCCGCCGGTTCTCATACTGCCTCTGGATTGGCTGCCCGATAGCCAGGCTCACCCTCATCCAATCAGCTGTGGCGGGCGTGGAATCTCCTCCAACCAGTGGATCCCAAACCTAGCCTCAAGACTCTCACGCTTAAAACAGCTGCTGGGGACCCTGAGGAATCTGGATTACAGGGCTGTATCTCTCGATATTTATTATATTGGAAACAGAAATAGAAATTACAAAATATTTATCAATTCTTTAAGAATACCAAACACATGCCATTCCACTGACATAGATAATATATTTTTCATAAAATAACTATTTCCTAAAACGTTGAAACTTAGAAGAGCGGCATCACTAGGTTTGTGCGAATTTCTTTAGTGATTCACTTAAAAGGAGACAGCTGGGTTCTCATGCTTGCTTCTGCATGCAATCTGTTGAGCTGTCGCTTGTAGAATCCTCTACAAGGTGCCGCAGTACGCTTGCTAAAGAGAGCGAAACAGGTAAATGACGCCTCCAACTTCACAGAGCACATGAAAGAACCACTGTCTTAGATGGTGCCTGATGTCCCTGCAGGGCCTCTTGGTTGTGCCATTGCCTGCCTCAAATAGCAGAGGAACCCAGAAAACAGCTGGAGACAAGGCCTGGGTTCCAGAGCTCAGCAATCCAGGCTTGGAGCTGGGAGCTGGATTTGTGACAAGTGGGGCTGGGAGCAACTTCCTGGAGGACATGTAAGGTGAAGGAAGCTGTGAGAGATGAGCATATTTAGGGAGGCAGAAGAGGAGAGGGGAAGTTCTCTAGGCAGAAGGAAGTGATTGGGCACATATTCAAAGTGGGAAGGGAAGGCATCAGGCCTAGACTGGCTGAGACCTTTAGGACCTCAAGCGCTCATAGTCCCACCCTGCATAACTCAAAGTAAAGTTGATTTTCCACAGTGACACTAAGCTTCCTTGTGTGTTGGAGTTAATATAGTGTTCTTCTAGTTTCTGGATTGCAAAATTGTGGATAAGTGTGCAGAAGCTAAACTCATTCCATTTCTTTGTGCCATGCTGTGTTACTGCCCAAGCAGGGCTTGCTCTATGCCTTGGGTCATATGTGGGCACTCATGGTGAATGAAGGGCAGGTGGGGGTGAGAGGCCTGTCAGCACTCCTAGAGCACCCATGACTCAGGGTCACGTTAAGGGAGGGTCTGAGCAGCCTGGCTTGAATTGTCCTCTCAGAGATGAGGGAATAGAAGCCCTTGCCCATTCTGAACACCTCAAATCTGATCAGGAATTATGTAAGCACTGCCTTCCCCACAGCCTTGGATCTTATCATGTCCTTGGAGGGCATAGATCTTGGCATTGGATTAAGGTTGCTCGGAAGGGGCAACCCTCACCCTACCACAGAGCTAGAAAACCAGGGTTGGATCAGGGGTGGCGGTTGCAGCTTAGAGGTGTGTGAAGGTCTGTAGAAACACCGACTTCTGAACCCCACCTCTTCCATTTACTCTGTGCCCCAGTTTCCTGTAAATCAGGAATGATGACTCGCAGTTCCTATGTTTGTGTGTGGTCAAGGCAGCATGAGACAAGGATAACGAATCAGGTACACAAAATGAGGCCCAGGCTCATTTCATTGTTCCTGTTCCCTGCTAGAGATCAAGTCCTGGGTCACAGGAACTGCTCAACAATACCTGTCCGATGAAAGAATGAAAAAAATGAGGACATCCGTGATTCCAGGTATGGCAGTCCCTTTCCTAGGCAAGGGTGGGTCCAATTACCTTGTTTTACAGTTGGACAAAGATCCAGAGAGAGGAAAGGACATGTTTAAGGTCACATGGCTAGTTGGTGCTTGAACTCAATCCTGAACCAAGGCTCTGCTGCCATCAGCCATGGGATGAACAGTGAGTAAGACCTGGTATGTGTCTGGGGCAGGGGTTGGACCTTCCTCTGGGTATATGTGTGTGTGTGCACATGTGTTTGAGAAGCCAGGGGACTCTGTTCTTCCTAGTGCTTTTTCTCCTTGTTGGAATGATTGGAGCAGGTGGGTGGCCTGCTTGGCCCTCTGGATACCTTGTCCGCTTATTGGGATTTCTGTGCAGCCTCCCCCATAGGGAGGTGGCATCTTCCAGACCAGATCCCCCACTGTGGTGAAGCCATTGTGGTTTCACAGGGACTTTTATAAGATTGCAGGCTGGGGATGAGAGCAGAAGATTTACTGAGATGGGCGTAGGGGATCATGTCATGCCTCTTTTGAACCCTAGAACTGGAAGAGACCTTTCCTTCTCTCTCTTGCTGAGACCTCTCCCAGGCCAAGTGACCGTATCCTGACTGTGGGCTTGTTTCGCAAAGGCTACTGGAAGCCAATTCTGTTTTTTTCCAAGAGTGACTCAAAGCACGAATTGTGGAGCCACGGCTGCAGGTGCAATTGGGAGTTGGCTAGAAATGCAATGTCTCAGACCATTCAGGTACCCTCTTCTCCAAGTCAAAATCCTTGCCATCTGTGCATTATAAGCCATTTTCTGTTGCCTACAAAAGATGCATCAGAAAAGATGACATTTAGTGGGCTCATGGTTAAAAGGGGCTGAGTGTTTCCTGATGGGACTTACAAACCTTTCTAAGCTCTTCACTTGCCTATCACCTGTCCATCCATCCCTCCACCCACCTACCCACCGCCCACTCTGTTTCACTCAGGAGACAAGGAGTTATACCTAGAAGTTGAAATAGGAAATAGGGGGCCCCTGACCCTTCTGGCTTACCACAAGGTGCCACTGTGTGGCAGAGGGCATGGCCTTCTTCCTCCTTGTTTATCCAGGTGTGCCAGTGGTTTTTAGGCCAGTTGCTTGCATGCATCTGATTGTGTCACTGGTGTGTCAGCCTAAAGAAACCACCCCAATGCGGTGTGTCCAAGGGAGAAGGTGGAGGGAATAGCATGTCCTTGACATCTGTAACGTGCCAGGTTCTCAAGTTTTATGGCATGTTGCCCCCCTAACTTCCATTCATAGTGGGCGTTATTATCATTCTACAGATGAGGAAACTGAGACTCCATGAGAACAAAGCTGAGAAGTCTGAAAAGGGCAGAGCTGAGAGTTGAAGTAAAGCCACTTCCTCCCGACCCAGGGGCTCTGCCCTTGCTCTGTTCCATGCTGCCTTCTTCTCAGTGGACCTGGGGATTGACAGCTAGAAGTTAAAGGAGGTACTTCTAATTACTTCTATGTACCAATGCAGCTTAGAGATTGACATGCTGCCTGAGAGGTGGTGAGCTCCCTGTCACTAAAGCTATCCATGTAAGCAGAGATTGGGAATCCCCTGTCCTGGTGGGTGTCTGGTCTATCCTCCTGGTCTTTAGTGGGGAGGATATCAGACTCAACAGTGGAGAGCAAGAAGCCAAGGGCACAAGCAGAGGACACCTGGGTGGGCTTTAACTGGTCATGACTCCCTTCAGCCTCTTGGGCCCTTCCACGAGGGAGGGGTCCCTATTATGTGCCCCTACGAGGTTGCTGGGCCACCTATGGCAACTGTGGTGGTTTAAAACATGGCTGCTCCTTGAATCTGAGCAGATCAGTGAATTCTTCACCCCACAGAATATGACAAAAGAGACCCCAAGACAATAAACATGGAACCACTTCCATTTTGCTCACTAGGGCATTTGCTTTTGGAGTCCTGAGCCATCACCTAAGTGGGAAGAATCATTCTCCATAGGCTGCCATACTGCGAAGAAGCTCAAGTTGCACAGAAAGGCCATGACAAGGCCTTGCTGATGATAGTCCCTGTTGAGTTCTGCCATGTGGCCTCCCCCGCTGTTTGAGTTTTCCTAGCTGGTGTCTGGCCTCCATGGGGCAGAGCCACAGCATCTCTGCCATGCTCTGCCTGAACTCTGCCTGGCAGATTCTGGGAGCCTGATACAATTGTTTGGTGATGCTGAGCATTTGGGTGATTTATGAATAGTGATAGGTGACCAGGATGGCTATGCCATCTGGGCAGCACCCACTGTCATCACAGGGTCCTCCATACCCAGCTGCCTGGGCTTGTGCTTGCAGGGAAAGGAACTGCTTTATGGGGAGGCCATGAGACTGGGGGTGCTGCATCACTGCACTTTTGAGCTGCTCAGCTTCCTCTGCCCACACTCTTCTCAGAGATGAACTCCCCAAATCTGGGTTTGCCACAGGTCCTCTCGCATGTGATTGAAACTCCTGGTCCTCACTCTGCGTATTTGTAGCTGTGAGTTTTGGGCAACTTACTGAACTCACATTGCTGTAAGATGTTCTATTATGGGATGATAAGTTGCCACCTGGTTGGGGAGGGGGCTGTCAGCAGAGCAGTGCACAGTAATTGCTTGGAACTGTGGATCCTGTTATTATTATGCCCAAAGTCACCTGGTACCATCTCTCTGTGCACATGTCTTCACAGTTTACAAAGTATTCTCTAGTCTTCCCAGTATCCCTGTGGATTAGTCAGTGTCATTCCATGGAACAGGCGAGGAAGCTGCAGTGCTGGGGACATGGCCCTGTGTCCAAGGGCTCAGATTAGGACCCTGAGCTTGGAGCAATTTCTTCTCACATGCAGCCTCTTTTTGGATCCCCATGGATCCTGCTGACTTGTCTGATATGGCCTTTCTTCTGTCATCTCCTGACTCTGAACTTCTGGAATCAGTGTGTGTGGCTTTGGATCACTTCCTTCCCTTCTTGGGCCTCAGTTTCCCCATCTGTAAGATGAAGGATTTGTGTCAGCTGATGTTGAAGGGCCTTTTCAGCTCTAAGATGCTCAGGTTGATTTCTGTGTCCCAGAGTGACTTGTCTTCAGAACACCTACTGCTCCTCTCCGAGCTGACTCTGCGCTGACTCTGACCTCGCTGGCAGCTATCTAGGAGGGCCCCATGCTTCCAAATCTGGGCAGAAAGGCCAATATTTGAGGAGGAAAGGGCACTATACAGGAGTTGAAAGGCCAGACAGGAGGCTGGAGCAGTCACGCACAGCTTGGCCTCACTTTTTGTCTCAGGTTGGTTCCAACAATGTGGCAGGGTGATGAGCCCCTTTCACCTTTGGTCCCAGTGGCTGCTCTGGCAGCAATGGGCTCTTTTGCATCCTGACTTTTGTGGTTCAGCCGCTGCTGCTTCTACTCATGACTTGCGTGACTGATCAGGTTTCTCTTTTGCACTTGCCACCAGAAAGCTTAATTCTGAAATTTTGACAGTTTGAAACAGCATCAAGGACTGTGTAGTTTTTGTTTTGGAGTTAGTCATGTTTCTGGCTCATTTAATATCCCTTCTCTTGTTTTCTTCCTATGTCCCTTTCCATTTCTAATTTATTCTTTTTTGTGATACTTTATGTATCCGTATAAATCCCTTATAGATTTGTATATGCTCCAAGTTATTTTTGGAGGCAGGGGACAAGGTGAATTAGGTACAGGTGTACACACCAAGTACCTCAGCACACAGTACTCCCAATTAGAAATTGAAGAGTGCTGGTGCTAGGCCCACTCTTGACCACAGAGGCCCGTCTCACCCCAGACTCTGCCACACAGACCCCTGTTAGGCTGGGGTGTGTTTTGTGGGCTATGGCCTGATGGCTCTTGCAGTGTGTGGCCATCCCCTGACAAGAAGGGGAGTGGCTCATAGCCTTCTTCCCAAGGTTCTGTCCTCACCATGCCACTGCTGGCCCCTTGACTGGCTTTGCCTCTGTGGTTCCCAAACCCTGGCTTGTCTCCCTTCTGTGCTGATGCTTATTAATGCTCCTGAGAAACTGGATCAGCTCTCTTCTCAGCTAAGACTTGACCTTGTCCTCTGGATGCAGTCTGATTCCAGTTGCCATAGGCAACAACACTTGGCCATGCAGGCGGGCCCACTGGTTTTTCTCTGGCCCAGGCCTGGTGGCTGACCTCCAGCCCTGAGGACTGGTCTGGACAGCTCCAGTCAGGAGCAGGGCTGGGAGCTAGCATAGAGCAGGGGCAGTGTTAAGCTGTAAGCAAGGAAGCACAGTTATAATACAACAGGGGTAATGCTGTGTCTTCATTTGGTCTCTGAAGATACATATTTACTCCCTGTGGGTATTATGAGCACCGTCTGACAAATGGAGAAACATCACAGGATGATGTGCTTTGCCCAAGGTCACAGGGTCAAAGGACAAGAGAGCTTTTGCCTTAGCTTCATGCTGGGTTCCCTCTATCACACCTTCCATCACAGAAGATGGACAGGGAGGTTTCCAGGCACTTCCTGGCAAGGAGGTCATTTGAGGGTTGCAATCTTCTGCAACCACATGCCCAGAGAGTACCACCAACTCAGTGTCACCAAGAGATTGCTAGGTTCCCTCGTTCTCCTCTGCTAAGCACAGTTTGAGAAGGAGACTCAGTGGCATGCTCAGATTCTCTGCCTGTTGCATGGAGAGAAGTGAAAGTGAGAAAAGATTCTGGGGGTGGGGACAGTGAACCTCCTAACTTAGGGACGCTTGTTTTGGGGGCCTCTGCTTGAATTCAGAGCCGGGCCCACTGATGGAGTGATGCTGCTCTGCATGTTTTCCCTAGAGCTGAGCCCTCTGTCCTTCCCACGGGGCCATGGTCTTCAGAGCAACTCACTTTGGAGGTGGTGGCGGGAGAATTATAAGAATACCCATCCTAGCCTGAGCATCAAGACAGCTGGTGTTGGTCCCTCTTTGAGTGGCCTCAAACACGTCCCTTGACTCTGGGGGCCAGAGTTTTCTCATCTGTTGAATGGGACCCCAAGTCCCTGCACACCTCTCTTGTGGTTGTGTGGTGATAACCAGAATCTATTTGTTCTAAAATATTTCCCCATCTCTCATCTGAAATGCTGTGCAGAAGCGATTCCCTGGGGAGCTCTGTGTACCTCCTCCCGCTGCTCTCCTTGCTGAAAGCAACAAAACCCCTCCAAAAAAACAAAAGACATCAGTGCATCAGAATTCATGGGGCGGATGGCGGCGTTTGAATTGGAAATCACTGAGGTGGTTTAGTTTCTATTCGGTACAGGAGCTTTGTTCATGCACCAGGAATCTGCTAAGGTTTTGTGTAGCTCCCCAAATATTTATTGAGTGCCTGCTCCTTACTCAGCCTGTGCTCAGTGTCGGAACCGGAGATGTGATAAACCATTCTGTAGGGGAAAGCCTCAACTTCAGAGTCCTGGCTCTGGGTGACCTTGAGCAAGTCTCCTCCCCTCTCTGAGCTTCAATTGTCCTGTGTGTGTCATGGAGCTCATGATGAGAAAATGTGAAGATTTTTATTAGCAGCAACTGAAATACTATGTGTAGTTATTAGGAACAATAAGAAGACAGGGCCCTACTCCTGTGGCAGTCAGGGTTCAGTAAGCAATTAGTTAAGATCTTGGGAGCTGGGGGCGGGGAGGGAAGCCTGCAGAAGACTGTGGCTGAGGGAGCAGGAGAGCTCCTTGAACTGGTAATGACTTCCTAGCAGTGGCAAGCCCCACCCAGGACTGTGGCAGGAAAGTGCACATGGAATTTGGAGAAGCACCTGCTAGGTTTCATCTATGCTCATCTCTTCCTCAGGTACTGCCTCAATTTCTCCTGTTGGCATTTTCAGAAAAGGTACCCTCACCTCTGTATCTTTGGGTGGGGTTCAGGGAAAGCAAGGCCTGCAGTCAGTGGCGATGGTTTAATTCTTTGGAAGGTTTATGATGAGGTGGCTGCAGATGCCTGGTGAGGAGAAAATTCTAGGTAAGAGACAGAGGGTGAGGGAGGGCATGTGCGTGGTCTGGGTGGGGCAGAGTGAGGGCACCATTCAATTACCCAACCCTCCCCTCTTCCATTTGCAGTGCTGAACCTCCATGGACCAGGGTGGGGAGGCAGTATGATTCAGAATTTAAGGGGTAACCAGAAAAGAGGGCGTCTGACTCTCTGGCAGTGTGGGCAAGGCTGAATTGGGAGAGGGGTGGGCTAGGCAGGTGGGAGGTGCAAAAGATATTCAGGAAGCTTGGGAAGTAGAGCAGGTTATGGGGATTAACCTTTAGATCTGCTAGGCTGGACGGAGCACCCAGCAGGTCCCTGATTCTAAATGCCTTTTCTGTTGCCTATTTTCTCCCCTGCCCCTTCAGCTTCAATCTCCACCCGTTTCCACCCTGCCATGTGCACTAGGACTGTGGTCACTATGTAGTGAAGCAAAGAATTCCCTTGTTCACTGGCTTCTGGCTGAGTTCAGCCAGTGCCATGAGTTGCAGTTACTATTTCTGCACAACTCACTGTACTGTAGCCTAGAGCAGCCGCTGTTTGATCCTGTAGATCCCATGGGTCACCAAGTTGGAAGATGCACTGCTAGGATGGCATTCCTCTGCTCCACAGCTCCTGGGACCTCAGGCTAGAAGACTCAGTGGCTGGGATGGACTCAGCTGAAGTTCCCTCACTCACATGTTACAGCTGATGCTTTGGGCCAGGAGCTCAGGCATGAAGCTTGGGAACACCTGTATGTGGCTTCTCCACGTGGTTTCTTGGGCTTCCTTCCAGCATGTTGGCTGCCTTCCAAGACAGCATCCCAGAGACACCAGGTGGAAGATGCATCCCTTTTTATGACCTAACCTTTAAAATCCCAGTGTCACTTCTGCTGTAATCAAAACTATGCCTGGATTCAGGAAGTCTTAATGTCCCATTAGAAAGAGATCGTAGGGGCTGGAGCGGTGGCTCAGCGGTTTCGGCGCTTGCCTGGCAAGCACGAGGACCCGGGTTCAAACCCCAGCACCACGTACACAACTGAGTGTTGGAGCAACTAAGGCCATGTGAAAAACTAAATAAAGTTGTTTCTCTCTTTCTCTGTCTCTCTCACTGTCCCTCTCTCTTTAAAAAAAAAAAAAAAAAAAAAAAAGAAAGAGATCGTAGAATGGGAGATATTGAAGCAGCCATTTGAAAAATGTGATCTGCCAGAGGATCAATTGGCTGGAGGTCAGAAATTGCTGGCTTGCGGTCTCCTGTATGGCAGCTCTAACTCTGCATGGGTTTCAGAAACCATTCCTTCACCTTTCATTTTGAGCCCTCAGAGT
>PVKS010000104.1:0-12022 GCA_004027875.1 Aplodontia rufa
CCTCATGTTCCCAACAATTTAGGGTGTGTCTTTAAAGGGAATTGTGGGGACCCTAGTCTCTACCTCTCTTTTTGCTATCTGGTCATGAGGCTAGCAGCTTGCTTGTGACACAGTCCCTGCCATTGTCATCTGACACCCTCACCAGAGGCCCAAAGCAATGGTTACACTCAATCATGAATCAGAACCACCAAAACCCTGAGTCAAAATAAACCTTTTTTCTTTTAGGTGAATTATCTCAAGGCATTTTGCAATAATGCTAAAAAGCTCACTCACTTTCCAAGGGATTCTGAGAAATACTTAGCACAAACTCAAAAATTCAGGAGGGCTTAGAATGATGTGCTCCAAACCCTGAAAGAAAATGACTATCAACCAAGATCACTATATTCAGCAATGCTATCCTTCAAAATTAAAATGTAAATAAGAACCTTCCAAGAGCAGAAACTCAAAGAATCCATGACTACTAAACAGGCACTACAGAATTTAAACACTCCACACAGAATAAATTTAAAAAAAAAACCACAGAGCTCACAAATGCACAAATCTCATTAGCTAAGCAAAAGAGAGACAGGACCAAATTAAACCTTAGAAATAAATCAAAATGGCAACAATAAACATCACTCTGTAATAACATTGAATGTAAATTATCTCAACTCTCCAATTAAAAGACATAAACTGGCAGAATGGATTAAAAAACAAGACCCAATTATATGTTGTTTGCAAGGGATTCAGCTTACAGGCAAAGACAGCCACAGGCTGAAAGTGAAAGGATGGAAGTTGAAATACCATGTTAATGAGCCTGAAAACAAGCAGGAGTAGCTACTTTCATATAAAACAAAGTAGAAGTCAAGATAACATTAATCAGAAGAGACAAAGAAGTTCACTTCATACTGGTAAAGAAAGCAATTCAACAAAAAGATACAAAATAGTAAATATTCATGCCCCAAAGATTGGAAAATCTGATTACATACAACATACATTTCTTGATTAAAGACTCAGAAAGACCCCAGTACAATAATACTGGGTAATTTCAACACACTTCTCTTACGAATAGATATGTCATCCGGAAATAAGCTCAGTAAAGACTCTTCAGACCTTAAAAAAAAGTAATATAAACCAAAGGGCTTAATGGACATTTATAGATTTTTTCATACAAAAACAGCTGAACATAATTTCTTCTCAATGGCTCCTGGAACCTTCTCCAAAATAGACCATATTTTAGGTCATACACAACTCTCAGCAAATAAAAAAAAAAAGATATAATACCTTGTGTATCCAGAACTCACCAAAAACCCCAATAGAAACTATATAAACCACATGGAGATTAAGAATTACACTTTTGAATATGAATAGGGGATAAAAGAAATCAGGGGAGAAATTTTAAAATTCTTAGAATCAAAGAATAATGATAGTTCAATATACTAGAACCTCTGGAACACATGAAGGCAGTTTATAGCTTAGTTATGAGTGTTTACATAAGAAAGTAAGATACCAAATGAACAACCTAACGACACATCTCAAGGCCCTTGAAAAACAAGAACCCACTCTAAAACCAGTAGAAAGAAGGAAATAATTAAGATCAGAACTGAAATCAATGCAATAGAGAATTAAAAAACATGCAAAGGATCAGTGAAATAAAGAGTTGGTTCCTTGAAAAGATAAGCAAGATTAACAAACCCTTAGCCAAATAATAAAAAAAAGAAAGAAGACCCAGATAAAAAAAATTAGAGATGAAAAAGGAGAAATCACCACAGACATCACAGAAATCCAGAGGATCATTAGGGACTATTTTGAAAACATATACTTCAATAAATTGGAAAGTCTAAAGGAAATGGATATATTTCTAGACACATATGACTGGCCAAAACTGAATCAAGATGACATAGAAAACCTTAAAAATAAGTAACTAGCAGTAGGATAGGAACAGCAATTAAAAAAAAAAAAAAACTTTCAACAAAAGGTTGAAAAATGGAGAAATCACCAGAGATCACAGAAATCCTGAGGACTACTTGAAAACTTATAAATTGGAGTATAAGAAATGGATACATTTCTAGACACAATCTACCAAAAGTGAATCAAGAGAACATAGAAAACCTAAACAGACCAATAACTAGGAATGAAACAGAAGCAGTAATAAAAAACCCTTCCAACAAAGAAAAGCTCAGGACCAGATGGATTCTTAATTGAATTCCACCACACCTTGAAATGAGAACTAGTGCTAATGCTCCTCAAATTATTCCATGAAGAGAAAGAGATGGAACACTTACAAATTCATTCTATGAATTCCAGTATCATACTCATACCAAAAACGATGAAGAAACATCAAAGAAATAAAACTACAGTCCATCAAAAAGGGGTTGCAGCAGTGGTTCAGTGGTTGGAGCACTTGCCTGGCATACGTGAGGACCCAGGTTCAAACCCCAGCATCACATACACAACCAAGTGTCTGAGAAACAAAGACCAGATGGGAAAATAAATAAAATTCTCTCTTTCCCTCTCCCTCCTCTTTTTTTAAAAAATTGAAGACTACACAAGAACATGGACAGACCTCCCATGTTCATGGATGGGCAGAATTAATATTGTTAAAATGGCCATCTATCAAAACTAATATACAGATTCAATGCAATCCCTATCAAAATACCAATGACATTCTTCATAAAACTAGACAAAAAAAGTCCTATAATTCTTTTTGAAAAATAAGACCCAGAACACCCAAAGGATTTCAAAGCCAAAAAAAATGCAACTCTGGTCACATCACAATACCTCCAGCTATTTTATCAGAGGTATAGTAACAAAAACTGCATAAAACTCCGTGGTACTGACACAGAAACAGTCACATAGACCAATGGTACAGAAAAGAAGATACAGAGATAAACCCACACATCTACAGTCATCTGATCCTTGACAAAGGTGCCAAAAATATACACTGGAGAAAAGACAGCATTTTAAACAAACACTGGTTATCCACATGTAGAAGAATGAGACTAAACCCATCTCTTACCCTTCACAAATGTCAACTCAAAGTAGAATGATTCCAGAAACTATGAAACTCCTAGAAGAAAATGTTCAAAACTAACATACAGGCACAGGCAATGACTTTCTCAATAGGACCCTTAAATCTCAGGAAATAATGGTAAGAGTTAATAAATGGGAGGCATCAAATTAAAAAGATTCTGCACAGCAAAGGAAACAATGTGAAGAGAGAACAAAAAGGGAGACAATTTTTGCTAGTTACTCTTCTGACAGAGGTTAATATCCAATATATAGAAAGAACTCAAAAAACTTAACACCAAAAAACAATGCAATTTATAAACGGGCAAATGAACTAAACAGACACTTCTCAAATGAAATACAAATGACCAACAAATATATGAAAAACGTCATCATTAGCAATTAGGGAAATCAAAACTACACTGAAATTTCACCTTATTTCTGTCAGAATGGAGCCATCAAGAATACAAACAATAGGGCTGACGCAGTGGCTCAGTGGTTATGGTGCTTGCCTGGCATGCATTAGGATGTGGGTTCAAACCCCAGCAATATGTACACAATAAAGTGTGGGAGCAATCAAAGCCATATGAAAAATTAAGTAAAATTGACTCTTTCTCACTGTCCCTCCCTCTCTTAAAAAAATCCAAATAATAAATTCTGGACAGATAGGATGTGGAGAAAAGGAACACTTTTATACTGTTGGTGGGACTGGAAATCAGTATGCAGGTTCCTCAAAAGATTAGGCAGGGAACTATCACATGACCCAGTTATACTATTTCTCAGTATTTATCCTAAACAATTAAAGTTATCATGCAACAGTAATATATTCACACCCATTTATACCAGCATAACTTAACAGTAGCCAAACTATCGAACCAGCCTAGGTGTCAGTCAGTGGATGAACGGATAAAGAAAATGTGTAATATATACACAATGGAGGCATAAGGAAAAATGAAATTACATAATTTTCAAGAAAATGGATGGAACTTGAGAACCTTAAGTAAAATAAGCCAAACTCAAGTCAAGGGTTGTATTTTTTTTTCTCATGTGCAGAAACTCGAGAGGAAAAAGAAGAGAACTGTGTATGTCAGGGGGAGGGGAATAATATCACGACTATCAAAGGGAGATCAGTAAAGGGACCAGGAGGGCAGGGCAAGGGGAAATACTGAGGAATGATACTGGCCGAATTATTCTATTATACTGTGTGCACGTAAATATGTAACAACAAATCCCCCCTTTATGCATAACTATAATGCTACAACAAAATATGGGAAAAAAGAACAAGTTTTGTGCATCAATAAACAAGAATTCTCATCAGACTCAGAGAAAACAAAGAAATCAATCTTTGTGATCTTGAATTAAGCAAGTTTTCAAAATGACACAAAAGCACCAGTGACAGAATAAATTTAACTTCACCAATATTAAATTTTGAGCTTCAAACAATTCAATCAACACAGCAAAAAAACTCCATATATGATAAAATATTTGCAAATTTTGTCTGATAATGGTCTCATAACCAGAATATACAAAAAACTCTTTAAATTGGAATAATTTCAAACCTTAATTTTAAAATGGTCAAAAAGATCTTAATTGGCTTTCCTCCAAAGAGATGCAATGGAAAATAATATAAAGGGATCCTCCAAATCATGAGCCATTAGTGATCTTGTGAAATGCTCAGAAAAGGCAAATTCATAAAGTGGTTGACCTGGGCCAGTCGGAGAGAGAATGGAAAGTGACTGCTAATGGCACAGGGTGGTAGAAACATTCTGTAAACAGGTAGTGAGAATAATGTACAACTGAATATGGTTATAAAAACTTTCAACTACTGTAGATGCCAAGTACAAAATAATTTTTAAGACATTTATGGGAGACTGGAGCAGTGGCTCAGCAGTTGGTGCACTTGCCTGGCACATGAGGGCCCAGGTTCAAACCCCACCACCACATACACAACTAAGTATCAGAAAAACAAAGGCCAATATAAAAATAACTAAAATTGATTTTCTCTTACAAGATATGGGAATTCTATGGATAATAACCCTGAAGAAATGGCCTTGCCTCCAAACTACCACACTGGGAACCAAGCCTCAAATTGAGGTAATTTTTTTTTTTGGTACCAGGAATTGAACTTAGGGGCACTTAACCACTTGTTAAGTCACTGATGCTGGCTTTGAACTTGGGATCCACCTACCTCAGCATCCTGAGCTGCTGGGATTACAAGTGTGTGCCACCACAAGCATGTGCCACCACTCCCAGCTTCAACATGTTTTTGTTTTTTGAGAGGGACAGTAAGAGAGAAAGGGACAATTTTTATTCAGTTTTTCTTGTGGCCCCTGTTGCTCTGACACTTCATTGTGTACGTGATGCTGAGGTTCAAACTCATGTCCTTGCGCATGCCAGGCAAGCACTATAAACTGCTGAGCCACTTCTCCAGCCCCTCGATGAGCTTTGATATGGACAAACCATAGTGAATATTATAAAACCTAACATAACAGGTGCTTCCTATTAAATGCATCTAAAATAATTTAGACTTGATGGAAAGGCTTTTTAAACATGACCAACGCACATCATCATGAATTTCATGTATTTTCATCCTAAACTTCGCTACTAAATTTTAATTATAAAACGTATTGCAATCTAATATATGTGACTATGTAAACAATTAGTTGCTACTATAGTGCTTACAAGTTACATTTGTTTGGGAACAAAATTAGAATATTAAGGGACAGGAACTGGCAGCTCAAATACTGGGAACTCCCAAGAATCACAAGGTATATAATTTAATACTATCTAAACGTAAGAATTTTTACATAAAGGTGAAAGTAAACATTTGACTTTATCCATAGCTATTTTGTGCACTTGAGCCAAAGACATTAAATGTCTGTATTGGGGTATATATTTAATATTCAATTTAATATTTTTCCTCTACATCTATAGCATCTTACACCCCACCCCGCTTACATCAACAATTACCAATTTGGCTAATAGACTGTGTAGTACAAGTTAATCTCATTCAAGAGGCAGGGCATTAAAAAGTCAGCACCAAAATCATTTCAGATTTATATATAACCAAGAATTATGAGAGCATTACAAATTAAAGAAAAAATTCTGGAAAACACATCCTGGATTCTATTTCCAAGTAAAACTTCATGAAAAGCAGGGAATTGTGTCCAATGTTCTACTCTTGGAATCTAAAACAATGTTTAGCACATAGTAGGCACTCACAACTGTTGAATAATGAGGCAAAATATGAACATCTTTATTAACTTAGCAAAGGAGAAAAACCTTCAAGTCATAACACAAGGAAAATAGGAAGATGTAAAATATTTATTGTAAAAACTGAGTCAATAGAGGTTTACAATGCAAACATTATCTCAGAAGAACATTTCCCTTGGTTCTTAAATTTGCTAGACTCTGATGTACCAGCAAGTCTCCATTTACATTTCTCAGGTTTTGTGGTCCTTTTCAGATATGTTGATTGATTATATGCACACATTGCATAGAAAAAAAAATTCATCTGATACCAAAAAACAACCAAAAAATTAAAAAATAGAAACCTGAAAAGAAAAAAAAAAAAATCAATCTTGTTCTGCTGTGCTTTCCTTTCACATTTCCTAAGGGAAATTCGTATGTCTCAGATGTTTTCAAAATTTAACAGTAAAGTAAAATTAGTGCCTCATTAACAAACAACAGGAAACCATCACAAGTTATTGAATCAAACCTCTTAAGATATTTGAAGGACATCCAGATTTAATTTTTTTTTAAAAATTATAACTTAAACCATAGACTGCTGATTTCCCATATTTGAAAGACTTACAGCTACTTGCAGCATACAAATGGAAAGTAGTGCAAAATGCATCAAGTTTTATATGATAAATATACTTCCAACCTCAAGGCTGCCTCAAAAGCAATGAGTGAAAAACTACCACTTCCCAAAAGCAATCTAGAAATATCAATTGCTACTCTATTTCCATAGGCTGCAAAATGATTTCAGAAACAGGTTAAACATACAATTGTTTTACAAAAATAGAAATTGTGTTGGGCTTTACAAAAATTTATAAAATATAACACTTTGTAAATTCAAGATAGATTCATACTGAAATAGACAATACTTCCATAGATATGAAGTCTGGTCAAACTAAAGAGTGGTTTGCCTTGATCATTCCTATATATTATTTCTTCCAAATCTTCAAGCCTAAGTAGATCTGTGCTCTCATGGGATTTTGTTTTAAAAACTATTTTCAAGGGTTTTTCATTCTAAAAATAATGTCAAAGCAGATGAATCTAAAACTACGTCATATTAAAAGTAGAAGCACATGTGATATAACATGTTATTGATAAATTTCAAACCAAGTTCCTAATAATGGCAACCTAGCATTAATTTAAAATATATATTTGACAATTTAAGTTGGTACCTGTAAAACATAAAAATATAATCACAACTATTTTATGGAAAAAATATTTATTCATATAGAATGAAGATAACTCTAAATTTAGTTATTTGCAGTTGTCAAATGAGAAGTATTCCTAATGACATCCATTCATAAACACTCATTTTATTACCTCAAAGAGCACCAGTGTATTTTTTAAACAAACCAAAAAGTGAGAAAGTAGGGGCTCATATATCACATAACAGTGCTACTACCATAAGGCACCACTTGGTATACAAAAAAGCAAAGCAAAGCATTTCCAAATCGTGTATTTTTGTCACTGGTGTCTTAACCTTTAGATAGGATGATTTTTAAAAAAGGCTAACAACATTATTAATCAACTAAGCTCCTGTTCCCAACATTCTGTGCTTTTAGTTTTTCCATATAACAGAAGTAAAAACAACACTGTAATACATGATCTGTTAAATAAACATCTTTTCCAACCTTCCAAGAAAATAATCTAGAAATAAACAATAAGAAGAAACCCAAATTTTATCTGATATATTCTATTCATAACAGTCTATCCCTGTAGAAGAGTGTGGGGAGGAGAGATGATGGGGGTACCTATTTTCCATAGAATATACTGAGGCACATAGGTTAAAAGTTTCTCAGGCAAATTCATGGCTAGAATAAAATGGAGAGCTCAGAATTTTACATTTCCCCCGAAGCTGATTTCTCAGAAAGTCATACCCGGTTAAATATCTCAAAATGTGTCTTTAGTCACTGCTGTCATCATCGTCATCATCATCTGATACATCATTTAATGGAGACTTCGCTGACTGACTGTAAGAGTCTGACCTAGTAGGTTGGCACGTGGCCATGTCCCCAGCAGAAAGCAGATCATAGCAGAAGTCACAAATCCGCACAGGCTTAGAGGACTGGCTGGGAAGAAGAAATCTCTTTTCAGAGCAGGGCCCACAAACAACAAAACCACATTTGCGGCAATGGTGGCGACGATTAACAGGTGTGAATTTTGCTTTCTGACAACGCATACATACAGTTGCCTCAGAGTCAGGAACCCAGACAGCAGCATGTTCATTACTGGGTGTCTTCCCACTTTTGGAGAGTAAATCAGTGACACATTTATTTATGTGATTCATCCATTCTGATTTCTCAGTGGCAGTGGCAGCATAAACCGCAAATGATTTAGTTGGTGTCTTAATAAGCCATCCATTCCTTAAATCTCCTTCATCTTTGATGGAATCAATGGTGACATTTTCTAAGGGAATAATATGTTGTTTGTTATATTTTTTCTTCTGGATGACAATATTGCCATACACAAGAATATCATTAAACAAGAAAAACTGCCTGGCTTTGGGCTTCTTTCTGCACAACTTAGTCAATACTCCTTCTCCGATAAGAACTCTTCCAGGTATGGTTAAGGGTTGACCAGCTGCTCCAAAACAGTTTTCAACTATACTTATACGTCTAGTGTTTGCTTCACTGTTTGCCAAGCGATCCACCATCTTTTGCTAATAGCCTTTAAAAAAAAGAAGAAAAATAAATTAGAACACAGAAATTAAACTCCCACAAATTAATGTTATATAACCTAAATTTAATCTAACAAACCACTGTTTCCACAAAGGTAAAATAATCCATTATTCCTTCTAAAATAATCATTAAGCACTCCAAAAAGGCTAACCTCTCTCAATTTTTATAATTATCAAAAACACTAAACATGTCCACAAAGCCCTGTATTAGTTAAGTATCTATAAAAGTATAAACTTCTTACAACCACAGAAAATGAAAAACTGGACAATTAATATAAATTAATCGCTCCAGAATAGTAAGTCTGGTTCCATAACATTTATTCTCAACAGAATTCTGAACAAGAGGGCCAAATATTATGTAAACTAAGAAAAGTGACTACCGTTTTCCAAGTAAGCTATTACCATGCACTAAGACCTTAATTCTCTCATGTTTCCCAACACGTCTCCTTGTTTTTAGACTTGCCCTCTAAACCAATCTTTAGACAGTGATCTCTAAAATGCTAATTTGACCCAGCACAGTTGCTCAAAACGATTCCCCTTAACCTTAAAATACAGTATTTTTAGCAGGCCCCTCATAACCTGGATCTTACTTATCTCTCCAGCCTCACCATCACTCCTCATCTCAAACTTCATATGCAAAGGAAACCCTATTTGTAGTCCACTTCACTATTGTTTCCCTTCACTACTTACTACTCAAAAGCTAACTCTTAGTCATTCTTCAAGACAGTGTTGGTTATCATCTCTCCTCCAAGAAGCCTTCCTTAAATTCTCTTATTCGGCAAATTCCATAAGCTCTCATACTAGACCAAGAAGCCTTCCTCTGTGCTCTCCATTTTCTATGTATCTTTAGGTTCACTTTTACCAAGCACTGAAATCTGTCTTCTCCACAGAAAGCAGAGGAACCTAAAAAGGCAGAGACCATCTGGTATCCATCTCTGAAACTGACATGGTCTGAAATATCAAAGGTACTAAAAAATGTTAAGAACATTTTAACAAGGTGCAAAACAATCATTTTTTTAAATGACCATAGATTTACTCTCTGGATCCAATACTGAATTCACTCAAGTCCCAGAGCACTAACCTAATACCACTATGCTATAACCAAATTACACTAAAGAAAAACAAGGTATGCTGCTGAGTGAAGTCAGCATAACCCAGAGAACCAAGGGCCGAATGTCTTCACTCATCTTGGAGGCTGGAGCTAAACCCGGACCATTGTGAAAGGTAGTCAACTCTCATGTATTAAACCCTGATAAGGTGTAGTGACATACAACCTAAGGCATTCATAGAGATGTATTGGGAAGGAGGGGGGAAGGGGAGGGTAATTAGGAGCGGCTCTAGGGGGTAAATCTAATTTTCAGAATATATTATACTGTTTCACTGGAAGCTTGTTTGATTGTTCAACAAATAAATTTCTTAATTAAGGGTACTATAATTCTGGTTATTCCTGAGTTCTACCTCTCCTCCAATCTTGTCCTCCAAAAGTCTAGATTATGGCAGGTCCAAAAGTTGTTCCCAAGAAATAATATGATAATGCATGACTCTAAATTTTGAAGGATTCTTTCTTAGGGTGAATCTGTCAGTCAACACAAGTATACAATCATATACAAAAGTTCATCACAAAAGAGAAAATTAAAATGGCTAATTCATAATTAATGACATTAAAACTCTAGAATATTTTTCACTTATCATACTAACAAATTTTTTAGTTTCATAAAATGCAATATTTGTAAACTACAGAAAATATGTGTCCCCACTAATCTAGTTATCTAATCAAAAGAAATTTGGAGTGCATGAAGATACATGCAAAGATAGTATATGCAATCTTATTTTAACAGGAAAAACTGTAAAAGGTCCAAATGTTCATCAAGAGGAACTGGCTGAATAAACAGTTATGATATATCCTTAATCATATACATGAGGGGTACAGAACAAGATGGATATAAATGGAAAAATGCTCAAGATATGCAGGTGAAGAAAAAGAGTTGAACACCATAATCTCATTATTTTTTCAAATATGTACGTATTTCATCAAATCTAAGATGTTGTAAATTATAAGACGTTTTCATTTTATGTACCACTACTTTAAAAAATACTGCCAAATAAATCATAGCATATCCTTGGTTATAATACATACCAATTTCAGAAACATAAAATATAATTAAAAAGGTTATCTTTAGACTTAATGAAATATACTATAAAAGTACACCAGAGATACTCATAAATACGTAAGCACAAATAGAAAATAAACTTAGAAAACTATATAGCATACTATCAACAATAGCAATTTATCTCTGGGAAGTATGTCTATAGATAATTTTTTCTCATTTTATATTCAAACATTCAACAAATGCTTTTCAGGCATTTGATCTAGGTGCAGGAAAAATGATAAACAATATAGGGGAGGAACCTGCTCTTCAAGGCTTATATTCTAATTGAAGAGGATAAAAAAATAAAATCTAGAACCAAGTAATAATTATTGCCATGATTTTATTTTATTTTTTTCAGGGCTGAGGACCAAACTCTAGGCCTTGCGAGTACTAGGCAAGCGCTCTGCCACTGAGCTAAATCCCCAACCCCTGCCATGATTTTTTAAGAGTTGATTTTAAAGAGATCAACTGGGAGTCATTCAGACTCAATGGTCATGGTCAGGAAAAACCTTTCTAAAATGATATACTTTTAGCTGATAAGATAGGTGGACAAAGGCGTGGGAGGTGAAATAATTCCAGGCAAAAAGAATTACCTGTAAAGGCCCTAAGGCAAGAAAGAGGAGGGTGCTTTTAAAGAACTAAAGTACCTTCTATTGCTACTGAATACCATTATTAATCAGCTCCTGTACAATGCCAAGAGGTTTCCCATTATTGCTACTACTGGAATTAATACCACCATAAATTTATAAAATGCTTTTCAAATTTATCTGATTTTCTCAAACTCTTGTAAAGTGACTAAAGTTTTTTTTCTTATTCTCCAAAGAAGCATCTAATAATATTGGGTAAAATGTGAGCTGAAGAAGCTATGGAACAGATTCAATAATGTAAGAGGAAAACTTGGCCTAGAATTGACTCTATTTGCAGAGTTTGAGCAATGTGCTGAGCAATTTGCATTCATCACCATATT
>PVKS010000104.1:12122-39760 GCA_004027875.1 Aplodontia rufa
GGGGGGGGGAGCAATTGAGGGATAGTGTGTGAGAGAGAAAGAGAATCAATTTTATTTAGTTTTTCATGTGGCTTTCGTTGCTCCAACACTTCATTGTATACATGGTGCTAGGGTTCGAACCCGCACCCTCACACATGCCAAGCAAGCTCTGTAATTGCCAAGCCACCACTCCACTCCAGCCCCTATGTCTACTTTTCTTGAGAAGGAATACCAAAAAATATAGGAATTGCTAGGAAGAAAACGTCAGGATGACTTCTTCAGGAGAAATTCCAAGAAGTAAAATTACTAGGTCAAAAAGCACAAATGTTTAAGATTCTTACTACCTCTTAAAAAATTTCCATTCAGAAGATAACACCACTTTACCAAGCAGCATGATGACTGTACATCTGTACAGTTCTGAGTATTCCTAGTCAGGGTGATGTTTCTTCCGAAGGTTTCAAATCTTTTATGGCTCAGTAATTTTATAGATTTCTCCTCACAAGTGGTTATATTGCTTTCCATCTCCCTCTTTCTCTCCCTCCCTCCTTACATGATTACATTTCCTTTTAAATAAGTTCTCAGGTATTTTATACTTTTTGTTGCCAGTGTCAATCTAATTTCATTTTTACTTTGTTTTCAATTAGTTAATAATGTTGAAAGGAAAACTATATTTGTTTCTTTCCACATTTGGCTACTCTATTTATAAAGTTTTCCAACTAATATTTGACTTTATTTTTGACTTTGATGTTTTCTTTTTCAAAAAATAGTGTCTGGCAACCTTAATTCATAGTCACAATGTAAGACCTATACCAAAACCATACTTTTATAAGCCAGCGTTGTATACATTAACTTAAAATAAGCAATCAAAAGTCTCAAGTTATCTCCTTCACAATTGCAAGCAAGAATTGTTATTTAAATTGTCCAAGTTCCATCCTAGTCTTTTGGTTACATCTTATTTCTAAAGTAATATCCCTTCTTCCTCCTGGTGCCTACTACCTGTTAAAAATGTAATACTAGAAGAGACAAAAGCTCTTTTTTAAAATAGACAAAGAATACAATTTACAATTGAGAAGAGACCCAACTGTCACAGATTGCTATGCCCCAGTTCTTGCTACTGAAAACTGATCCTTCTTATCTCATCCTTACAGGTGAGTTTAAAACAAAAATTCATCTAATTTAATTCTTACACATATCTGTGATATCTGATATTAGTGAGCTTCAGTTTTCAACTGTACATTACAGTGGAAAAATCAATGAACTATGAATCAAAAGACCCACATTCTAATCTTGGCTCAGATACAAGATACGTGATTTCACACAAATTACTTAACTCTTCTTTTTTTAAAAGCAGCAGCAAGTAACTTAAATAATCTGTAAAGTCTTTTCTGTCTTTCAAATAATGAGTCTCTGATGGTAAACTAGCCGTATTTCTAATTTACTGCAAACCTTACTTGCCTACAAATTAACTTTTAATCAAACTTTTGACTGTCTTGATGACCTCAATCAAGATTTTAAAATATATGTCACTGCTGAATTGAAACTTAACAGAAAAAATGAAAGGGAAGGGAAAGACAAATAGGAAAGTAAAATGAAAAGATAAAAACAAATGCTTGGGTATAACAAGGGCTGGAGTATAAATGGGTTGAACCCCAAGCAACCACCCTCCTCACTCCCCTAAAAACCCCAGCAAACAAACTAGTAGAAGTAATTCTTCCTGGGTGACTGTATAGTATTAGAGCAAACTACTCCCTCTCACTGCATCTAAGTGAAACCAACAAATATTCTGACTGCCTCCCATTTGCAAAGGGCAAGATAGTTTTTCCTTTTAATATTTTTATAATCTAACAGCCAGAATAATAATCAGAATTCTAGATAAGAGTCTAAATAAATATTAGGATGATAAGGCCAGGTGCAGTGGCACACACCTGTAATGCCAGCAACTAGGGAGGCTAAGGCAGAAGGATCACAAGTTCAAAGCCAGCCTCAGCAACTAAGCGAGGCCCTAAGCAACTTGGCCAGGATCTGTCTCCAAAAAAAGAGCTGGAGATGTAGCTCAGTAGTTAATCACCCCTGGTTCAATCTGGTATCAAAAAAAAAAAAAAAAAAAAAAAAAAAAAAAAAAAAAAAAAAAAAAAAAAAAAAAACCACAAAAAAGATAAAGCAAAGAAATACTTGAAAATTTAGGGAATTAAATTTGGAATTTCAGTAAATTTTACTTATTCCATTAACAAAGTTTTCTCTGTGTCTTTCCATTGGGATTTCTACTACTATGGCAATAGCAAAACTACTTACTAGTATGCACTGCAGAAATCAGCAGTGACGGTACTATATATTTTAGGAAAAATATATAGGACCCAGAAGAGAGGCAGGGATCAGGGGAAGGGAGAAGGGAGGTAGAGGGGTGGTGGTGGGGAATGCTGACCAAACTGTATTGCTGTATTGTGTGCATCTATGAATGTGTGACAACAAATCTCATCATTATGTACAACTATAATGCACTAATAAAAATATATAAATAGAAGAAATCAGCAGTGATAAAGGAAACAGGTTTAATTCCTGGGTAAGAAAAGGCAATCTGTAAGACTATACTGAACAAATAAAAAAATAAATTTTTTTAAAAAAGGAACAAACCTTTACATTTTAAGTTTAAACTTATTAAAGCTGAATTGAAAAGAAATGAAGAAATGAAACCAAAAACTCGAATCATAGAAAAACTATAATTATATTTAAAAATCTCTTTGAGGTTCTAAGTGTGCCTATTACTAAAAAATTGATCTTTTTCTTTCTTTTTTTTTTTTAAATAAAGAGAGGGAAGGACAGTGAGAGAGAAAAAGAGAATCAATGTTTGTTTAGTTTTGCATGTGGCCTTTGTGGCTCTGACACTCCATTGTGTACATGGTATTAGGGTATAAACCCATGTCCTTGCGCATGCAAGGCAAGCCTTGTAACCGCTGAGCTACCACTCCAGCCCCAAAGCTGACTTATTTTAAAGTCTGCCAAGAAGCAGGGTGTGGTGACATATGCCTGTAAATCCCTGTGGCTTGGGAGGCTGAGGTAAGAGAATCATGAGTTCAAAGTCAGCCTTAGCAACTCTTTGAGGTCCTAAGCAATTTAGCGAGACCCGGTCTCAAAATAAAAAATAAAAAATGGGCTGGGAATGGCTCAGTGGTTAAATGCCCCTGGGTTTAATTCCTGGTACCAAATTCTTTTTTTTTTTAACTTAAAAAAATAAAGTCAAGTCAAGAAAGAAAAAAAGAAAAAAAACTAACATTTATTCAGTACCACAACAAATCCACATTTTACTCTTTCATTTAATAATATGATTGTTGTTGAGAAATTACTTCCATTTTACAAAAGATGTAGTTAATAAATTAGTCACATAAACTAGTTGGGCAATTTTTCTATGGTTTTCGAAGCTTGTTTTTTCTTTTCTTTTCCTTTCCCAAGTACTGGGGAACGAAACCAAGGGTACTTTTCCACTGAGCCACATCCTTAGCTGATTTTTAAATTTTTTCTCTCTAAGTTGCCCAGATGATCCCTAACTCACAATCCTCCTATCTCAGTCTCTTGAGTACATGGGAATACAGGCATTCACCAACACACCCAACTTTTTTTTTTTAATTCATGTTTTCATTACACTTTGCCTTCAGAAATATTTCACTGATATAGATCTTTATCATGTATTTGGCAAGAGCCATTGACAAATTTAGAGGGAAAACAACTTGATAGTTAAGTATAAAATAAGTTCTAAATGATTCTTCAAATATTGAAAGGAAGCAAAAAGTAAAGCTACGACTAATTTAGGACATCAGTAAAAGCAGTTTCAAGTACGTTAGGTTTGATAGAGAAACCATAAGAACAACTAAGTCATAGTTGAGGATTTATAAAATTAATTTGAAAAACCAGTACACCCATATTGGGGAGTTGGAAAAACAAAAAAAAGGTCTGTAGAAAGATAGGATGGTAGACAAGAATATGAACCTCAAATTCTAAACAAGTCCTCTAAAGTCTTTAGTATTTAATATTCTCTAACTATCGCTATAATCAGGTGACTATTCAAAAATCAGTCACCCAGGCCAGGAAAATTAAGCCCCAAATCCTTAACCTGGTGTTCAAAACCTTTCACAGTCAAGTCCCAGCCTGCTGCAGTCTACCTTTCCAGCTTTACCTCTTTCTATACATCATCTTTGTTAAGATCAAACCAGACTACTATTGCCAGAATATGCTCTAGGTTATTCCCTACTTCTAAACTCAACATGTCTTCCATCTCTTGCTCTTCTCTATTTGCTGAAATATCACCAGTCCTTTAAGCTGCCCCTCAGTTTCCACAGCCTCACAACCAGAAATAATTTCATCTTCAAATCCTCACATCATTTTGTGTGTACCACTTTATGGCACTTATATTCTATTATTTCATAAAAATTTGGATACCTGCTTATTACAAACAGAAGTGGATGTTCCTAAGAATATTACTTCCTACAACTCCGAATTTCCAATAGCACCCACAAAAATGCTTGCATATAGTCAATACACACCGAACTGAATATGACCAGCAAGTAGAAGTGACAGTAGCTTCTCAACCTGGAGTCTGCTGAAAATCAGACTTCACATCTGTTAATTTTCACAGAAAACAAGAACCACACCCTATACATCAACTGCTTCACTAGATTCACAGATGATTTTAAATTTACCAGCAAATATCATCATCTATTTACCTACAATATCTAATCATGAATTCTAAGTACTGAGTGTAGGCAGATCCTATTTATTAAAAAATCTTAAACTCATAATTTATTTAAATGATTTCTTCTCTCTCCAAAAGCACAGCTGTTTAGTTAGTAAATAAAAATGATGATGCATGCATATTTTCATCAACAAAATTCAGATTAAAGCTGCATCATTTCAAAAAATATTTGTATGGGGCAGTTTTACAGTGTTAACAGCTGTAAAGATAACACTGAACAACATTTGAAAAATAAAGCTGGTAAGGCTCAACTAAAAACATAGTGTAGAATTAGTTATTCTATTATCTGCATAATAAATTTTCTTTAGTACTGAGGTAGGATAGAGGACACATAATAGGTAGAAAGGAGTCATGTGCGACAGACTGGCCATGATTTAAAGTGCAAATTTAAAGTCCACTTTCACATGGATTAAATATCCAGATTTAAAGGTCACAAACAGCACTACTAAATCAATGGAAATAAAAATAGGGCTGGTGCTGGATGTTTTAAGAGAGAACCAGTATTAATTTTTCAGTATCTTTCCAGTGTTTGTTTATTTTGGTACCTGGGATTGAACCTGGGGTGCTTAACCACTGAGTCACATCCCCAGCCCTTTTCAATAATATTTTATTTTGAGACAGGGTCTCACTAAGTTGCTGAGGACCTTGCCAAGTTGATGAGGTGGCTTTGAACTTGCAATCCTCCTGCCTCAGCCTCCCCAGCTGCTGGGATTATAGCCATGTGCCACCATGCCTGGCAATAGTTGCACTTGTAATACTAACATTTTTTTTTTTATCATTTTGGGTAACCAGATTGGAAATCAGAATGTTCCTGGAGTGCCTCGGTTACTGTTAGCTGCATTTGGCTACAGGAAATAGTTGAGTTTAGGGCAGGATTGACTTATTTGCAAGTGATAAATCTGAAAACCCAAATATTCTCAGACTTGTAAGTATTGAAATTAGAACTGTTCTTTTTTAACCAATAAAATATAAAATCAAGCCAGATGTGGAGGCGCACACCTGTAATCCCAGCAACTTTGAAAGCTGAGGCAGTAGGATCACAAGTTTGAGGCCAGCTTCTCCAATTTATCAAGGCCCTGTTTCAGAATAAAAAATAAAAAGATCTGGGGATGTGGTTCAGTGGTTAAGCACCCCTGGGTTCAATCCCAAGTACCAAACAAAAATCAAACAGTGGAAAGATACACGCTGAAAAATTAATAATGGTTATCTCTTAAAACATGAGTGGCAATATTTTGATACTTCCTAGAGAAAATCCTTAAATCTAAGAACAAAATCCAAAGAGTATGTAGAAAAATATAAGTGTAAAAAGTAAGATAAACATGTACAATAAAAAATATGAAGAATACTACTGTTTAAATGGAGCAAGTATAAAGAACTAACGTCAGTTCCACTTCCAAAACTAGCAAGGGAAAAAGAAAATGAAGCTGCAAAGAAAACAAAATTCACATCATAATTTGGGAGGGGGCAGGTACTGGAGAAGGAACCCAGAGCCTTGAGCATGCTAGACAAATATTCTACAACTGAGCTATATTCCCAGTCCTACAAAATCTTATTCACTGCAGAGGGAAGCATGCTAAAAGTCTGCCAAGAGTCACATGTCTCAAGACTGGGGTTAGCAATCTGGGAGTGAAACTGGATCAGAGAAAATAAAGTCAACTTAAGGATAAGAAATGGATCAGAAAGCAAATACACAAGCCTCAGGAAAACAAGTAAGTCACCACAGTATGACCTTCTGGGGAGGTACAGCGCAGGCACAGAAGCAGAAAAAGTAAACTGGTATTTACAAATTAAGAATTAACCAATAATATCCAGCAAATGTCAAAAAGAAGAGGGACTATGTCATGCTAAATGAGTTCATGGTTGGCATCTGAACTAAAGACTTCAAGGTTGGACAGACAGAAAGCAAGCTAATGGCTTGAGAAGGCCTGAAAACGATGAGGACAAAGAGCCGCTCAGCCAGGTATGATGGAAAAAGAGAAGAGAAGCTGGCCTTTCCATAACCAGCTGGCCCCAGGGTGAAGACTTCAGGCAGAGCAGTGCCAAAAGATGACAAGATTAAGTTAATAGGGTCATATGTGTGGGTCGTTGATACAGAGGGAAGGTGAAGATCATTGGGGTTAGTGAACCCTAGTTCCAAATACAGCCTTTCTGGCCAGAAATGAATGTAACTGTTACCTCATGTACTACACTTTTTCCTCAACTGCAAATACATTCTTTCTAGCCTAACAGAAAATTTGGCTGATACTTAACCTCTATATTTCACTCAGTTACAAAGTAAGAATAAAAAAGATTAAATTAAATCAAAGGTTCTCAATTATGACTGTACATTAAAATCAAGAGTGATCAAAAAAGAGAGCAGGGACACAAAACTACCTATGTCCTGCCCCCAAACCCAGTAATTCTACTGGAACTGGGGTGAATTTTTAGGCACCATGATTTTTAAGAAGCGCCTCAAGAGATTCTCATGCACAGCCAAGGTTGAGAACTGAACTAGGTATTTCTAAAGACTGCTTCCCTTTTAAATTTAAAAATTCTGTGATTCACTGCTGTTCTGTTTATTTGTTAAAATAATATATCATGTGTCAGGCACTTCTACAAACATCTCATTGAATTGACCCAATAATCTTGTGAGGCAAATATTTCTGTATTCATTTCATAAATGACTCCAGTGAAGAATCACAAGCTAACAAAAGCAGAGGCAAGGACTCAGTTTGATTTTTCCATTATATCCACATGAAATCTGCTTTCTAATACACTCGTAACAATTATTTGAATGCCTTCTATTCTCTTTCCCAGGACCTCCTCCAATTGTACACACTGTAGCTTGTGGTTTACAGATTTGCAGGGGAGAAAGTTATCTTGAGTGAAGGTAGGAAATTAACTCCAAATTCTACAGTCATTACAGAATTACAGAAAACCTTAACCTAGAGATGTTCTGCAACTTAAATTAGAACCATAAAGAATATCTATTAAGTATTTTTTTATTCAGTTAAACCAGCATGTAAGTAGCAGTTAATGCACAAAGCTGATTCTCAAAAATAAACTTATCAATAGAAAACAATTTTTATGTTTTCCATTTAGCAGGTGATTTTAAAACAATTCGAAGACAACTGTGAAAAACAAAAAACTGACAGAACAGTAAGATTTGCTCTATTCAACAGTCTAAATGTATAAAACATTCAGAATTTTCAGGCATTAACCACATTTCCACCAAGTGCAAAAAAAGTCAATTCCATTTTTTCTTTCTTTTTTTTTTTAAAGAGAAAGGGGACAGCGAGGGAGTGTGAGAGAAAGAGAGAATCAACTTTCATCTGTCTTTCCATCTGGCCTTCATTTCCGCAACACTCAGCTGTGCACGTGGGCTTGGACTGTGGTCCCCACACAAACCAGGCAAGTGCCCCAACTACCAAGCCACCAGTTCCAACCCAAGTAATTCCACTTTAAAATTATGATTGTAATCCTTTTGTTGATTCATGGCTTCTTTCCATTCATCAGCGATTATATTCTATTCCATTATCATCTTAGAAATTTCAGAAACATTCAAGTTCTGTACCATCAGTTCAAAATGTATTGAGTTACCAAGGTAAATTCTCCAGAAATAAATAAATAAAAAGAGAAAGAGCAAGAGAGTTCTTGATCTTTCTGCTGATTTAATGGTGTCCATGGCAAATACTAAGAAAATACCATAGAGACAATTTAACAACTATAGCGAGGGAAATTACAATTTAATAAGAAGTTAATGAAGCATATATTTGTAAGAAACAAACATGTGAATTCATCCATTCAAACCTTTCCTGAGCATTTGCCACATTAACAGCTTGCAGGTCAAACCCAATGTGATGCCTGTTGTCAAGGAGGTGCCATTACAGATCTATGAAATACTGATGGACACTAGGAAAAATGAATCAATTTCCTGGGGAGAGAAAATGGGTGGGAGAACAGGGTAGAAAGCCTTCAAAGAATATAGGTTTAAATATTTTTAAGACGAAAAACTGCAGTACAAGAACCCTTTTAAGTTAGCTCTCTAGGAAATAAACATTTACAATGAAGAACTAAATTCAAATCAAAAAGAGCAGTGACAAGAAAAGACCAAACAAGATGGACAGACAGGAATGAGTTGTATGTTCTACAGTTACACTATGGTAAAAGCGAAAAGACCTGAGTCATAAGACCTTAGTTAAATACCTGCTTGACTTCTACATTTCAAAAGCCAGTTGGCAACTCATTTCTAAATGATACCAGGTTCACGATAACCAAGTATGTACAATGTATTAACAGTACAGCAAAATGAGAATTTTTTTTTTTTTTAGAAAGGTCAGTAAGAGAGAGAGAGAATCAATTTTTATTGAGTTTTTCACCTAGTTGTGTACGTGGGTGCTGGGGTTTGAACCCGTGTACTCACGCATGCCAGGGAGGCGCCATAACCGGCCTAGCCACCACTCCAGTCTCCCAAAACAAGAATTTTTGAAGAACTAAGGAAACTGGCAATAAAATCAAAGCAGAAAGTACATTTTTACCTATTAAGGAATACAAAGGGGGGGCTGGAGCGGTGGCTCAGCGGTTTCGGCGCTTGCCGACCCAGGTTCAAACCCCAGCACCACGTACACAACTAAGTGTTGGCGCATCTAAGGCCATGTGAAAAACTAAATAAAGTTCTTTCTCTCTTTCACTGTCCCTCTCTCTTTAAAAAAATAAATAAAACGCTTTAAAAAAAAAGGAATACAAAGGGAAATTCTCCAAGAAACGGTTGATAGTTCATGGTATTTGTGGTTAAGAGCCTTTTCAGTTCATTTAACAGAATTTTAAAGCTGCCTTTATTTTTAAAAATAATTTACATTCATTTGCTGTAGTAATTCATGCTGAATCCTTATTTTTGCTGCCTTAGTCAGTACACCAGTTTTTTTTTTTTTTGAGGCGATTACATGTGCTTTCCAAAAAAGTAACTTAATACCATTCACCTCCCAGTGCTGTCATGACCCGAAGAGATTAAAAATAGAAGCCTTTGTGAATAATGAATTAACCTGAGGACCCCACGAGCTACCAGAGTTCGGAAAAGGGTAAATGCTCAAAACACGTAGGAATGTACCTTCAAAGACCGCTGGGAGGGGAAAACTTCAAAATTCAAGATCACTTTATTCTAAGAGAACACATGCGTGTGAGCCTCCCGGTCACTGCGTCTGAATCTTTAGTGAGTGTCCTCTGCAAAGCAATAAAACTATAAAGCGGTCGTTTATCAATCTCAGGTAGTCCGTGCGTGCGTGACCGGAGGACTCAGGTATCTGTAACCAACAGTCCTCATTTCCACTGCGCACTCACACAAGTCACTGCTCTCGCGTTCTAGGAGCGCACAGGCTGCTCCAGCAACATGAGCAGCGAGCTCCCGGCCTTTAATAAGTTAAAAAGAAAAACACGAACTCTAAGACTCCAAGTAAGGAGTGTGTGTAGAAGCCATCGCTTCTATCAGAGCAAACTGTGCGGTGCCATTTTTCACCCCAAAGGCAAATAAAACGCGCTCTTCAAGTTACAAAGTGCCGCTTATGCCCAGACCCTGAAAACTTTTTTGGGCATAAAGATGTTGGGGCCCCACCCGCGTCCGCCGGTCCGGACCGCGCAGACTGCGGACCCGACCCTCCCGGCGGCCCCCCGGGCGGCGTCCATCCGGAGGGCGCGGCCCGCCGCGGTGCTGGCGGGCGCTGCGGGGCGGCGGCGGCGCCCAGCCCGAGGGCCGGCCCCGGCGCGAGGGGAGCGGCCGGGAGCGCCCCGCTTCTCAGACCCCAACATGGCGTCGGCCGCCGCCGCCACCGCCGCCCGCGACGACGACACCTCCCCGCGCCGCGGACGGCCCGGAACCGCTGAGGAAGGGCCGGGAAAGTTTCGCTTTTCCCCTCCCAGCCCGCCAGAAGCCGGCGGACCATCAACCCCGGCTTCACCTACCCGGCCGGGCGCGGGCAGCGGCTGCAGCGCCGAAGGTCCAACTCCTCGTCCTAATCGCCGGGCGCGGACTCGGTCGGTTTCCCTGACCCGACCTCTCAGGGTGTGTGCGGCCTGCGGCCCCGCGCAGCCGGCGCGATCCGGACGCGGCGGGCGGCCGGCCGGCGCGGCGGCTTGCAGGTGACTCCCCCGCCCCTCCGGCCGAACCCGACAACCGCCGCCTGGGCCGGCCTCTCCCCTGCGCGGGCACGGCGCTCCCCCCCCCCGCCCACACGCCGAGCGCGAACGCGCGGGCTCGAGCACACCCAACCCGCTGGCTCCCCGCCCTTTCTTCCCCAGTCCTTCGCCCCGCCCCCGAGACGCGTCGCGCGACCGAGGGGCGGGGCTATCGCTGTAGGCCACGCCCACCCAGGCAGCCCGTGGCGGGGACTGGTGGGTGCGTGGGTTCCTTGACTTTATTTCCGTGACGCGTGCCGGGGAGAGGTTCGGGCGCGTGGGGTGCCTCACCTGACTTTCTTGGCTTGACTGTTAAGCTATCTGCGAAATTCTCAAGGAGACTAGATGAACGCGAGGAAACCGCGGCTCCGGTACCGCCCCAGGCTCCCCCAGGGAATTGAGCAAGAACGGCTCAGGTCTGCGGGTTCTCAGATAGCTCGACGCCGCCCGTCATACCTTCCACTTGCTTGCTCTAAGGCCTCTACTTCTGAAAGGAAAGGCGTTAAAGCAACCACACACACAACCCCATGCTTCGCATAACCCATTCTTTTAAGTACATGTGTTGGAACTCTGGTCTTCCCAAAACTTCTCTGGCGTCACAAATCCTCAGCTACCTACTTGACATACCTAGAAACTGTAATGTTGGGATAGTTTATAGGGTTAAACGTGTCCTGATTCACTTACACCACCGCACCTGTTTACTAAGCGCTTTGGTGGGTACGTGAAGAGGCATCAAAGATGTCCAGGTACACAAGAAATGGGGGCAGGGTGGGGGAGACCAGCATACTCATTAAAACAAAAAGTGTGTGTGTTGGTGAAATTTGAATTTGGAACATTTTATATTTCCTACTGATTTATTATTTCAGGATTTTTTTTTCATTTTTGATTGCTCTGAATTACAGGCACCAGCACCAATCTGCACGTTGGTGAGCATTGAGGGGGAAATGAGCAGACTTGGGTTTTGCTGTTTTTCCAGCGGCTCCTCAATCTGGATTTCTCCAGGCTTTCTGCTTCCATCTTTCCCTATTTCAATTTCTCCAGAACAATTAAAAAAAAAAAAACATAGTAGCAAGGACAAAATAGAAAAAGATGAAGGTTTTAGTTGGGCAAGTTACAGGATCATGAACATACAATCTTTTCATGTGTTGGCTCTAATTATCCCTAGAGAGGTTCACATGTTGCCAGGACTCCTGTCCCATCTCCTCCACTGGGCCTCATCCTCCTCTAAGTGTAAAGCAATATCTATTAGTGAAGAAAGGGCTGTACTAAATAATCTGTAAAAGTCCTCTAAATTTTGAAACTAGGAATTGCTGTGTCTGATTGGTTGTCTAAGGCCCAGTCAAACCATTAGTTTGGTCACTCACCTCCATCAGTAAAAATTTTGCCCTCACCCAAAAAAATATTTCTTGAGCTTACAGTGAAGTACATAAATACAAAATCTTGGCTTTGCTACCAACCATCTGTGTCCTCAGGCATATCCAACTATTTCCTTAGTTTATTCATTTGTAAAATGTAGCTACCTCACAGAAGCTGGGTGTGGTGGTGCATTCCTGTAATCCCAGGGATTCTGGAGGCTGAGGCAAGAGGATCACCAAGTTTGAGGCCAGCCTCTGCAATTTGGTGAGGACCTCATTGAGACTTTTTTTTTTTAAGAGAGAGGGACAGAGAGAGAGAGAATCAATTTTATTTAGTTTTTCCATGTGACCTTTGCTGCTCTGAAACTTTGTTGTGTAAGTGGTGCTGGGATTTCAGTCAGGCAAGCGCCAGAACCACTGAGCCACCCCTCCACCATGAGGAGACTGTCTTAAAGTAAAAAGGGCAGGGGATGTGGGTCAGTGTTTAAACACCCCTGGTTCAATCCCTGATAGAAAAATAAATAAATAAAGTAGCTACCTCACAGAGTCATTATAAATTCATATTTGTACAGCGTATTCCTGGAACATGGTACTATATAAGTGTGAAACAAAAGTTACTAAATGTATATATAGTGTGTACAAACACACATATCTATTACAATTTATCTAATTGTTAGATATTTCATAAAACAGAAAAATAAGAAATAATGATTTAAATATATATAGAAAGGGCTGGAGCGGTGGCTTAGCAGTTGGAGTACTTGCCTGGCATGTGTGAGGACCTGGGTTCAAACCCCAGCACCACATACACAACTAAGTGTCAGAGAAGCAAAGGCCAGATGAAATATAAATAAAACTGATTCTTTTTCTCTCTCTTTCTCCCTCTCTTTTAAGAAAGAAATAAAAAATCTTTAAAAATAAAAATACATAGAAAGATTTTTTTTTCTTTCTGCATTCTTCATTTTCTATATTCTCCCTGAAATGTGAGTACCCAGTTTGGAAATCATTTATTTAGAACTGTGCTGACAGAGATGGTAACCACTAGGCCACATGCCTTAATTAAATTAAAATTTAGTTAAATTTAGAATTCAGTCCTTCGATGATACTGACCAGGTGACTCAGACAATGCAGACATAAAATATTCCCGTCATCACAGAGAGTTCTACATGATGGCACTGACCAAGCCAAAAAAAGGGACCCAAAGTCCCTGAAAGGCTGTTGTATCAACTCCCAATCCAGACCTGTAATTGTGGTACTCTGTTCAAATCAGGTGATAAGATCTCTCTCTCATCCTCACATCACATCCATAACATGGATATAAAGATAGGCTCTGCAGAGCTGAAGATGTAGCTCAGTGGTTGAGCACTTGCTTAGCATGCATGAGGTCTTGTGTTCAGTCCCCAACACCACAAAAACAAAACAGAGAAATAGGAAGTACTTCATAGGCTGCTGAGTGGAAGAAATAGTATGAGGAGTGTAAAGTCTACGGCAGAGCGCCTAACACAGAAGAACTTGAAACTGTTAGTAAAATTGAGTTAAAATCAACTCAATTCTATAAGCCTGAAAGGCAAAGATGATCTTATATCCTTGAATCAGATGGATACATTTTTCAAAAGAAGTTTGCTTAACTGCTAGTTGAAAACAGAGCTACTCAAGAGGAAATGAAAAATATCTGCATTTTGGTTACTCCTTAATTTCTTCATCCCCTCCACCTATGAACTTGGGTCTTCTCCCAGTCAACCATCACAGTAAAATGGCACTACCATCCATAAACCTAATGAGTTATTGTCCTTTTGTCCTCTTTCCCATTTCCTTCATCCAGTCTCTTTGCTTCATCTGATCCTCTTACCCTCTCCCCACAGGGGCTACGTGGGATGGAGTCACTCCTCCGCAGAAACCCTTCCGTGGCTCCTCACTGAGGCTGCCATATGTAATTGTACAGGCTGGGGTAGAACAGCCCCATGGTGGAGAACTATCCACCCTAGAGGTACTGTTAATTTTGTATTTATTACAAATATTTTCTGGCAGATTTCAGTGAGGTGCCTTGTTCTAACAAAAGTCTTACAACAATTTTCCAAGTGCCCAGAATTGTTCTAATTTGCCCAAATATACCATATGTGGTAAGAACATTTCTCTTTCACTTAGAACAAAATACCAACTTTTCCCAGGTCTTCTAAGGCCTAGCACAATCAGTTCCTGCCATCTTCTCCATCTTAAAAGGACACTCAGCACCACCAAATTCCAGTCACATTAACGTTCTTTCATTTCCAAAAACATTATGTTCTTTTTTCTGCGGGACCCACTGCCAGGGGCCACCTTTCTACAGAACGCTGCCCTGTCTACATATAGGCATAGCTTCTTGTTATCTTTCAGGAGCCATAGAGAGGCCTTCCTTGGCCACTGTTTCTGCAAGGGTACCTGTTATTCTCAGTGACAGCCCTCTGTTTTCCTCACAGTACTTTCAGGCCTCCCTGGGGACTAGAAGCTCTGTGAGGGCCTCCCTGAGGGCTTCTGGGTGGTCTAATTATACTCTGTGTTCTCCTCTGCACTATGGAGAGAAAGCCTAGAACTCTAATTATCCATAGTAGTTTTCATGAATGATTCCAGGTTAATTTCTGCCAGTGGACATATATGTGGGATTAAAGCAAAAGAAAAGGAGAAGTCACGTTTCTCTAGTTGCTGTGGTCTCAATCCTTATGTCCCTCCAAAATGCATGTGTTCAAATCTAATCCTCAAAGTGTAGCTCTTAAGTGGGGTGGCTGGGGGAGTAGCTCAGTAGAAGAGTCTTGTCTTGCACGAGGCTCTGAAGTGTGGCCTTTAGGAAGTGACTAGATATTGAGGAGTTTCAAGAATGGGATTAGTGCCCTTATAAAAGAGGTCTCAGGGGGGCTGGAGCGGTGGCTCAGTGGTTTCAGTGCTTGCCTGGCAAGCACGAGGACCTGGGTTCAAACCCCAGCACCATGTACACAACTGAGTGTTGAGCAACTAAGGCCATGTGAAAAACTAAATAAAGTTGTTTCTCTCTTTCTCTGTCTCTCTCACTGTCCCTCTCTCTTTGAAAAAAAAAAAAAAGAGGTCTCAGGGAAGATTTTTGTCCCTCATGCCAAGTGAGGAGATACAGAAAGCACCTTATCTGCAAGTAACAGACCCTCACCAGACACCAAATCCTCTGGCCCCTTGATCTTAACCTCCCAGTATCCAGAACTATGAGCAATAGATTTCTACCATTTATAAATTAACCTAGTTAAGATATTTTGCTATAGCAGTCCAAATGGACTGAGACACCAGTACAACTTTGAACAAATACCTCAGATCATAAGGAACTATTTCCCTAAATTTCTGGGACTGTAATCTCAGACAAACACACACCCACAAATGAATATTCTTTTTTTTAAAGGGAGGAGGTTGTATTCTTAAAAAACAAAACAAAAAAAAAGGCAGTAGAAATGTTCCAGATTAAAAGAGGCAAAAGAGAGGCTGGAGTTGTTGCTCAGTGATTAGAGCACTTTTTCTGGCATGCCTGAGGACCCAGGTTTGAACCCCAGCACCACACATGCAACTAAGTGTCGGAGAAACAAAAACCAGATGAAAAAGTAAATACAATTGATTCTCTCCTTCTTTCTGTTTCTCTCTTCCTCTCTCTTTTAAAAAAATAAATAAAAAGGGCAAAAGAAATATGATAATTAAGCACAATATCGATCCTACACTGGATCCTGTGCTAGAAGTGAAAAATGCCATAACAGACATTATTGGCTCAATTGATAAAATGGGAAAGTGAATGGAAAACTACATACATGTTATATCAAAGTTAAACTTACTGTCCTAGTTATATCAGAAAATATTCCTATTCTTAGGACAGACACGTTTAGGGGTAAAGAGCCATGAAGTACATATTTTGTCCTCAAATGATTCAGAAAAAAAAATTCACATATAACGTAACTTAAATAATATAAATATAAAGGAGAGGGACCACACATAAAAGATAAAGCAAATAAAGCGAAATGTTAGTAAGTGAACCTGGGTAAAGCATAAATGAATGATCTTTGTTCTGTTCCTATTCTTGCAACCTATCTGTGAGTTTGTAATTATTTCCTTAAAAAACAAGTTAAGGAACTAGGGGGACAACTGGGTGGTAGAGAACATGCTTAGCACGTGCAAGGAGCTGGGTTCAATCTCCACTATCAAAAGAAAAAAAACAAAAATGGAATAATGCAAGACAAATTAGGATAGTCATCTTAAGTGTCTCATCTCAAACTAGGCCCAGACTGACAGCTGCATGATTTACAAAGGATACATTTTGTGCTTTTTTCTAATTTCTCAGTGAACAGAAAGTCAATTTACTCTTCTTGTAGAAAACAAGATATTCCATGGCTATGAGGAAAAAAAACTTGTCATACTCAAGGTATCTTTCTAAACACTTAAACATGGGACATTCGTGACTTTGACCTATAAACCAGTTTGGCACAATCACCTTTGCTGCAGAATATGGACTGCATGATGTAAGATCAGATATTATACTCCGTATAAAAGTTCATTATGTAAAAAGAATAATCCAAGTAATAACCAAAATGGTTGGGATGTAGCTCAGGGGTGGAGCATTCCCCAGAACCATCCTTCAAACATTAATGCTTACAAATCATAACCATAAATTACCAAGTTACCAAAGCATTGCACATTTTTGGTTTTGAAGCAGGAAGGCCTCTGGTACAGAAATACAGTTCTGTGGCATTTATCAGAGAGCCTTATAATCAGCTCTTAGCATTTAGGAAAGTTTCCTAGTTAAATGACATAAAAATTTCCCTTAAAGATATTACAAGGCAGTAAAAAGATCTATGTTTGTCAGGTTTTAGCAGTAAGAGAGAGCTGAATAGGTGGAGTACAGAGGATTTTTTAGGTCTTTGAAAGCATACAGGATACTATAATGGTGAAAACATGTCTACTTTAATTTGTACAAACCTAGATATGTTACAGCATCAAGAGTGAACCCACAGCCAGGTATGATGGCACACACCTGTAATCCCAGCTACTTGGGAGGCTAAGACTGTAGGATCACAAATTTGAGACCAGCCTGGACAACTTAACAAGATTCTTCTCAAACAACAACAAATATTGAACACTCATGTAATCTATGGCCTTTGGATAATACTGACATATAGATGTAGATTCATCTATTTCAAGTAGACACCACCACTCTGGTGCAGTCTGTTGACGGGCAGTTTTGGGAAGTGGGGGCAGGGTGCATATGGGAACTGTATTTTTCATTCAGTGTTGCTGTATGCCTAAAACTGCTTTTAAAAAAATCTATTCAAAAAGAAAATACTGAATGTCTTTTTTTTTCCATCTGGTTTTTGTTTCTCCAACACTTAGTTGTATATATGGTGGTGGGATTTGAATCCTGGTCCTTGTGCGTGCCAGGCAAGTGTTCCAACTGCTGAGCCACCACTCCAACCCCTGAATGTCTTTAGGAGCAGTTAGTATTTAAGGCTGGGGAGTTGAGAAACTCAACCTCAATGTCAGACACTGAAATGTATTTCTTCAAAGATTTATTATAAATTGTATTTCTCAGATTACTGCTCTTTTTAACATCTGCCAAGCTATCTCACCTTACAATTAAAAACAGCATTCAAATTTGAACAGAGGCTCTTATTTGTATTTTTTAAATTAAATTTTCTTGGCAGAAATTTGATCTTAACCTTGGGAATTCTAACATATAAACTGAGTAAATGTCAAGAGATCTGTGAATTTTTCCCAACAATGGATATAAACTGATAAGGGGTTCATACCAGTCCACACTAAGTTTATATAGTTCTAACAGGGATATAATTTACTTGTCATATTGGAAATTAAGGAACTATATTTATGCTCACCTTCATCTTAGCAGAAACATAAGGCTTAACACCTTATACTAAAATAAATTCCAGGTAGATTACTGAATTATGTGTAAAAATATACCTTTTAGTATAAAGAAGACATTGAAAATACATCTCTCTGTCAATATTTTATCTTTGGTAGGATTTTTTCTTCCTGTATTTTATTTCTTTTCTAGAATAAGAATGTATTATTTTACATTTTAAAAAGGCAAGGCATAATCATAGGTAAGTTTTTCAGTGAAGTATAAATCCTATTCAAATACTCAGACACAAAAAGACACAATGGCTGCTTTCTTCTGTGGAAAATTCCTAAATTATTTGCACATTACCATCTTTGCCAGTAGAGGGAAATTATACAGCAAATTCTTTATTCCTCAACACTAACTCCTATAAATGACAACCTATTAACCTCAAGAAAGTTGATTGAATACACTTACTTCATATGAAACTAGCTCAAAATAAGTATACAACATGCAAAGTTAGAATACTGTGTTAACTTTTTTAAACTTGGTGCCAGATTAAATAAAATTCAACAGAAACTAAATTTAAATATTGCCAAGAGAAGCTATTTAAAAAGTAACATTTTTCTAGAATACCAGCATAAATATTTCATTGATACTCTATGTAAAGAGAAGAAATTTAAGTATGATTTCATTTAAAATTTTGATTTAAAATGCAAACATGAATTTCTATACTTCAGAGCCATATAAACCTGATTCTGCAACTTATTGTATAACCCTATGTAAGTAGCTTAACTGCTCTTCACCTACATTTCTGTATTATAAAACTGTAAAATGGGGAAAAGAATCAATAGCTCTTTAGGATTATAAAAATTAGAGACAGTGTAAATTAAGCATGTAGCACAGTACCTGGTAAATGCTCGGTGCTGAATAAACAGCAGAGATGAGAGTTGTAACAGTAGATGCTGTTGCTAGTAAAATTACTATTAGAATAGAAATTGCTACCACTATGTGAAAAGGCAGCAAATAGTGTATTAAACCTTAACATCTGTGATTCACAAATCCCTGACCAAATCTTGCAAAAGTATTTGTTCCTCTCCTGTGATTTTTCACGCATGTCAGATTGAGAACACATGGTGCTTATCACAAGCAGAACAAAAATGTTATGTAAACAAATCATCCTTCAGCTACAACCAACCACTCCCATGCCTCACCTGCTCTCTCTCTCTGGAGAGCAACACTCATCCAACCTGACTTCAATCTAGATCAAACCACAAGTTTCTTTCTTTCCTTCTTCCTTCCTTCTCTCCTTTCTTCTTTCAGTTCTGGGGATTGAAACCAGGGCCTCACATATGCTAGGCAAGCACTCTATTACTGAACTACATCCCCAGTCCTTTTTATTTTTTATTTAGAGACAGGGTCTCACTAAGTTGCCCAAGCTGGACTTGAACTTGAGACCTTCCTCCATCAACCTCTCAAGTAGCTGGGATTACAGCCATCATGTGCCACCAGGCCTAGTATAAATTTCTTTACTTTTAGCTCCAGCTCAGAAAGAAGGTCTGGTAGATGCCAGGACAGACAGATACCTCCAGCTGGAACAGGGCACCAGGTTCTAGAAGAGGGGACCCAGAGCAGGGACCATATCCCTGCAGAACAGTTTCCCTGTTCCACCTTAGCACACACCATGACTCTATATCACATATGACTCACACATAAGGCAAGTCAGCTTTGAGGAAAGGAAACCAAAATTTGGAAATGAAACTAAATGGCAAAACAACCAAGAAACAGGGAACAAAGGCATGAGACATAGGCTCACAGCCACACACCATAGGACTTGGAATAGAGGACTACTACCAAAACTGGGGTCAAAATTCCTAAGGATTGGAAAGGAAGTTTTGATCTGGAAAACACTAGTCTTTAAGAGTGATGCCAAGTTATGAATGACCTCTCCCTCCATGGAACACCTCCTTCCCATTCTCCACATACTGAACTTTACTCCTGCTGATTCTTTTGCATATCATCTCCAGAGTATCTTCATCTTATTTCTCAAGTCTCTGTTTTCCTGTAAGAAGAGTACTGATACATACTTCTTAACTTTTCCAGAAATGGAGTATCATGTGGATATATGTATATCCATCATGGATTTAAAGACCAAGATAATCCTTGGAACTCTTCTACTTGGGGATATGTTGGGGTAGAAATAAAAGATAGAATGACTTCATCTTATTTATATTTCAGTTCTATTCATTCATCCAAATATTTTAGGGGCAGGAGGATATAGCCCAGTGCTATAGCACATGCTTATCATGCGTGAAACCCTGGGTCCACTCCCAATATTACTATATATACTATATATTATATATATATATATATATATAAAATATATATATACATACTGTTATGAATCAGGTATTGTTCTTAGAGTTGGAAAAGTCATGGATAGGGTCGGTAGGTAAGACACATAAGATCCTGTTCTCATGAAGTCTAGATTCTAACAAGAGATAAAAAGATAATAAACAAGATTTTTTAGACAATGGCAATAAACAGGGTAGGTATAATGACATCACCTAGCACTGTTTAGGGTAGTAGGCACTTTGGCCCTGTCATATTCATCCATGCCACCATGAACGTTGCTCTTCTTTGAGAAGGACAACTGATAGTTTCTCTGTCCTATATAAATTGCTATGCAAATGAATCATCAAGACAAGTTTTCTAGCCAAAAGTTATAACCTGCTCCTCTCACCATCACACACTCTCAATCAGATTATTGTCATTAAGCCATTCTCTTCTCTCTCTTCATCTGAGATCATTGCAGGCTATTTAATGAAAAGTGACCAGCTGCTCTAGATAGGGTAGTCCTTACGGTCTTCCTAAGGAAAGTGAAAGAAGAGAAAGAGGCAACCCTTGGAAGAGCTAAGGAAAAATACTCCAAACTAAAGGAGGGGCATGTGCAAAGGCCCTGAGATAAAAAGAGCTTATGATAAACTCTGACTAGAAAGATGACCACTTCTTGGATTGCCAAGTACTGATATCAAGCTTAGAGTAAGGGAGAAGTCAAGACCAAAAATATAAATTTGGGCATTGTCAACAGAGAGAGAGGAAATGAGAGTAGAATTAGCAGTGCTCACAAGAAATTTTATAGAAAAAAACCAAGACCAGAGATCCAAAAATGAATGAATATAATCTATTTGTTATGACTGAATGTGTGTGTCACCCCAAAATTCATCTGCTGCCATCCCAACCCACAAAGTGATACTTTTAGAACATGAGGCCTTTGGGAGGTAATCAGGTTATAAGAGCAGAGTCCTCAGGAATGAGATTGATTCCCTTATAGAAAGGACCACAGAGAGCTCCCTTACCCTTTCTGCCATGCAAGAATACAAGAAGTCAGCAGCCTGCAACCTAGAAGACAGGTCTCACCAGTACCCAACCACACTGGCACCCTGATCGCAGACTTCCAGTTTCCAGAAGTGAAATAAATAAATTCCTATTGTTCCTAAGCCACCCGATTAATGATGTTTTGTTGTAGTGGCCCAAAGAAACAATGCATTATGCCTAAAGATGTTTATTGCAGTATTATTTATAAAATAAGTAAATGGGAAAACACTAAATGCCTGGGAGCAGTTGAGCACATTGTCACAATGAAATATTATTCAATAATTAAAAATTTTACTAAGACTTCTAGATAGATGCTGGGCATGGTGGCACATACCTGTAATCCCAGCAACTGGAGAGGTTAGTTTGGAGGAGCAAAAAAAAAAAAAAAAAAAAATCTGGTGGGATTAACTCTCTACAGCTCTTATTTTGAGTGGCTTATTATACCCAGCAGGTCACCCATACTCCTGGATATAGTCATTGGTCCTATATGAATGAAGCCAGAAACTTCTTTGACATCTAAGGGAAGCAATGTTCTCTCTCCTGCTCACATGACCAAAGAATTCTACAACCCCAAGGCCACTGCACAACTTGGAACCAAGCAGGAAGCTGCCCTGGGATACAGCTATGGACAGTGGAAGCCAGAACAGAGGGAGGAAAAGGAGCAAGACTCCTGACACACCAAGCCTTATCTGCAGCCTAACCACCTCTGGGATTCATCAGGTGACCCTTTATTGTTTAAGTCAGTATGAGTTGGGTTTTCTGTTGATTTCAACCAAAAGACTCCTAACTAATGAAGCATTGTGATCCAGCCACATTGAGACACTTTCAGTTCTCTAAAACACGTGTACTTTCATTTTAAAGTATGGTTAAACTGAGAGCCAAATATACTGAGCATCGTTACATAAAAAGCAAGATCTAGGCCTCTAATATCATGACTGAACAACAGAAGCACCATCTACAGCCTAGGAAAAACTTTAAAACTTCAGAACATTCTGGATTTTCATTACCTAGCATCTGTCATACTTGTAGCCATCTGTCATTTTAAGGCATATCCCTGGACTAATGGGCGGCTCTCTTACCTGAGGTCCTAGCTTCTCTCGGAAGGATCTGCTGGCTGGGTATTGTGGCATGTACCTGTAGTCCCAATGACTCCGGAGGCCGAAGAGAGGAGGATTGCAAATTTGAGAACAGTCTTAGTAAATTAGCGAGGCCCTAAGCAACTTAGTGAGACCCTGTCTTAAAATAAATAAGGGGTTGGGGATTTAGCTCAGTGGCAGAGCACTTGTCCTCAGCCCTGAAAAAAATTAAATAAATAAAATAAAAAGGACTAGGGGTGTGGTTCAGTGGTTAAGCGCCCCTGGGTTCAATCCCTAGTACCAAAAACAAAACAAAACAAATGATTTGTTGAGCAACCAGGTTGGATGCAGGTGAGAGGGAGATTTGGAGCAGTAAAAAGACCTTCTTTCTGGAAAGTCTGACAGCTTCCATATGCAGTACGGGTAGATAGAAAAGTCCCTGTGGAGTCTAAGTTATGTTTTTTACTTCCTGGTGTGGTTCTATGAATGGGGAAGTGTGTGTTCCTCTGAACATGTTCAACACAACTCCAACCAATGTGGCTGAGTCAACTGGAGAGCATTTCAAAGATAACAAAAAGAGGAGAAATGGTGGCACAGTTTTTAACCAGAGGAGCAAGACTCTCTTCCTCTTAGTCTAATTCTCTCATCTTCTCAGCACATTTGAACAGCTGAAGAAGCTTCTAAGAAATGATGGTATAACAACATTTAAAAGTTGCCGGGGAAAAAACTTTCAGAAACAGTGTAGTGAACGGAATATGTGGTTTGTGGTCATCTCAGCCATACAAATCCATCTTTTTTTGAATCACTATAGTTTTTTTAACCCTCCATCTTTTCTAAATAAGGCCAGTCAAATATTGACAAATATAGAGGTGCTCGATACAAACTCTTTGGACCTCAGTAACAATGATGGATAAAGCAGATCCGTTAACCAGAAAGAAGAATTTTTGAAGAGTTGGCATTTTGCAAGATGGATGCATGATTTGTTAGGCCCTTCAAAACCAGGGCTATCTCAATAAGCACTTTTACTTATTGCAAATCTCAGAAAAGCATTTTTACTAGCTAAGTTGAAGCACAGTGTCAAGGCTAGCTGTATAAATCTCCATGAAATAGTCAGGAAAAACCAAATCTGCCTTTTATTGTTGCTATTTCAATCTCAGAAAAAAATATTAGGTGAAGGAAAGAAATAATTACCACCTGTGTACACTGAATGAAAGAATGAGATTATAGAATAGGGGCAGAAAATATATACAGAAAGTTAGCAAGATGACTCATGAGTACAGTCCCTGAAATAGCTCAGCTTTTGTGTACAGTGTGACAGATCTGCCAACAACTAACTCACATAAGAGAATAATCACTTGGGACTAGAGTTATTTGAGTTTCTGTAGAGTGCACCTACATCTGCAGTACCAGAAAATGTCACTGACTTTTGGCGAATGTGATGACCAGCACAGGGGAGGAAAGACAAGGAAGTAAGCTGCTAGTAAATTCCAGGGCATCCGCTGCTCTGGCTGGCACGCAGTCCCCTCACTTTCTCCTCCACCTGCCCGCCTGGGAAACCACTGGGGGCTACACACCTCTGGCTGAGGCTGAGCAGGCCTCCCTGGTTCTCCCTTCTTCTTCTTGTGTAAGATGGCCACTTAGGGCCTTTCCCTCTTTAAAGCCACCACCTCTCATTTTATCTTTGGTTTTGCTTCTGCTCTCTAAGCTGGTATTGCAGGTTTTCATTATTAGTCCAGTCTTTATTACTCCCTGATAGGATTGAACCCAGGAGCACTTAACCACTGCACCACATCCCCAGCCCCACCCCCTTTTTTTAAAGAGAGAAGGACGATGAGAGAGAGAGAGAATCAATTTTTATTGAATTTTACACATGGCTTTTGTTGCTCTGACACTTAGTGGTGTACCTGGGTGCTGGGGTTTGAACCTGTGTACTTGCGCATGCCGGGTAAGCAGCTGAGCCACCGCTCCAGTGCCCCCAGCCCTTTTTTACATGTTATTTTGAGACAGAGTCTTGGTAAATTGCTGAGAGCCTTGCTAAATTGCTGAGGCTGGCTTTGACCTTGCAATCCTCCTGCTGCAGCCTCCCAAGCTGCTGGGATTACAGGTGTGCACCACTGCACCTGGCTCCAATAAAAGCTTTTATGTTCTTTTCATTCAGCTTACCTCAGGGAAGCAGGCAGGGAAAGAACAGCCACAGTGGGAAGCCTTTGGGCTCAGGAAATCTTACCGAGTTCTCACCTCTGGGGCCTGGTTCTAATTTATGGTTCTCCAGAAGACCCTATACTCTGCACTTAATTGTATCATGAAGGTGTTTGTTTGTTTTGGCAACTACTGAACTATACCCCCAGTCCTTTTTATTATTATTTTGAAACCGGTTCACTAAGTTGCTCAGGGCCTCACTGCATTGCAGGGGCAGACCTGGAGCTTGCCATCCTCCTGCATCAGCCTCCGGAATTCCTGGGACTACGGGTGTGCACCAACCACACCTGGCTGTATCATGAACTTTGAACTCCCCTGTCCCTGGAATGAGGGCAGGCCCAGCAACCCCCACACTTGCCTGCTTTCCTAAGAGGCCTCCTTCCCAGCATTTTGGCCTGCAGTTCCAAAGAGGATTAAACAACACTGTCACTAGTATCCCCTCAGGCACCAGTTTGCTGAAGTGAATAATTTCTACTTCTGAGGGCCTACAAACCAATTACTTTCTAAGTTTCTTTCTAAGTATTCCCTACTCCATAGAGAAATGTTTCTCTCTGATAATGGAGATAAGATCATGCCCGAGATAAGATCTTCTCAGAAATTTGCATTGTGTTCTCTGTTCTTCTGTCTTTGCATGAGAGGATTTTGAGCAAGACCCAAGACTTAGTAAAAGTACAGCAAAGTTTATTAGAAGAGAAAGAAGATGGGAGAAAACACCTTCAAGGGAGAGAGTGGGTCCTCTCAGAGAGGAGAGCAACAACTCACTTGTTTACATCCCAGCTTTTACTGGGGTAGAAGAGAGGTGGAGAGAAGGCCCTGTCGGAGTAACGCCTCTCAGCTCTAGATTGACAGACTACATTAGCTACCAACCTAAGGGCAAATCTTGGTCATCTTGGTCTGGCTGACAGGTCCTAATTGGAATTGGTTTTATAGAATTTATGGTGAGTAGGCTGCAGTCTTAATCATCCTGTTTTTCTAGGTCTAGAAATCTTTGGTCTGTGCTATATAGGGTCTTGCTTAAGAAGTCTTAAAAATTAGGCCCTTCTGAGTAAGCATATCCTTTTCTTCTCCTGAATGTATCTATCTTCCTTCTGTGTTTTTTTTTTCCCCCAGGGCTGAGGACCGAACTTGGGGCCTTGCGCTTGCTCTGCCACTGAGCTAAATCCCCAACCCCTCTGTTGTTTTTATTTAATATCAAGTGAAGCAAAGATTTTCTTTTTTCAAAGAGAGAGAGAGTTAATTTTATTTTTTCATCTGGTTTTTGTTTTTCTTCCACTTAACTGTGTATATGGTGCTGGGGATTGAACCTAGGTCCTCATGTATGCCAGGCAAGCACTCTACTGCTGAGCCACCTCCCCAGCCCCTTCATTCTGTTCTAAGAGGGATAGTTTACAGGGTTGAGATTATGTAGGCCTCCTGAAATAGCTCTTGTCACACCTGGTGGGACAACTGAGACAGGGTTGTTGATTAGCCCATTTGCTCCGCACTAAGTCTTTTCTTAAACTCCAGACCCACTCTCTAGTCTAACCACTAACATCTCTGGATATTTCCTCCCATGCCCACCATAGAGCATAGACTTGAGTGTTGCGCCACCAGGTTTTCAGCCCTTACTCTGCTACCTGACTGCTTCCTGTGTGACCTTGGGCATATTGCTGATCCTCTCTAAGCCTCAGTTTCCTCACCCAAAGGGCAGTGGTGACCTTTCAAAGAGACTGCCTGCTTAGCATAGATCCAGGTTCACAGTAAGAATTGACATAAAAAAATCTTACCTCTGGGGCTGGAGTGGTGGCTCAGCAGTTGGAGCACTTGCCTGGCACACATACCAACACAGGTTCAAACCCCAGCACCACATACACAACTAAGTGTCAGAGAAACAAAGGCCAGATGAGAAAGTAAATAAAATTGATTCTCTCTTTCTCTCCCTTACTCTCCCAATCTCTCTAGGAAAAACTTCTTGTTCTTAGCTCTATCTATAGTTGCTATAGTCCTGCCCCTAAAGGGACAACACACAGCCTAGCAGGGGGCCTCCTGGACTTTGCTCCATCGCTGTAGCTGATGTCCATTCAGATTGGTCAACAACCGTGCTGGCTTGACTGTTAAGCATTTTTTTCATCTTAATGCTGTTTGTACTATGTGTGCTAAAAGCAAAGCACACAGACGAGTGTGTACTAATGAGTTGTCAAAGCACAGGAGAGGAGAGAGAGGACTCACAAGCACAAGTTTAGAGGCACAGGAGGGAACCGGATGGTGAGGTGACTTGAGTTTTCCAACAAGGTCAGCTAACAAGATCTTAATGGCTTACAGGCTAATAGGGAAGAATAGGAAAGATTGTTGTATTTTCTGTGGCTGCCAGAACAAATTGCCACAAACAGGGGTTGAAAACAACAGATTTTTTCCCCCCTCAGTTTTGGAGGTCAGAACCTCTGTGCTCCCTCTGGAGGCTCTGGGGGAGAATCCTTCTGTCCTCTTCCAGCTGCTGATGGCTCCAGGAAGGCCTTAGTTCGTGGCTGCTTAATTTCAATCTCTTGTTTTTCTCCTTATGGCTTCCCCCTGAGCCCCCATCTCAGTGCTTCAAATCTCCTTCTGCCTTTCTTTTATAAGGACAACTGGCAGGGGATTTGGGCTTGCCCTAAATCCAGGACAATCTTATCTTCAGATCCTTACTGTTATCTCATCTATAAAGAATCTTTTTCCAAAAAAGATTCCATTCACAGGCTCTGGGGGCTGAGATTTGTTGAACTTACTACAATTATTTTTAAAAGCAGAAGTCTTTGCACATGGTGACACTTAATAAATTTTGAGGTTTGGATTTATCTACCCTGCACTTTTCAGAACATGGTAATTCCACGACATTAAAGAATATGACATGTGCTTCAGACAATATTCTCAGTACCGTTCTGGTACTCAGGCTCTAGAGTAGAATATTCCTTTCC